>CM031244.1:678900822-679500822 GCA_018340775.1 Taxus wallichiana var. yunnanensis
AGAGAAATTTCTTCCTACGCCCGCAAGATAATCTAACTGTGCTCGGGATAAATTTCACTCTCTTAGTGTTTTGTAAGGTGATTTGATAATTGTTGTAATGGACTCTAGTTGTAATGGACTCTAGAAAAATTTTGTGAACACTTTAAAAAAAAAATAAAAATTATTCCATAATTCTTCTAACTAAACCTAGGTTGTTCTTGGGTCTCAAGTGGGAGATTTTAGAGGGCGTTACACTTGGTATCAGAACCGTGGGTTCAAAATCTTGGACCCTTGGGCACACTAGAAGACTTGAGACATGAAATTTAAACCTAGTACAATATTAAACCTAACACACTTTTAAATCTAAAGAACAATTTTGGTTGAAATTACACATTTAGTGAACATGGAAAACTAAATGAAACCTAGAATAATGAACTAACTCTCACCTTGTTCTGTGTAGGAGGTGTGGACAAGGTGAGGGGTCCTTTCACATAGACCTAGAGTTACCACCACCAGATCATGTTGTAGTAGCTATCCTACCACAAATTTTACAAATACTCCAGGATGTTATTGTCACTCTACGCGAAGGGACCGTAGGAGCACGTTTAGTTGGACATGATAGGGTGACATCCATTGAGGCTCATGCATCACCTCATCATAGTGAGGAGCATAGAGGAGATAAATCCCATGAGGAGTCAGTCAGAGAAGAGTCACCATAGAGGGGACAGGGAGACCAAGTTTCAAGACACAAAGATAGGTCTTGGAGCCCTAGGCTTAGAGATGAGCATGTAGGGAGGCCTAGAGGTTGTCAGACTACAACTTCAAACCACATCGAGGAGCTCCTGAAGCTATGGTCATCACATTATTCTAGTGACATAGGTGAGCTTGAGCGGATGCTTCAAGCTCTGCCCTTGTTATAGCAACATGAAATCTCATGTTGTGATCCATCTACTGAGAGACGGAGAGGGTGTCTGGTGGAGTACAGAGGAGTAGAAGCTCCACTTGGATTCTGAGATAGTTACGTGGGAGCTATTTAAGAAGCATTTCAGGAGCATATATTTGTCACGGAGGTTCATATAGCAGAGGATAGATGAGTTTCATGACCTCCAACAGGCATCTCTTACAATGGCTAAGTATGAGATCAAATTTCTAGATCTACTCCAGTATGTTGATTACATGCAAGATGAGCAGGTATGGATCCACAGATTCATCTGGGCCCGAATCTTGACATTGGAGGTGTAGTTCGGATCCATTGTCCATAAACATTAGCTGAGGCCATTGAGAAGGCCTATATAGCAGAGGAGACTTGGGGAAAGACCCAACAGGCTAGAGACCAAGTCCGAAGCAGCATCTAGTAGATGCAGGGACGAGAAAGGTCTAGGGGGTCAAGTACCTCCGCCTTATGGTGGACGGGGTTCAGCAAAGTCATATTTTAAATGACAAGCTGGATCATCGGGATCCATAGCAAAGACTTCCGAGATCACTAGTTGGACTGCTACACATGGGAGAGGATCACGTGGTTGTTTTGGTTGTGGGGTTCCTAGACATTTTTTGAGAGACTTCCCTTAGAACTCTAATAACAAGGGTAAGACAAAAATCTCATAACCTACCATTGGTGACATGGGGTGCGAGTTGTCATATCTATGCAACGGTCAAGAATTGCTAGGCTAAGCATCAGTATAGTTATTAAGACCACATGTAGCATTGGTGGTATTCCTACCTCCATTTTGTTTGATTCTGGTTCTTTAGATTCTTTTATTACACCATCTTTAGTAGAGAAATGCAGGATGGTAGCAGTTAGGTAGGGTTTTAGTTGGGATGTTGGGTTATCTTCTGAGCCAAGATCTCTATAGAATCCTTAGTTAAGGTGTGTGTAGTGGATTTGGGACCTTTCACCACTACCTCGGATCTTCATATCCTTCCGTTGGGCTCGTATGGAGTCATCTTAGGTATAGAATGGTTGTCTGCACACAGGGATAGGATGGATTGTTACCATAAGACTATATCTTGTGCAAATGATCTAGGAGTTGAGTCAGTGTTTTCAGGGGTTAGGAGACTTGTTTCCATTTGCACCATCTCTATTATGCAGCTTAAACGGTGTGTGCGATAGGGTTGTCATATGTATGTGGTTACAGTCCATGACTGATCTAAGGATAGGACTAGTGGACCATCGCTAGATGATCATCCCTTCTTGTGTGAGTTTGTAGATGTTTTTCCAGGGGATCTACTGGGGTTACTATCCCCACGTGAGATTGACTTTCATATAGATCTGGTTCCAGGAGCAGAGCCTATATCATGAGCATCTTGTCGGATGACCACACCGAGCTCTGCGAGCTCAAGTTGTAGTTATAGGGCCTTCGGGAAAGGCATAATCCATCCTAGTGTATCCCCTTGGGGTGCACCGGTGATTTTTGTGAATAAGAAGGATGGATCCTTGTGGTTGTGTATTGATTACCACCAGCTAAACAAGGTAACGATCAATAATTGTTATCCCCTTCCGTGCATAGATGATTTGTTTGATCAAATGAAGGGAGCCATAATTTTCTCTAAGATTGATCTTAAGTCGATACCATCAGCTAAGGATTACGGAGGTGGATATTCATAAGACCACTTTTCGTATACGAGATATGGGCACTATGATTTCATAGTGGTGCCTTTTGGTTTGACAAATGCCCCCACAGTATTTATGAGTTTGATGAATGGGGTATTCGAGAACTTTATTAGATTGCTTCATGCTCATCTTCCTAGATGACATTTTGATTTACTCACATACACGTGAGGAGCACAAGGGGCACCTCCGCTAGGTCCTTTAGTGTCTTCATGATTTGGTAGCTTTACGAGAACTTGGAGAAGTGTGCATTCTTTCGCATGTATACATGATTTGGGTCACATAATTTCTAGGGAACGTATCACATCAATCCATCTAAGATTAGAGATATTATGGATTGGCTAGCACCCCACTAATGTGACAGAGGTGCACACTTCAAGGGGTTAGGAGGTTTTACAGGAGGTTTGTTCAGGACTTCTCACATATTGTGCACCCCATTACTTCCCTTCGGTGGAAAGGGAAGAAGTTTGATTGGTTAAATAGATACAAGTAGGCCTTTAGGACACTGAAGGAGTGCCTCACGACAGCACCCATTCTTGCAGTTTCGGAACCACAGGGTGAGTTTTTCGTATGCATAGATGCTTCCTTGATAGGACTTGGAGGTGTATTGATGTAGGAGGGCAAGTGGTAGCCTTTGAGTCTCACAAACTCAAAGATTATGAACTCAATTATCCGAATCATGATCTTGAACTAGTGGTAGTGGTTTACGCCTTGATTCAATGGAGACACTTTCTTCTTGGTCAGAGATTCACACACAAGACATATTACTTAAGTCTTTACCACCTCTTCATGCAGCCTAATCTCAATGCTCGTCAATGAAATTGGATGGAGTTTCTTTGTGAGTATGACATGAAGATAGAGCATGTGAAGGGGAAGGAGAATGTGGTTACAGATTCTCTTAGTAGATAGAGACATGTAGTTATGGCCACTTTAGTGGGAACATATTTGTTTAGCATTATTCTACAACAGCTTCCTCTTGACAGCTTCGCAAGCATTTCAGTAAGAGTGGAGATCGAATCCTAGAAACCCCTTGAGGGAATTTGATGGTTTCTAATTATAGGAAGATGGACTTCTCAGAACAAGATCAGATTTATGTCCCTAGAGATTGAGGATTGAGGTAGGACATCTTGACGAGGCACACATCGTGCACCCTATTCAATGCATCCTAGGGTGAAGAAGGTGTATGCTACCTTGAGAGAGTTGTATCTTTAGAGGGGACATCATAGAGATGTGGCTCGGTTGTGTCATGTGGTTTAGAGTGCTAGAAAATGAAGTTCATGCATCAAGCATCCAGTTGGCCTTCTCTTTCCTCATGCTATACCGGAGTGGAAGTGGGACACCATTTCCATGGACTTTATTGTTGGGCTACGATGTCGAGATATCACCACGATGCCATCATGGTCACGGTTGATAAATTGACAAAAGTGGCTCACTTTTCTCTGGTGAAGACCACTTATACAGCTAGTGTAGTGGCATGGGTATATCTGGATGAGATTGTCAAGTTACATGGGATTCCATAGAAGATCATTTGTGACCGCAATCCTCTTGTATACTTCCCTTTTTTGGACTACCATGCAGTATGCCCTGGGACGAGGATCAATTTCAGCACAACATATCACCCTAAGAGACGATGGACAAACTAAGCGGATGAATTAGATTTTAGAGGATATGCTTTGAGGATGTATGTTATAGATCATCGGTCGAGATGGGAGGAGTACACAGTACTTGGTGGAGTTTTCCTACAATAATAGTCTTAAAAGTTGTATAGGCATGGCTCATTTTCAGTCTTTGTATGATAGAGCATGCATGACACCTCTTAGCTAGGATATGTTAAAGGATAGGGTTTCTATGGACCATCTTTGTTACAGACGTGGAACAACAAGTGGTTTTGATCAAACAGAGACTGCAGGAGGCACGGCCACGACAGAAAAAGAAGTATGCAATCAACATAGGGTATCGACCGTATTTTTGATGTGGGCATGAAGGTTCTCCTTCCTTTCGCACCACATAAGAGTCCTATCCATTATGGAAAAGTTTTTAAGTTAGCTCCTAGATTTGTTGGTCCTTTTGAGATCTTGGAGCGTATCAGCCCTTTGGCCTACCATCTAGCATTGCCACCTAGCTTGTCTCACGTACATGATGTGTTTCATGTTCAATACTTAGGAGATACATTTCTTATCCTTCTCATGTGTTGGATTGGACCTCATTGCAGGTGCAAGATCAGGGGTAGGTGATGGTGGAGCCCATTCACATTATAGATCATAGGACCTTAGGCCTTCGAGGTAGAGAGATTGATCAGGTGTGAGTGCAGTGGGACAGATATGATGAGACTGCAGCTACTTGGGAGGATGCTACATTATTACGAGTTTACTTTCCACATATGTTCCTATGCATTCCAAGAGGAAGTCGAGTCTAAGGGGAAGGGTATGTAGTTCCCACTTCCCTTCGACACCATTTGATATTGATCCTGATACTAGTGACTATATTATGGACATTGTTATAGTTTTGATTTAGTATGATGTTAGATGTTAGATCATGGATTATTGTTGACTTTGGTTCATATCTAATGCATGGTGTTTATTGGCAACATTTTATACATCGATGTTGATATATTGTTTGACATGGTTATATTATAGATGTTGTTTGGACATGTGATATTTGGATATTTTGAGTAGACCTAGAAAATGGAATTTATTTGATGATGATATAGTTGTTGATAAAATTACAAATGATATTGTTGTTTTCCTTGATGTTGTTGTGATTCATATATATATAGATGATTTTATATTTCTATTTATATTCATTTTGGATGTCTAATATGGCCATGAGGCCGAAGGATGTATTTGTGTTTTGCAAGTTAAAATATCACAACAAACATCGGGGATTGGAGACCAACCACATTAGAATTCTAGGTGAATTCAACAAGGTCACCATGGCAACTTGTATTTGTTTGTGTGTGTTTGATTGTGTTAGGGATTCCCATGGGGGGGATCACCTTTAAATGTTACCAAGGGTTATGTGTAATTATTTATTTGGTTCCTTTGTTTAGTATGTATGTGTTTTATAAGTGATGTGTTCCCCTTTTAACTAAATAAATTGTGGTAAAGTAATGTGAGTAATCATATTGTTATAAATTAATTAATCAAATTGGGTCATAAGAAAGTAATTATTAGAGTTGTTGGCTCTTGTATTAAATGTTGTAAGTAATGTGTAAGAGATATGTAAGTTGAGTTTGGAGTATGAAACACTCCACCTTCTTTGAAATTCAAATTTGTCCTTGAGGCTCATTTTGGAGGCTTGTGGGACAACTTTAACTTTCCCAACACCTCTTAAATTTATATACTAACCTTACTTTTGTTGGAGAGTTAAATTTAGACTTTTATTATGTATTTTTGTAAGTTAAGTTGTATGTTTAAATTATCGGATTACATGGCTTGGACCTATTCTAAACTAAAAGCATACAAAGAGGACTGTTTCAACATGAGATTCCCTTGGAATCTAATTCAAAGTCATTCAGGCAGAAGCAGAGGCCCATCAATCTACTCTTGTCCCTCAAAATGCAAGAAGAACTAAAGAAGCTAAGAGATGGAGGGATTATCCAGCCCACAAGGTATTCCTCTTGGGTTGTAAACCTAGTGTCAGTGAGAAAGAAGAATGGTGACATCAGGTTGTGTGTGGATTTTAGGAATTTAAATAGAGCATCAATGAAGGATAATTATCCTTTTCCAAATATGGAGAATATGCTGCAGTTAGTGACTAGTTCTGAGTTACTTTCCACTTTATATGGTTTCTCTGGTTATAACCAAGTCATGGAAAAAGAATCAGAAAGGATCAAGATAGCCTTCACTACTCCTTCGGGAACATATGTGTATGTCAAGATGCCCTTTGGTCTGATGAATGCTCAAGCCACCTTTCAAAGAGCAATGGATGTTGCTTTTACTGGTTACATCAATGGGTTTATTGCAGTCTATTAAGATGATGTAATTGTATTTTCTAGAAAGAGAATTGATCACCTGCGGCACTTGGAGAAGATGTTGATAAGATGTAGAGAATATGACATCTCACTCAATCTAAATAAATACCATTTTGGAGTGTAGAAGGAAAACTTACTTGGTCACATAGTTTCACACAAAGGAGTAATGATTGATCCAGAAAGGATAGAGGCCATTAGCAAGGTCCCAATCCCAAGAACCAAAAAAGGAATTCAGTCCTTCTTTGGGCACATAAACTTCATTAGAAGGTTCTTATCAAACTTTGTTGAGTCGACCATTCTAATCACTTCCATGATGAAGAAAGACCAGTCATCAAATGGGAGGAGGTTGTCATCCAATTTCAATGGAATCAAAGAGGCACTAAATCATGTACATGTTCTAGCAGCTCCAGACTTTAAGAATCCTTTCCAATTGTTCTCTTTTTCTTGAGAGAACACTATTGCTTTTTGTCCCGCTGTAGAAGGATGATGAAGGGGCTAAGAGGCCAATTTCCTTCTTCGATAAGGCCTTGCAGGGCTGAACTAAAGTACACCATTATGGAAAAGCAAGAATTTGCCTTGGTCAAAGAAACAAGGGTTTTCGTGCCTTATATTCTAAGTTCAAAGGTTGTTGCTTATGTTCTCCATACCATGGTAAAGGATATCTTGTCAGAGATGGAGGTCTCAAGAAAAAGATGTAGATGGGTGAATAGGTTTCAAGAATATGATATGGAAATCCAAACCACGAATTTGGTGAGAGGTTTGGGCTTGGCTAAGCTTATGGCTAAGAGAAACTTGCAAACTATTGAGGTAAATGAGGTTGAAGAAAGAAAGGGCGGTGTTTTTGAGAATTTGATGAATTCTGAGTGGTACAAGGATATGATGTTCTATCTCAAACATTTAAACTACCCTGAGCATTTAAGTAAGAACCAAAAAAGAGATCTTAAGTTGGCTTCCCAGAAATATGTCATTATTGATTTTGGGTTGGCATGGAAAAACCCGGAGGGAGTCCTCTTAAGATGCATTCCTAAAGAATAATCCCCAAAGATAATTGTTGAGCTCCATGGAGGAGTTTGTGGGGGGACATTTTGTTGTAAGATCACAACACACAAGATTCTCGGGGATGGTTATTAGTGGCAAAATCTCTTCAAGGATACAACCTTGTTGGTTAGAATATGTGAGAGCTTCCAACGCTTCTTTGGAAGATTGAAAGCTTCGAGCTCCCTTCCTTGTAGCTGTATCAATGAAGCTCCATTCAAGCAATGGGAGTGGATTTCATTGGTGAGATTTCATACCCTTCAAGTGTTGGCTACAAATGGATTCTTGTAGCAAGAATCGATTATTTTACTAAATGGGTGGAGGAAATCCCCACCAAGAGAGCAACACACCAAGTTTTCATGGATTTTGTGTTAAACAACATCATCTGAAGGTTTGGGGTACCATTCAAGATTATTGTTAAAATGCCATGAGCTTTAGAGCTAAACCCTTAGTGGCTATGTGCAAGGAGTATGGGATCAATTTGAAATTTTCTTCCAATTACAATCCCCAAGGAAATGGACAAGCTAAGTTCAGTAATAAAAATTTGTTGAAGATCATTAGAAGAACATTGGAGCAAAACAAGAGAAAGTGGGGTGAATAATTGAAGTTTGTTGTTTGGGTAGATAGGATCATTGTCAAGAGGGTTACTAGAAAGAGTTCATTTGAGTTGGTATATGGGACTCAATCCCTTCGCCTCTTCATATGCAACTATCTTCTTATCAGTTCATTCAGCAGTTGAAAGATCAAGAGGTAGATCCTTATGATGCTCACATTAACTAGATTATTGAGCTTGATGAAGAGAGAAGGGCATCCCACCATATGCATCTAAAGTTTAGAGAGAAACTGAATAAGCTATTTGACAAGAAGGTCACTCCCAGAGCTTTCAATATTGGAGATCTTGTGCTACTATTATGGGATAACAGGCATGAAGATAAGGGCAAACATGGAAAATTTGACTCATTATCATGGGCCCTTACTCCGTCAACATTAGAATTGGTGAACACGCCTTCTTCTTGAAGGATTTGGATGGTGAATTTCTAGGACTACCTATTAATGGTAGGTATTTGAAGCATTTCTTGGATTGATTCCCCTGAATCAAGGTAAACATCTTTTGTATAGTGTATAGTCGGTTGTTTGTTTCCTATTTTTGTGTTTTTGCTCGTTTTGGTCCTTAGTGACCTATTTTTGTTGGGTTTCTCTATTCATTTTTGGAGATGGCTTTGTTTCTCTTCCCTGCAAAGATAACTCCGCTACCCTGGATATTTTGGCACTTGGTCTACTTTTATTCATGTGGCACTCACAGGGAGTTCCCATCCCTAAGTCGAAGCCAATGTTGGTGCTCAAAATAGTCTCACCCCATTTGTGCCTTTGAAAATTTATTGATTTACGACCTCTGTCATTTTCTCCTTCCTCGTGTTGTGCTTGGTTAGTCTTTGTTGTTATTTTTAGTCAGCTCCTAGGTCGAAGATCATGTATGGGTCCATGTTTTCTCCTCATTTCTTTGTTCCTCCGGAAAGGTCTATATTTTGAGTCTCCCATGCTCTATTCCTTTGAAAACTCATGTTTTCCCATTCTCTCTATTTCCCACAGTCAAGATTTGTTGTCCTTGACATTTCTATCCTAGATACTTGAAGAAGAATGAATTGATGTGTCCCTGAAGAACGTATTTGAGCCTTGTAACATTTCTAAACTTTCTGTCCTTGAAGAAAATTTCATTCCCAGGCTCAAAAGGTCATTTTTTGTATTTTATGGTTTGACGGGTGTTTCTCCTAGTCAAATTTACATCCTTGCATCTATAGGAGACGTGGCACCTTTTGGTTGGACGCGGCTCAGCTGGGTACTTAGAAAAATTCATGGAAAGCCTTAACTCAAAATTTGTCCACGTGGAGGCACGACGCTCATTTGAAGATATACTTTTTGGTTCGGCCTTGGAGTAGTGTTGGGAGGACATGTGGAGGCTTTTCTTTACTTTCCTCGAACTTAGACAAATTTTTGTGCAATTGGTATGTCGACACTAAAATTTTACTCTATAATTTCTATTTCATTAATGTATGTATTAGGAATAGGATGTTGTTAAGTATAATTAGTAGTAGCATCTACTAGAAGATAATGGCACTTTGCCGATGATGCACGAAAATAATGTATAGTACCGTAATTAATCAAAGTACAATAGGAGTGTTGTGGTAAAAAGTAAATATTTTTCGTAAGTGGTTCGCTAATGTTAAAATGTCAAAGTTAGGGTAAATAGAGAAATAGGGTTTACATGATTAGGAATTAGAAATATTATATTGGTAATAAGGACAAGGAGTGAGGTCATAAATATTTTGTGTATTTTATTTGTAAAAAGTCTAAAAATGTGGAACCCATATGAAATGATAAGGTTTATCTTATCTTACAAGATAAACTTACATGTAAAATAAGAGTTAAGGTATGGAATATGATTCTTTAGAGTAGATTTCTTATCGTATCTTAGAGATAAGGTGGATAATCCTAAAAGTTCTATAAATAGAGGCCACCCCCTCATTTAGCATAGAAGGAAGTAGTGAGAAATATTGTATTAAAAAGTGTGTGAAGGAAGCCATCATTTAGAAGGTGTGTTAAAGAAGCCATTAAGAGGTGTAATTGTGAAGTTTCTCCCATAGTTATTGTTGGAAGCAAGTGGAGTTGGTAACACTTGAATATAATTCATGGGTGAGATTGTAACAATTTCATGTTGATATTATAATGTACACTTATATTTCATATTTTTCATCATTCCTTTGTATCATAGTTTATGGTATTCTTGTGTTTTGTCTATTATTTTGTTTCTAGATTACCACCACCAAACTAAAAGCTATGCATTAGTAAATAATCATAGCACGAGGAGTTCCCGGTGGAGAATTATCATAGTGTTAGATTGGTGATGACATTTTCATTCTATTTCCGAGACCATTCCTCGTTGGTAGATTTTCTGGAGAGATATTCCCACTTAGTCAGAAATCATTTGGAGGGTAACCTTATTTTCACTATGCATAGTAGTTACCATGGTAAAATCACTTTTTACCATGAATAGTATTTACCACAATAACTTTACTTTTTACCATGAATAGTATTTACCACAGTAACTTCACTTTTTACCGTGAATAGTGTTTACCATAGTAAAGTCAGTTTTTACCGCAGTAAGTCAAGTTTTACCATAGTTTACCGTGGTCATTCCTATTTTACTGTAAAAGGTGTAAAGTCACTTTCTATTATAGTGATTCCAATTATTTGTGCACATAAGTCTTGTTGATTGTACTTGTGGGTTGGTATTTCACTGTGGTTACTTTTGAAAATGGGAAGATTCCTATTTTTTCAGCCCAATCTAATGAAGATGCTTCCTCTTTCATTCAAGAGTTTAAACGATATTGTATTTGTAATGGCCTCATAAGAAGGGAACAATGGACTGAATTTTTTCCTACCTTTTTGGATGGTTCAGCCCTTAGGTGGTTTGAAACACTAGGTGATAATGTGAAAAACTCATGGGATTTATTAATTGAAAGTTTTCTTGAAGAATTTGGTGAACAATAGAAATATGCAGATCTCATGATTGATATCACAAAGCTATCCCAAGGAGAGAAGGAGAAGATAAGGATTATCATGCTTGTGTTCTAGAGCTAAGGAGGAAGCTCGATGCCCAGATCTGGAAGGAAGGATTAGTGGATGGATTGATGAATGGCATGGATAATCTCCTTTGTAAGCACTTCATTCTTGGGATGAAGCCAGAGATCAAACAACAAGTGAAGTATGACCACCCAACGTGACCCTCGAACAAGCAAAAGAGATTGCAAAAAGGAAGAAGAACTCATGGAAGAAGAGACCAAAGAAATTGTTGCTAAGGTAGAGCCTACACCAACACCTTTGGTCCAAAATCCACAACCACTCTCGGTGAGCACAAATCTTTCTCTTAGTACATCTTCTAAGTATGAAGATCTGCTCAAAAGATTGGCTAGTTAACTATTAATCTTCTTCAAGGATAAGGATTTAGTTCTCGGGGAGGAGATAGAGGTCCAAAAAGAAATATTTCTGAAGTTGTATGTTATGGTTATCATAAAAGGGTCATTATAAGTATAATTGTTCCGAGATAGAGCTTCTACATCTAGTACAAGAGATAATGATAAAGGAAAAGTCACCATGAATTCTTTTGATGTAGTAGATAGGAGCATAATTAATGAAGCGATGTGTTTGTAACAAAAAGAAATAAATAAAAAGATAACCAAGATGGAAATGATCCTAAGAAGATGAAAGGAGAAACTAGTAAGAAACATAGGAGAAGAAAGTTGGGTGTGCAAGATTTTCTAATTTCACAGGGACAAGGACCATACTCCATCTTAGAAGATCTGTCCAAAAGGCCTGCAAATATTACATATGGTCAACTTTTGGCTATGTCTTCTGAGAAGAGGTGGGAGCTACGAAGTGGACTCAATGCTCGATGAAGGAAGGAGGTTGAGGTCCCTATTTTGGAGGTAGAGGCGGATCCCTACGCTCCACAAGCTGAGGTATTATGTAATGATATTTCAATTCATGATGTCTTAGTTGATGGAGGTGTTGTAGTTAATGTAATAACCGAGTCTATAATGAATATTTTGGGTTTAAAAATTGATCGCCCCTCAACACTTATGTTAAGGTCATTAAATAAGGGAAAAACTAAACCAGAAGGTGTAGTTTCAAATGTGGCAATATATGTTATTGGTGTTGTATGTGTGGTAGAATTTTAGGTGATGAAAAATGGTACTGCTTGCATACCCAATGTTGTTAGGAAGTCCATGGATAAGGAGAGTTCATGCGATAAACTACTGGAATGAAGGCTTCATGACACTTGGATGTGGCAGAGAGAGGGTGAAGATAAATGTGATCCCTCGGCATCATAAGGTAGAACCTGTGGATTCAAGTGATGAAACTGATGATTGGACATCCTCTTATTACTCTAGTACCAGTGAAGTGGACACATAAGATGAATAAAGTGAGGTTGATGTTTTATTCATGGATATCCTTCCAATCACACCAACTCATGAACCCATAAAATTATTTGAAGAAGAAATTGATGATCATCTCCAACAAATAAATATTGGTGATGATGTGATGGAGAGTGAGAAGGAATCCTACCTCCGGCTCTTTTGAAGGTACATAACCTATTCACTTTTGATTACAAGGAACTCCATCAAGTAAGTTGGGTATAACATTCTATTAAGCTAGTAGATGGTGCTAAGCACATAAAGCAAAAGCCATATAGAATGAATCCTAATTTTTCAAGACTATAAAATAAAAAATAGATAAGTTGCTTGATGCGGGATTCATATTTGTTGTGGAGAATTTAGAATGAGTTTCTCCCATTGTGATCTCAATAAAAAGAATGGGAAGCTACACATTTGTGTTGATTAATGGAAGCTCAACAAGGCAACAAAGAAGGATCATTACCCTCTTCCATTCTCGATCGGATCTTGGGCGAAGTAGCTGGCTAGAGTGTTATAGTTTTATTGATGGATATAGTGGATACAACCAAGTTCGTATAGTGGAGAAAGATCAGCTGAAGACCACGTGCACCACTCCTTGGGGAATGTTTGCTTATAGAGTTATGCCTTTTGGTTGTGTAATGCTCCAGTAATGTTCCAGCATTTGATGAATAGGGTGTTTGAACCCTACATTAGAAACTTCATAAGAGTATTTCTGGATGATTTTTGCATCTATGGGAGCAAGATGGACCACCTGCACTAGATGGAGACAACATTTCAAAGGTTAGATGAAGCACAAGCCTCACTAAACCCTACAAAGTGTGTCTTTGGATGTTCTAAAGGTGTTTTGTTAGGGCATGTTGTATCCAGAGATGGTATTGGTATTGATCCTGATAAAGTTTCAAACATCAAAGAGTTACCATTTCCTATGAATAGAAGTAATTTGAGATCATTTTTAGGCCATGTGGGTTACTATAGAAGGTTCATCAAGAATTTCTCAAAGATTGCATAGCCACTAACCCAGTTCTTGAAGAAGGATGTTACTTATGAATCTAGAAAGAAGGCACATGAAGCTTTTGAACAACTAAGGAAGCCACGGTGTCTTCACCTATTTTAAAGAATCCAGTTAGAGCAAGCCATTCATTGTGTATACTGATGCCTCGGATGCATGCACTAGGAAGTACTGAGCCAAAAGGATGAAAATGGGAATGAACATCCAATTTACTTTGGGAGCAGATAAATGAGCGAGTGCTTTGGTAAATTATCTTGTAACAAAAAGAGGCTCTAGCTATCATTTTTGCTAAAAGAAGTTTAGAAATTACTTGCTAGGGCAGAAATTTATAGTTATAACAAATCATCGAGCTCTAAAATATATTGTAAATAAGCCTAACCCATCGGGGAGGATAGCAAGATGGATAATTTTGCTACAAGAATTTGAATTTGATATTATAGATAGGCCAGAAAGAAGCATGTCAATGCAATGCACTCTCTCGAGCCTATGATGGTTTAGGATCATCTTGTGATGATGATGATTTTCCCGATGTAGTATTGTTATCCCTTGACACAATCCCTAGTGAATACATAGATATTTGGAATTATCTAAATGAATTCAAGTTTCCTGATGGTGCCAATCAAAGACTAAGAGAAGATTACTCAAGCCACGTCCATATTCTATTCTACATGGAGTATTATTTTGAATAGGACCCGATGGACAAGATAAGAGGGCGAAGTTGGATGTGATCAAGGGAAGGAGTTGATAGAAGAATTCCACAATGGTACATGTGGAGGCACTTCTCTGGACAACTTACAGCAAGAAGGATCTTGGATGCAGGTTATCACTGGCCCACTCTTTTTAGAGATTGTTATAATTATTGTAAGACATGTGATATTTGTCAAACACATGGTAACCATAAAACTTCATCAGCTCCATTATGTCCTATTCTTCCACTTGGTCCCTTTGAAAAGTGGGGAATAGACATTGTAGGTCCACTTCCAACTACCTCACGCCAAAATAAGTATATTATAGTTGCCACAGATTATTTAACCAAGTGGGTTGAAGCTAGGCCATTGAAAACAACTTCCATGGATGAAGTGGCAAGGTTCACATATGAATGCATTGTCACCGATTTGGTTTTCCATTAGAAATTGTAATAGATCAAGGAAGCCACTTCATTAATGAGGTGGTAGAATCCCTAGTCAATAAGTTTTCTATTAAGCACATGAAGGAAACAACATACAAGCCAAGCACAAATGGACAGGTGGAACAAACAAATTTTGTGTTGTGTCAAATTCTAGCAAAAGATGCACCTTGCAGGTACATAAGTGGGATAAAGGATTCATGCAGCATTGTGGGCATATAGGAAACATCAAAGTCACCAACAAGATACTCCCCATTTCAATTGCTTATGGCATTGATCCAGTTCTTCCTATTGAGTTTGATATTCCCACTGTGAGAGTTATGAAAAATGAAAGGATGGATGAAAGTGATTCAGTAAAAGAAAGGTTGGTACATCTTCATTTGCTAGAGGAAATGAGGGAAATAACAAAGGATACAAACCATAAGAAAAAATGAAGCGAAGGAATACTTTGATCAAAAGATCTATTGGTCTCCATTTCATGTGAATGACTTGGTTCTAGTATATGATTCCAGATACAAAAAAAAGACAGAAGAAAATTTCTTCCAAAATGGATGGGGCCCTACAAAATAGCAGTTGTGCATGAAAATGGTACGCATATTGACTGGAGGAATTGGATGGCACTCCCATTACGAAATGGGTCAACCACGACAAGTTGAAGATTTTCAAGCACTGAATAGTCTACTCCGAGGACGGAGTAGAAGCTAGGAAGGGGAAGATGTCGACACTAAAATTTTCCTCCGTAATTTCTATTTCATTAATGTATGTATTAGGAATAGGATGTTGTTAAGTATAATTAGTAGTAGCATCTAATAGAAGATAATGGTGCTGTTGTCGATGCACCGCCACCAATAATGTATGTACGGCAATAGTCAAAGTACAATAGGAATGTTGTAAAAAGTAAATATTTGTCGTAAGTGGTCCGGTAATGTTAAAATGTCAAAGTTGGGATAAGTAGAGAAGTAGGGTCTACATGATTAGGAATTAGAAATATTATATTGGTAATAAGGACAAGGAGTGAGGTCATAAATATTTTGTGTATTTTATTTGTAAAAAGTCTAAAAATGTGGAACCCATGTGAAATGATAAGGTTTATCTTATCTTAAGAGATAAGCTTACATGTACAGATAAGAGTTAAGGTATGGAATATGATTTGTCAGAGTGGATTTCTTATCCTATCTTAGAGATAAGATGGATAAGCCTAGAAGTTCTATAAATAAAGAGGCCACCCCCCTCATTTAGCATAGAAGGAAGTAGTGAGAAATATTGTATGAAGTGTGTAAAGGAAGCCATCAGTTTAAAGGTGTGTTAAATAAGCCATTAAGAGGTGTAATTGTAAAGTTTCTCCCATAGTATTGGTGGAAGGCAAGTGAAGTCAATAACACTTGAAGTACCTCATGGGTGAGATTGTAACAATTTCATGTTAATATTATAATTTACTTTGATATTTCAGATTTGTCATCATTCCCTTATCATAGTCGATGGTATTCTTGTGTTATGTTTGTTGTTTTGTTTCTAGATTACATCCACCAAACTAAAGGCTGTGCATTAGTAAATAATCATAGCATGAGGAGTTCCCCCCAAGAATTATCATAGTGTCGGATTGGTGATGACAAGCCTCATTTAGCATATAAGGAAGTAGTGAGAAATATTGTATAAGAAAGAGTGTGAAGGAAGCCATCATTTAGAAGGTGTGTTAAAGAAGCCATTAAGAGGTGTAATTGTGAAGTTTCTCTCATAGTTATTGTTGGAAGGAAAGTGGAGTTGGTAACACTTGAATATAATTCATGGGTGAGATTATAACAATTTCATGTTGATATTATAATTTACACTTATATTTCAAATTTGTCATCATTCCTTCGTATCATAGTCTATGGTATTCTTGTGTTTAGTCTGTTATTTTGTTTCTAAATTACCACCACTAAACTTAAAGTTATGCATTAGTAAATAATCATAACATGAGAAGTTCCTGTGGAGAATTATCATAGTGCTTTGGGATTGGTGATGACAGTAAATTTTGGCGGAACAGGACACATGGCGAGCTCTCGCTCATTCAGGGTTTCCACTTTGGGCACCATTTTGAAGTTACGCAATGAAGACACGTGGAGGCATCCACTCACTTTGCATTTTGCTTGGACTTTTCAACAGGCAGAGGAGGAGACTACCTCGGAGCATGACATGTGGTGCTTTCTTTTGAGCTTCAAGTAAACAGGAAAACCTTACTGAATAGGACACGTGGCGAGTCGACGCTTGTTTAGGTATCAAATTTTGGGACCATCTCAAGGTGTGCCATGGTGACATGTGGAGGTTTGAAAATTCAAAGAGGCAAGGAGGCGGACCATCGAGAGAAATATGATTTTTTATCCCTTAAGAATTAAAATCTCAAAATGGCCCGCAACTCGATAAGGGAAATATTCAATGCTTTAACTCGTTAATATGGCGAAGATGCGGACTCTCGGGGGAAATTTGAAAAAAATACCTTTTGGAGAAAAGAGTCAAAAATAAAAATGGAAACATGGCCCCACTTGAATCATATTTGGATGCGTGTCAAGATCGTTTCCCGAGGACAAAGGTTTGGAGAAAAATAGATTTTTTTTCATTTTTCCAAAAAATTGTAAAAAGTCAAAGGAAGCCCCCGGGTCTATTCTTAAGTTCAAATCTTCCACGTGGATGGCCAAAATTCAAAGTAAAGATAAATGGTAGCTAAGAGTCTAAAATTTGATTTCCCCATTTTTCTCTTTGGAACACGTCTAGAAGTTCAAGTCTCGTGATTATTTCTTGGTCTTTTATGCATGCCAAACAAAGAGGGGAGTTAATTTTGATATCTAAGTTTGGTGGGAAGATCTGGAAAGACGTCTTTCACCATTAAAATGGTTTGACTTTTGTGCTCAATCAGATTTTCTATTTTTCTTCTCCCAAGCACGCAAGGAGCCAGATTTGATAGATTAGGGGTGAAAGTGGTTGGCAAATTGAAGAAAGAGTGATCTACCAGAGGAAAGAGTTGAAAGCGGGAGATATTCGATGAAATCTACCCCCTCGAGCACCTGGTGAATTTTTATAGATTTGATTCTAAGAATCGCGAAAGAATCATGGCGAGCACTGGTGCATTTAAGGTTTTTGTCTTTTGGGGAGAAGGGGCTCTATTGTAAAGGTTATAAATGGCACAATTTTTTTCATGTAATTTTTGGAAGTTGGAGGTCAGAGTGTTAGAGGTCGAAGAAAATTCCCAAGAGGAAAATTTGACTAAGCATGTCTTTTGAGAATCCATCTGAGAAACTAGGTTATCTCTTTTTGTATTAAGTTTTATTGTGTCAAGGTGGTTACAAGTGTACAACCATTGACAAGCTCTGAGATTGTTCTATGAAAATTTCCCTCTTAATAGATTTAATCAAATTTGAGTTTTTCTATGTTGTCTTGAGAAAAATGTGTTGGTTTTATTTCTAAATGTATGCAAGTAGTTTCTCATGTTTTTGTTGCAATCTTATATTAAAATCTGACCCAATCACACAAGCCTCAATCCTTGTGACAGTTTAGTGGCATCTGTAATTCCATTTCTCAGAAGAGCTTTCATTTGGGATTGGAATAAATGATTTAAAATCACTTTTTTCATCTCGTGACAGAGATTTTCTCGTAAGCCTCTCCGGGTGTACCTTAGGCATGATTTGGCTTAGATTTTGACTTTGTTGGATTTTCTAACTCGAGCCTTCGTGATAGAATCTCAAAGATTGTGTGAAAGAGTGTTGATCTGGGCCTCCATTGAAGCACATATTCTAGTTAAAGAAACATTCTAGCTATTCTGTGGCATTATGTTGGTTTAGCCTCCCATTGTGTAAGATTCCTCAAGGATCTTATGAATCAAGTTCACCCTTCCCCACCTTCCACCAAAAATTCATTCAAAAACAACTAATCCTACGTTTACCACCCTTTTTGTCATGTGTGCACAAAAATGCATAATCTCTATTACTAGAACATGCGAAGCAATCAAGGTCTCAAATGTCTTCAGTAACCTTTACCTTGTTGTGAAAATATCTCATTGATCTAGAAGTGACAACTTGTGAGAGTTAGATCTGGTGTGTTGATCATATTTTCCCAAGGAATTCTCTAGATAAAATCCATTTAAAAGAAGGATTTGTCATTGTTCTTCAATAAACAAAAGTTGCAAAGTAGGTTCTCTTACCTTGGTTGAAAGACACACCTAAAATAGTTAGGCTCAAATCACATCCTTTTAAGGTGTTATCCATCTCTCCAAAATCCAATTAACAAAAG
Organism: Taxus wallichiana var. yunnanensis; assembly: GCA_018340775.1. Taxonomy (NCBI): domain Eukaryota; kingdom Viridiplantae; phylum Streptophyta; class Pinopsida; order Cupressales; family Taxaceae; genus Taxus; species Taxus wallichiana. Next base: position 678,919,789 of record CM031244.1, read on the forward strand.
GACAATTAAATTCCTCCCGTGATACAAAATGACATATATTTATAACTTAGCTACTCTCTAAGTTCCCTATTGAATTTGTTTTGCTTTAAGTTGGCTTAAAAAGGAGAAAAAATTTGGATACCAACACTAGTGGCCATTACACCCATTTTTAACTTTGAATTTGAACCGCTTCATCTTGCCTTTTAAACTTCAAACCAAAGTTCTCCACGTGGGAGAAATTTACTAGAGTGGGCGAGGAGGATTCCTTTTGCATTTTGTGACTTTTTAGAGATTGAAACTTTGGAATATTTTGTCTCACTTACCTCACTTTCTATATGGTCTTGACACGTGGCCTCACTTGAGTGGAGATAGATTCATGGGCCACTTTTATAATTTTACCTTTTTTAGGCATGCGGGCTCAAAAACACAAATTGCTATGTTGGCCCTCCCACTTGCTTTGACCTTTGATGGGGCTTAATATTTGAATTTTTCCTTTGTGTTTGGTGGGGCTGGGTCACTTTTAAACTTTAAGCCCTCTTTACAAAAAGGCTCAAAACCTCAAAGTTCTTCCGCGACCCATTTTGACTTTTCAATGCGAGGCATCAACACGTGGCATCACCTATATGCCCCCGGGTTGCGCTTCACTTTTACAAATTTAATCCTTTTCACCATAATGCCTCAAAACACAAGAAGGATCTACCTTTCCACATCCAATTAGATATGTCCACATACCCATGGATAATGGGGCCAAAATTTGATGGGGAAGAAAACACCCATCATTCACGACTGTGGAAAAATGCAGAGAAGAAGAAAACTCCACCATTTCGCGCCCGATTTTCAAATTTCTTTCACAAACCAAGGGATTGAAAAAAATACAAGGTTCGACGATCCATGAAAATAGAAATATTGACAATTACATTCAAATGAGGACAACAATATAATTTTCAGGCGAATAGATGGGGAAATGGAAAATTTATCAAACCATGTAGACTGGAGAGTTTAAACAACTTCAAAGCATGAATTTCTCAACCTTTTCAGACCTCCAACTTTACTTGAACACTTCTGGAGGGCGTGAGCTCAAAATTTTAAATTTGACTTAAAAATGAGGGGGGGATTTTGAGCGCGACAACAACTGGCTCTAGCTTGGGGACATGACATGGACTGAGCATAGTGAAGACATGACATGGGAATCCAGAATCTAGACCACTAATTCGTTGACTAGTGCCTTATCCATTAGGCCTTGCAGATTCATATACAACCTATAATAAGAGAGAAATAAGAAGGAAACACACATGCACACAAAAAGGAAGAAAAGGAAACACACAACACACAACAGGAAAGGAAACACACCTAGAAATCACCTATGGTACAAGGAAGGGGACAACCCACTTTCACTAATGATACAATTTCAAGTATTTCCCACTCTGAGGCAATTCCATCGGCATTCCATCCAAATATGAGAGAAGAAAATCATTCTCACCGTAATCTTCATGAATCTAGAATGGGCTGAAAGCCATAATGAATCAAACTTTCCATGGCTTCCTTTTGGTTCTCTTCTCTTATCCCATAGTACGATGAAGTCTCCAACTTTGAATTCTCTTGCCTTGGCCTTCTTATCAAAAATCTTCTTTACTTTCAATTGGTGCTCCTTAATGTGATCCACCACTTGGAGTCTATTTTCTTCCATATTCTCAAGAAAGAGGATCCTCTTGTCAATGGAATCCTTGTACTGACCATCTTCTATTACCTGTAGGAACTTGAGAGTGGCATCTCGATCATGAGAGGAATTTCTTCTTTGACTCCATACAACGGTTGGAATGGTGACATACCTATTGCCTTCTTGGGAGTGATCATGTCCACCCACAATGTGTCATACAACCTTTTGTGCCAATTCCTTTTATTCTCGTTTACAAGATTGCAGACAATGATCACAATGTTCTTGTTGCTTGATTTGGCCTGTCCATTTCCTTGTGGATAGTATTCAGAAGAATGAGCTAGGGAGATTCCATAGTCATAGAAAAACTCGGTCAGCTCTCTTGAAGAGAAATAGGTAGCATTATCTTCTACAATCTTCTGTGGCACTCCAAAATGGACTATGATATTCTCCTTGATGAAGTTGCATATTGTTTTAGTGTTGGCTTGTTTGGCGGAATGGCTTCCACCCATTTGGTGAAGTAGTTTGTTTCTTGTGAGTACATAGGTGTGCCATGTGCTTGAGTGAGGGTTCAAAACACCAATGAAGTCCAACCCCACTTGAAATGGTTCTTCAATAACCACATGCCTGAGTGGTAATGCAGCGAGTTGTGGTCTTCCAATGAACTATTGGCATGCTTTGCATTTAGAAACCCAATCTTGAGTGTCTGCAAAGATGGTGGGCCAATAATACCTTCCTCGGAGGATCTTGTGTGCAGTGACCATTGCTGAAAAATTTCCACCACATGCTTGGTCATGGTATGCTTTAAGAAACTTTTCTTGTTGCTCTTTATCTACACACCTGAGGAAACAACCATCCATGCCTCTTTTGTAAAGCACATGATTCTAGATTACAAATTTATTTGCCTTTAGCTTGAGTGTTCTCCTTTTCTTGTAATCAAGATGGGGAGGGAATTCTCCATAAGTCAGGTAATAGGAAATATCAGCATACCACTCATCAGTAGTGGTGAAAAAAGAACTATGTGGGTTGTCTTCTGAACAAGTTGAGAAAGCACAATTTTCTTCACCATGTTGAACTTTGAGTGTTTCATCTTCAACAATCAACTTGCATAAGCCATTTCCCTTACCAGATTGGAGGGTCAATCTCCAAGTCATATTCTTGAGTCTTTGCAATCCAATTTCCTCTTTTAGCTCCGGGATCCTATTGTGTCAAGATGGACTTGATTGCACTGCCAGGGACCATCACCACCATATGGGAATTGAGGATGTAAAACCTAAAGTTTTTACATCCTTGACCACTGCATAGGCATGATTCTCCAATTGGTGTATTTTATCTCATGCTTTTTCAAAGGACAACTCATGAAAGAAATAGGTGCTTCCACCTTCATCATTTTTCTGACAAGAATGGCAGAGAGTGTATGTTTTGATGCATAACAATACATGATGAATTCTTTGTTAAAATCTAGAGATACAAGAGTTGGAGCCTTGGTAATGGATTTCTTGATCTCTTCAAATGTTTCCTTCCCTTCATTGTTCCATTTGAAGTTTTCTTGTGGTTTCATCATGGAAGTGATGTGCTTTGTCAACTCAACAAACTCAGGCACAAAATGATGAAGAAAGTTCACCTTTCCAAAGAATGAATGAACTCCTTTCTTACTTGTGGGTAGGGCTAATGCTTGAATGGATCTAATCCTCTCAGGATCAATGTGTGCTCCATGTTTGTTCACAATGTGCCCCAATAACTTTCCTTCTGTGACTCCAAAAATGCACTTTTTGGATTTAGTGATATGCCATGTTTCCTACACCTTGCAAGTACATGTTCCAAGTGATAGATATGATCTCCCCTCTTCTTTGAAAATACTATGAGATCATCAAGATATATGAAATGTAATGCTTCAGATATTTGAAGGCCAAATCCATCACCCTTTGGAATGTAGCTCCTGCATTGATTAGGCCAAAAGGCATTTTGTTGTAGGCAAAAGTGCCCCAAGGTGTTGTAAAGGTTGTCTTGGTGTGGTCCTCCTCTACCACTTTGATTTGATTATATCCTGAGAATCCATCAAGTAATGAAATCATTTCAGATCTAGTGACTTCTTACAGGATATGGTCCATGATAGGAAGAGGATAATTGTCCTTTAGTGATGCTGGTTCGGTTTGAAAATCTACACATATCCTTATTTCACCATTCTTCTTCCACACTAGCACAATGTTAGCCACCCACATTGAATGGTGGATGGGAAAGATGATCCTTGCATTAAGCATCTTCATTACCTCCTCCTTGATGGTATCAGCAATCTTTGGGTTGTATGGCCTTTGTTTCTTCTGAAGGGCTTAACACCTACTTTCAAAGGAATTGAGTGATGCATTTCCTTTGGCTGGAAGGATTTGAGTTCATCATAAGAGTAGGCCAAGACATCTGAGTATTTCTTGAGTAATGCAACAAACCTTATTTTTCTTCAGTGAGCAACATTTTCCAATATTGACCATCCTTGGCTCCTCCGGGGTACCAATGTTTTCTTTATCAAAATCAGCTGGGCACCGAGAAGATTGCTTTTCTTTCTCTTGAATGAATCTATCATGTTTGTCAAAGAGGTCTTCTAAAGAGACTAGGCCTTTGGGAATTTTGTTCCCTTTCAATTTGATTACTCCCTCATCATCAATCCCTTCAATTCCTTCTTTCTCTTCTTTGGGGACTACTTCTTGGTGTGGATTTTCACCTCCTTCAAAGAAGAGATTATTGAAATTATCCCTTTGCTCTAAAAAGGCTAGAATTTGGTTATCATCATTGAAGACTTGCCAATGATTTGCATTATCTAGTACACTAGGCCTGAATACCATTTCAATGGTCACTTTGTCTTTACCAAAAGAAGGATGAGGTGTCACTAGGGAAGCTGACACTACAAGAGAATCAACCTTTTCATTCCATTCCTTGGAATAGCTTCAATGGAAAATGCATCAAAAGATTCAATGTAGTCCCACACTCTATTTCTGTAATGCCGAGTCTTGGATTCTTCACCTGATATTGTTGGTGGACCTACTTTACTACAACCTCTACATCACCTCGGCATCTCAGTTTCTTGATTCCCATGTCCTCTACTACACTCATGCCTAAGAGTAGTGCTTCATACTCTACAATTTTATTTGTATTATCAAATTGCAGCTTGTAGGCAAATGGGTACAACTCATTGGAAGGAGAGTACAATACTACACCAGCTCCCGAGCCCGCACTTTGGAATGACTACCATCAAAATTCCATTGTCCAAATTTGATCTTCCTCTTCCTCCATGAGAAGTGGCAAGTTCTCCTCTTTTTTTGATGTGAGGAAGTAGTTTCCTAGCCCACAATCTTGAAAGAGAATGTTTGCTTTTGGATCATCGACTTTTATCTTTGTGAACTTCATCTTTCTTACTTGTAGTAACTTCTTCATCTCACCTTTTACTTGGGATAGTTGCAGATGACCAATCCATTTTTATCTCTCCACCCAAGTCTCTACAAAACTCCTACTCAATAGCATACCAAAGGATGTTGGGATGTCTACTACCAGTATGGTTAGGAGCACCTTCTTGTCTAGAAAATCAGCTAGTGCTACCTGTGCATCTTTGATTCTTCCTACCAATGGCACTTGTTTGGATTCCATTGAGTAGCAGGTGTCATTTACCCGTCAAGGTGAGGCCTAGAGCATTTGCAACTTTGGTTGGCATCACATTATTTGAGGCTCTGGAATCTATGATACAATTATTTAGTTGGAAGCCTTTAATGAGGAGTGACAGGTAGAAAGGTTCAACCCTATTGGTTTTGGAGGCACTTGAGGGCTAGCATGTTTTGGGAAGGTGGTGTGGATGGTGTGGGTAGTAAGCCTTTAGAATTAGGACTTGAGGATATAGGGTTACCACCACAAACTATTTAATGAACTTGTCAAACTAGGTAGGGTGTGTTTGTAGGTATTCTATTTCTGAGAGCTGGACTTTGGTTTTGCTTGCATGTTCCACAAAGTCAAATGGGGTTATGGTGAGTGAGGAAGAGGTTCCAGAAATGGAGGAAGATTTACATGGTAGAGGCTTTGCTACTTTGGGTGTTGAATTCTCCTTTTTGGGTGTAGCAATTGGCTTGGAAGGGGGTGAGGGTGTAGCTTTTGATTGAACCTTAGATGTTTTTGTAGGAACAACATTTAAAGGAGAATTGTTCTTAGCAAATTTTGAGCTAGGAGAAGAATTAGATGACTTACTTGGCATAGTAGCATGATCCTTGACAACCAGTGAGTCTAGTTTTTTCTTTGGCTGACTCCATAGAAGGTGGTAATGGTGATCCTCTGCTGATGATTTTATTTTGTGTGACCTCTGGAGGAGAATCTTCTTTATTCTTCTTATCCTTTACCACAACCATTGAGGATGAAGCACCTTTCTGGATTGTGCACAGTGAAAACAACACATGAGAAACTTGGAGCTTCTTCATCATCCTCATCTTCATCATCAACGTACTCAATTAGGCCATTGTGCATATCAACTTCCTCGACCTCAAGATAGTTTTCATAGTCTTCCATATTTTCTTCTTCAGTTTCATCAATTTCTTCTTCCTCTCAGCTCTTTGGTGTCACAGATGGCATTGACTGGTGGTGCTTCAAGAGCAAGCCGATGAGGAGGTGGAGAAATCCTTGGCCTATCTAGAGGGTTTGGTTTCCTTGAAGCATTCCACATTGTGATCTTGAGATAGCTACTTCTTCAAGGAAACCAAGTCATTTGCCATTTTTTGGAACATCGGATCTATGGTGACAGAGTTTGAATTCTAACCCTTTTACTTTCCATTGGGGCCTTTCACCTTTCCGAGAAAAGATTAGATCATCATCGGTTTCTATTGCATGGTCTTGAGCTTCCTTAATGTTCTTGGTTGGGTTCTTCTAAGGAAGAAACCTACTTCTGATGGCAAAGCAATGATGAAAAACCTCTTCAAATTATTTTTAGGAGGCACCACATCTTCAGGGATCTTCTTATCACTCTATCATATCTTGCTATGAAGTCTCTCATTGACTCGAGAGGTTTCTTTCTTCATTTGTACCAATTGGACCAAAAGATCCTAAAATATTTTGTGCTCTTGAACCTGTGTTTGAATGCACTTCTTATATCCTCCCAATAGGTGACATGGACCTCGGGGGTAGCATGTAGAACCATTCGGTAGCCTTTCTCTTGAAGTGACTCCACAAAGAGTCAGATTGACACATCTTCATCCTCAACACCCAACACACACAAGCAGTGATAAATGTTGCTACATGCTCTTTAGGGAGTTGAGAACCATCCCCTCTAAATTTTGGGAAGTTTTTTCTCGAGCCTCTCGGTAGCTCATGGAGTGGTTGAGCAAGAGCCAGTGGACCGGTGTTTCCTCCCCATGGTACATTAGGCCTACGGGCCTCACGATCACGTTCACACTCATGATCATGATCCCCCATTCTATTTTTATTTCTATCTTCCAACCTTGCTAAGGCTATGGCTTCTACTGTTGCTCTTTCATCTACCTCGGCTTGAAGTCTCTCGATTTCTTCGAGTTGAGCTCTTATTTCTTCATCGCTCTCACCTCTCTTTCTCTAGCTTCTTCTTTGGTCTTCATGTCAGTGAAGTCTACAAGGTTCTCATTGATGTATGGAAATTCACCATCCAAAGGATTGGCAAACACTCAGGTTCCCAACATGACCGGTTTCTTGAAAAGGAAGCCTCTGGATTCTGAGTAGCTCTTGTCTCCTTTGAAGTTCCTCAAAAATGGGATCAGTTTGTCCTCCTTGTCTCTATTTGGTGTATCTTCTATCCACCAGCTTGAAAATCTATGCTCTTCTTTGTGGTGCTGGAATTTGTCTTTGCCTCTCTAATTTAGCAGTGTGTTCTTCTTCAAGGTCCAAAATTCTCATGGCAATGAAGTAGTGATTGGCACTTTGTCTATTATGCCAGATAGCTTCCCTCAAATCTGAAGCAACATCTTCTTGGATGTGGAAGAGAAATTCAGGTCTTTCAACAAGAGGGTTTCCTAGAATAGCCATGATTTGAATCCATGTGGCTCATATAGCCATTCAAATTCTAGAAATTTTTCTCTTTTTTTTTTTTTTGAATTTTCTGACCTTGCAGTCACATTCAAGTGCAGATGTTGCTAAATCTACCCCATGGTGGGTGCCAAAAACTATTGGTGAGGAATTTTTTGGGTGGAAAAATTTGTGAATTCCTTTCCAATGCTCTAGGAATCTAAGTCCCTCTACTTAACCGGTGCAAGCTTCCGTATATGCATGCGCAAGAAAATGTGGATTTATGTGGTGGCCTTTCAGCCGGGGATCCAACAGGGGCACTCCACTTGACCTGGAAAATTCTTGCAAGTTATCTGCAAGGGGGGAATTTTCTATGAAGGTGGGAAAGGGAGTGAGAAAAGAGGTAGGAGAACTAATGTTACAGGTAGAAAATCAGATTCCTACGCACACACTAGTTAGAAATTTCAACACATGCATTCATGAGAAGAAAAACAACCTATGCAAATGGAAACAAGATGAGATAAGATTGCAAACTCAAAGTTTCTAAAATATCCTCATCAAAGAGGCTACAAAATCCTTCTTCTTATATTGATGCTTAAATAGAAGTTGTACATAATGTGGGAATGGAAGAAATTTGAGAATGGAGGAAATTAGAAGAAAATGGCTATCTCCTTTGCTTTCTCTAAGTACAATGCACTCGTGAGTTTACAAGATCAATTGCCAACCCTGTACAATGGCGTGAAGAAGCCATTAAATATCTTGCAAGAAATGGTTACAACTTCTTCTTTGTTAGCAAGAAACGGTTTACAATCTTTTCAATCATTTGCATCCATTCAGATTCTTGATTCATGAAGAAACACCAATGGCGAAAAAACTAGACTTTTCATAATGTAGCCATTACACTCATTTTGTAACTTTGAATTTGAACCATTCATCTTGCCTTTGAAACTTTAAACCAGAGTCGTCCACGTGGGAGAAATTTATTGGAGTGGGCGTGGAGGATTCCTTTTGCATTTTGTGACTTTATAGAGATTTGGCATTTTGGAACATTTTGGCCCACTCACCACTTTTGATATGGTCTTGACATGTGGCCTCACTTGAGTGGAGATAGAGTCACGGGCCACTTTTATAATTTTACCTTTTTTTTCAATGTGGGCTCAAAAACACAAATTGCTCCGCTGCCCACCTCCCCACTGCTTTTGACCTTCGACACGGGATTAATATTTGAATTTTCCTTTGTGTTTGGTGGGGATGTGGGTCACTTTTAAACTTTATCCCCTTTTTACAAAAGGCTCAAAACCTCAAAGTTCTCCTCTAACCCACTTTGACTTTTCAACGCAGGCTCAATCAACACGTTGCATCACTGGACACCAGCGGGTTGCGCTATACTTTTAAACTTTACTCCTTTTCACCACAATGCCTCAAAACGGAAAAAGGATCTACCTTTCTGCATCCAAATAGATATTTCCATGTACCCATGGATAATGGGGCCAAAATTTGACGGGGAAGAAAACACCCATCATTCTCGACTATGGAAAAATGCAGAGAAGAAGAAAACTCCACCATTTTGTGCCTAATTTTCAAATTTCTTTCATGAACCAAGGGATTGAAAACAATACAAGGTTTGACAATCCATGACCATAGAAAGATTGAAAATTTCATTCAAATGAGGATAACAATAAAATTTTCATGTGTACAGAGGGGAAATGGGAAATTTATCAAACCACACGCATCGTTGAGAGTTTAAACAACTTCAAAGCATGAATTTCTCAACCTTTTCAGGACCTCGAACTCTACTTGAACACTTCTCGAGGGCGTGAGCTCAAAATTTTTGAATTTGGCTTTAAAAATGAGGGGGATTTTGAATGCGACAACACATGTTTATCAACAGTCTAACCCCCATATCTACAATTAATCTAACCCATCCCCTTCAAATATCCAACAACCTCTCCAAAATGATCCCATGCAGGAATTAATAAGTAGAATCACAAGCCTTGAAGTCACTACCATGGGACCTAATAATAGTATTTCTTATGAACAAATATACACCGAACCTATCAGTTCATTTGTATCATTCAAAGCCTATCCTCCTCACTAAGAAATACCTATATTTATCAAATTTTATAGCAAGAAGGATCCATAACAACATATTAGGGAATTTCAAGGCATGCATGCTACCTCATTGCCCACGATCAATATTTGATGTTGAGGACATTTCACATGTCATTGATTGGCCATGTCCTCGCCTGGTACAATAGTATTCCCCAACATTACCTCTTCTCAATCACACCTCAATAACACGCTTATTTTACTGAACACTTCTCTATTAACATCGTAATATCTCCATCATCAATTTTTATGCTATCAAATGATATGAAGATGATTTTATTGCTTATTTTTCATCGAGATGGTGAGGCTCCTTCTCCCTTCTATTATTGAGTTCAACTAACACATATCATCCACATTACAAATCCAATCATTCCAAACCTTTGATGAAGCCTTTACCATGGACCAAAAATTGGAAATCCCTCCCTCAAGGATGGTAAGGTGAGATTATGATATAAGAAACCCAAACTTGACCCCTCCTTCAAAGCTTCCTCTAGCGCAAAAATATAAAGGCTTTGTAAATGCAATTGTTTTGAAAACTACATCCAAAATCGACCGAAATCTGACAAGTCCCGACCTTAGCAAAAATATACACCCATAGGAGAATCATATAGTTCTATCTTTGATTAAAAAAATTCCTCTTGTATGTTCATGCTTCCTCCCATCTCGACCCATTAGCGTTTCCACATCTAAACCTTCTTTAAACAGAGAAAGTGGCTACTATAAATATCTCACCATTATAGGACATGACATTGAAAGGTGTTGATCATTTATAAATTTCCTTTTGGATCTCATTGGTAGAGGCAAGTTACAGCTTGATAATCCAAATGAACCTCCTAACCAAAATTTGGATGTGTTTAAACAACATTTCCAAATAATCCTCTCGAATGACAACTAACCTCAAACCAAATGTCATATGGTCTCATCACAACATCAATACCATTCATGAAAATTTTATCCCACCCAACAAATATCCAATCTCTATGAGTAACACCCCAACTAAACAATCAAATTCTCTGTAGACAAAATCACTACATAGGACTTAAGCCCAACCGGGTCTCAACCCTCAAAACCCATCACATCTACGAAACATCTAATAGTATGCCTTCGATATCACTATAAACGAAACATGACATTGAATTTTTTGAAAATATCCTTCAACGACCATGCCAACATGTACTTGAATCAAGAACCCTAGAAATATCGTGTCAAATCCCACCACCTATATGAATAACAAAGTACAACTCTCACAGGACCATCACCAAACCAATACAATCCCTTTTCCCTCCATTTTGGGGCCACATCCATCCTTAAATGTTGAATTCACTATCATTGAATCTAAACTAATATCCACAACAACATCGATACATCTACCTCGGATACACATCGTGTGTCTCATACCACTGAATCATCCGATGACACTCATAATCCTACCCCCTTAACATAATCTCATCAGGCTCTGATAGGGTATTATATTAAAACCCTTGAAAGCGTGCTTGATCATCAACTATATCGCATTACCACCAATCAAATTCTCTTACCCTTAGGGATGAAAACCCTCCTGCATACAATTACCATATATTTTGTACTTACCATCAAATAATAAGGCATTAAATTGTTGCAAAGCCCTTAACTTCGTTATTAAAATGTTTATAATAAAGGAATCCTCCCAATCAATAAAGATCATCCCAGTCCATTCGTAAAATCAACCAAATTAAAACATCACATCACACATGCTCCTAGGGCTCTTAAATCGAATAATCCAAATAAATCATATGAGATACTCTTTGACAAAATTGTTCCCTCTTCCAATAAACCACTATATGTTTAGATTGTTGTTGTCCACATAATAATCAAAGCCTACACACTTGACTTGAAGGCCCAAAATCAAGACAAGCCCAAAGTCTCTATCTTTGTGGCTCCTCCTGAGTCACATAGTCCGTCACCATCTAAAGCTAAATTTTCCATACTCGCATCCCCTCGGAATCAATCAACAACATCCATTCAAAGCACCGTTCTCAAATAGCTACATCAATCTCCGATTAAAATTTCCCTCTACAAACTCATTCAAATATCCCCAACATTTCCAAGCCATGATCAAAGTCCTCTAATTAATCTCAATCCCTTGTGACTAAGAATAGTAGAATTATGTTAGACAGGATAAGAAAACCATGTCTAAAAACAACGATACAGGTACTCTAGGATTCAAGTGGTTTGCACTCGCGATCCATTGAGTCCATCATTTTTTCTACATCTTTCCCCAAACAATTTGCGTACAACCCAAGTTGTCAGTGACCACTCCAAATATTTTATTTTTCCGCGCAATGTGAGAACGATGACTGATGTTGTGTCAAATTGCTTTACACTTGACAACAACATTTGGTTTGCAAGTTTCTAAGACGTTTTCAACAATCATTTGTGCACATCTAAAAAATAATGTTGTCAGTCCGAAAAGACCACATTTATTCAAGTCATTTTGACAAAAAAATCACTCATGTGTAACCAACAACTTAAACATTTATTTATTTTGTGTTTCCTTAACCATTGCAAACCTATCGGACCAGAAGGTTACATTCCCTCAAAGCATTTTTTCAAACAGTTCACGTGTTGTTTCTAAGCCTTTTACATTTGGCATACATGTCTACCAGGGTAGTTCTAACTACATCTGACCAATTTTCTCTACATTTTTATGCTTTGGTGTTTTTCCATGGCCGACTTTAAATATCCCTTTTGATATGCTAAGTGGATGCTCATAAAGATGAGTAGATTGTATGGACATCGATTGGTTGCTTTTAGTGAAATTTTCTAAATATTTTTCAACAAATTCATTTGGTTCTCAACATGTCCATACCATGCTCTAAAGATCCCATTTTGAAATGGATGAGAGGATAAGTTGGCAAAGTAGTACCAATCATCTCAATGCATGTTGATTGCATTTGGTGAAACAATTGCAATTCTTCATGGGAAATCTCATGCCCTGCACTAAATCTCTATTTTGGCACATATAAGGAGCACGTTGGATAATGTTTTGGATTCCAACCTATACATGTATAGTGTATTTGCTTAAAAATTCCCAATGCATTTTTGACATATCCATTTTGTATATATCCTAGAGCCTTGATATTCTGTTAGAAAAAGAGTTTAATTTTTTCCTAAAAAGCAAAAAGCAGTTTGTTTTCTACATGCTTTTATTTTTAGGTAGTTTTCTTTAGATTCCAACTTTTAGGAAAAGATAATAAAGTAAATAAATCAAAAGCTTTGTATTACACAAAAGCATGTGTTTTTAGTTTTGTTTTTAAGAGTTGGGTGTTTTATTGTTAGATGATGCCATCTATTTATTAGAATAAATTGTAAGTGTTTTCATATTAAACACATTCAAAAAGATTGTATTGAGCCGAAACTTTGGAACTAGAAGAAGAAATATATGCACAAAAGTGTTGATCTGAGTTTACAATAATATGTTTTATTTGCAATTCTTTATTTTATTTCTGTTAGTTGTTATTTTATGTTCCTAATTTCTACAAATTGGTATCAGAGCATGGATTTTTTAGCGGTTTCTAATTGACAACAACTTATGGCTTCTATATCCATTTTTAGACACCATAATTTATAGGAAAGAATTACGAGTATTGGTCATTAACCATGAAGGTACTATTTAGATCCCGGATGTGTGGAAATCATAGAGAATGGGTACATAGAGCCCGTAAATGCAACAACATATAGCACACTTTCACAGGGTAGAAAAACACTTTGAAGGAATTAATAAAGAAAGATAGAAAAACACTTTTCTTCATTCATCAAACCATGTATGAAAGCATCTTACCCAGAGTGGCAAGTAACAATAAAGAAGCACAAATTGTGTGGGAAACTCTCAAGCTACGTATCAAGGTAAAGAGAAAGTAAAAAAGCCAAGCTTCAATTACTTCATAGATATTTTGAAAATATGTCAATGAAAGATTCAGATTCCGTAGAATAATTATTTACTTTTGTAGTTGGTTTAGTCAATCAAATCAAATCTCATGGTGAAACTATTGAAGATAAAAGGATTATTGAAAATTTTCTTAGAATTTTCTTGCAAAATTGATCCTTTGGTAGTTGTTATTAAAGAAACTAAGGATCTAAGTCAATTTTCAATTGATGAATTACATGCATCACTAATAAATCATGAACAGAGGTTGAATAGATCACATGTAGTTGTAGATCAATTTTTTTCATCATAGGTATCAGGAAATCGTGGAAGAGGAAGAGGAAATTTGAGCCCTAGAGGCGAGAGGAAGAAGTTAATCTAGAGGACATAACATCGGCCCATCAAACTTAAGTGGAAGAGGACATACTCAAGAGCACAATCATAATCATTTTTCAGTCGGAGATAACATAAATCGCATGTGCAATATCACTATTGCAATAGATATGGGCACTATGCTTTTGAATGCGAAAAAAGTAGTTTGATCAAAACAAGTAGAATCAAAATCAGGTTGGGAGCTCTACTCCAAGTTCCATGTTTATTGCATGCACAAAGATTGCTGAAGTATCACCTATTGAGTGTAATTTATCCCAAGAGAGTCCTCCTAATGTGTGGTATTTGGATTACGGTTGTAGTAATCACATGCAAGATAACTTTAGATTTATTTTCTAATTTGGATGAGTCAAAAGACAAAAGTTACCCTTGGGAATAATAATGCGTGATAAAAGAAAAAGGAATAATCAACAATCTAACTAAAAAAAGGGGAGAGCAAAAGATTATGCACGATGTTTATTATGTCACAAGTTTGAAGCACAATCTTATGAGCATTGGTCAATTGGTACAAAAGGGATACAAAGTTTAAATTGAAGAAAATGAATGTGTGATCATGTATAAAGCTCCAAGTACCAGTGATTTATAAAGTGAAGATGATAACCAACGAAATGTTTCCTTTTAATATTACACCAGCCACATTCAAAGCTCATACTACAGATCAGTCCAGAGCTAAGGAGATTGAATCAACTTTTCAGTCAGTTGAAAAATATGAATCGTGGCTATGACATCTTAGGTTTGGTCATTTAAACTTTGGTGGTTTGAATTTATTACATAGAAAAATATGGTGAAAGGTTTGCCTTTTATTTAAAAACCAAATAGAGTTTGTGAAGGTTGTATTTTAGGGAAGCAACATAGAGAGTCCTTCCCAGTTGGCAAAACAAGAAGAACAAGTGTACCACTTGAAATTGTTCACTCAGATTTATGTGGACCAATGCAAACAAATTCTATTAGAGGTTGTTCATATTTTATGACATTCATTGAAGACTATACAAGGAAGAAATGGGTGTACTTTTTGAGAGAAAAAACATATGCTTGTGATATATTTCAGCAGTTCAAGGCTTTAGTGGAAAAGAAAAGTTGGTACTACATCAAAGTTTTGAGGATAAACAAAGGAGGTGAGTATGTTTCTAATGCTTTTCAAAAAATTTGCAAATATCATGGTATACACAAGAAATTTATTGCTAGGTATACACCACAACAGAATGGTGTGGCAGAGAGAATTAATTGAACCATCATGGAGATGGCAAGAAGTATGATGAAGGCAAAGCATCTTTCAAATGATTATTGGGCAGAAGAAGTAGCAACTGATGTTTACATCATAAATAGGTGTCCAATGAAAATTGTTCGAAACATATTTCCTCAAAAATCTTGGACTAAGAGGAAACACAATGTTTCTCATTTTAGATTTTTTGGTTGTGTGGCATACACACATGTGCCTGATGAGCTAAGGAAGAAGTTAAACAACAAAGGAGAAAAATGCATATTTGTTGGATATTCAGATAATACAAAATCTTACAAGTTATTCAATCCAGTTATCCAAAAGGTAATAATCAACAAAGATGTAAAATTTGTTTTAAATGAGGCATGGGATGGAAGTATTGAGAAAATAATTAGTGTAGTAGTAATTATTCCTTATGATGATATGGCAGATGAAAGCATAGATCAACAAGGTATTTGGATCTTCTTTGAATCTTAGACATGCACCAAAAGTTGTAGCACAAGCTACACCTCCATCTACATCTAGGAGATCTCTAAGATTTCAGTCATCTTCAACCATCCAATAGACACCAAAAAGAACACCAGAAGCTACTCCTTCACTACAAAATAGTCCATCATCAGATAGCCCTTTGCAGTGGAAAACAAGGAGTCTTAGTGAGATTTATAATGTTGATACAACTAATGATTTTATAGTTTTTGTATTGTTTTCTCAAGATGCAGATCCAATATACTTTGAAGAGGCTATAGAAAATGAAGTTTGGGTTCAAGCCATGGATGATGAGATAGACTCCATAGAGAAGAATCAGACATGGGAATTGGTAGATCTTCCAGAAGGAAATGACGTGATAGGAGTGAAGTGGGTCTATAAGACCAAATATATTGTTGATGGTAAAGTACAAAAACATAAAGCAAGGTTGGTTGCGAGTTTTTCACAGCAATATGGAGTAGATTACAATGAGACATTTGCACTTGTGGCACGTTTGGACATGGTAAAAATGGTTTTAGCAATTACAACTAAAAACAAATGGCTATTTATCGGATGGATGTAAAATCGTCATTCTTGAATGATTTTCTTGAAGAATAAGTTTATGTGAATCAGCCGAAGGTTATGAGATTGAAGGTCATGAAGGAAATGTATACAGGTTGAAAAAAATGCTCTATGGTCTCTAAGCAAGCACCTAGAGCTTGGTACAACATGATTGATTATTATTTGATACATAATGGTTTCAGAGTAGGAGAAAAAGGAGCCTACCTTATACATAAAGATCAATGAGCAAGGTAAAAATTTTATTGTTTGTTTATATGTGGATGATTTGATCATCACCAGAAATCTATCTACGATTCATTCAAATCAGCTATGAAAAAGAATTTGAGATGACAAATCTAGGCCTCATGCACTATTTTTTGGGCATAGAAGTTCAACAATCGAAACTACGAGTTTTTATTTCACAAATAAGGTATGATAATGATGTTTTGAAGATATTTAACATGTTGAATTGCAAGCTAGCACCGACACCTATTGGATTAGTGTTGAAGTTAAGAAAAGATGACAATGGATCATTTGTAGATCAACATTGTTCAAAAGGCTAGTTGGAAGTCTCATGTATTTGATGGCCACAAGGCCAGATATTATGTATAGTGTGAGCCTCATCTCAAGGTTCATGGAATCTCCAAAAGATTCACATTGGCAAGCTAGAAAAAGGATTTTGAGGTATGTATGTGGAACTAAGAATCATGGAATTTTGTATTCAACATCAAATGAGTTCAAACTCATATGTTACATAGACAATGATAGTGCCAGAAGTATTGATGATAGAAAGAGAACATCCGGATATGATTTTCACTTTGGAATAGGTGTAGTTTCATGGGCATCGAAGAAGTAACCCATAGTCACACTATCTTTAGTAGAAGCAGAGTATGTAGTAGCAAATAGAAACATGTCAAGATGTTTAGATGAGAAGAGTGTTGAAAGATTTGAGGTAGAATCAAAGGATGCTACACAATTTTTTTGTGACAACAATTTAACAATAGCATTGTCCAAAAATCACATTTTTCATAAGAGGAGCAAGCACATAGACATGAGGTATCACTTCATCAGGAAGTTGGTTAACAACAAGGAAATTTTCTTGAATTTTACATATCGAAGATCGGTTTTGTTGATATCTTTACAAAAGCTTTGGGAAATTAATTTTTGAGTATTTGAGAAATTGTTTGGGAGTTTATGATCGGGAATATGTCAGATCTAGAAGTGCACACTCAGCTCCGAGAAGAATAAAAGTTTGAATGTCAAAATTAAGGGAGAGTGTTAGAAAAAGAGTTTAATTTTTCCCCTAGAAAAGAAAAAAGTTTGCTTTTACATGATTTTATTTTTTAGGTAGTTCACTTTTAGATTCCTACTTTTAGGAAAAGATAATAAAGCAAATAAATTAAAAGCTTTGTATTGCATGAAAGCATGCATTTTTTAGTTCTATTTTTGGATGAAGCCATCCCTTTATTAGAGGCAATTGTAAGTGTTTTCATATCAAACACATTCGGGAGACATTGTTGAGCCGAAGATCTGTAACTAGAAGAAGAAATATATGCACAAAAGTGTTGATATGAGTTTGTAATAATATGTTTTATTTGCATTTCTTTATTTTATTTCAGTTAGTTGTTATTTTATGTTCCTAATTTCTAAAAATCAATGGGAAACATTTCCTCAACATCATGTGAAAATTGTCCATGTGCCTTTTTATGCGTCTTTACATTGCATCCATGTCTAGTAAGAAGTACTTGTAACTACAAAAAAGATAGAACATGTTCCAAAGCTCTTATTTTGCACGGCTAGGAGAATCTTTGAAACAAAAACTCATCTAGTTGGAAATTTATTTTTCACATTCTAATAAAAAATGAATTTTACGTGGTCAAGTATGCCCATAACACTCCTTATTTAGTGCAATTTTTGTCAACATACAAATATTCCTCTCTATTTCTCCAACTCTTATGCAATTGGTTCCTTCAGGACCATGTGTGCCTTAGAATGCATTAAATCCAATCTAAATGTGTTGATATTTTCAGTTGCTTCTAAATCTATCCATGAGAACACACATTCACACAACCACACATATTTAATAAACTTCTTTGGTGTAAATTTTAAAGTTCCCAAAAGAAATTTGGATGACCTTTTTATTCGCTTTAGTGGAAACCATACTTTGTTCCAAGGCTCCTATTTTATGCAGGCATGGAAGATGAAAACAAAGGTTGTGGTGGGTGGATTTACACATGTCAATTGTATTTGCTTGTAGTTTACAATGTGTCTCCAACAATTCCAGTTTTCTTAAAATCTTTTAACTTTACATAGGCGGGAGGATGCATGCTTGGGGAGGATCTGTCATGGAATCCTTCTTTACACTTGTAATCCTGCAATGTTCTTACAACATTTGAAAAAAATCCCAGACTTCTCCATCCCTCCCAACCACCCTCCACCATGCTTCTTCACTCTATCCAACCACTATCATTAGTTCTCCACCAACCTCCATGATTCCACTTCCACTTATACTTCTCTAATTTTATTTTATTTTTATATAGATTTTAAGATCTTTAAATTTATTTGTTTAATAATTATTATTATTTTATTTATTTTACATCTTAATTTTAATTTGTTTTTTAATTTAATTAGTTGATTATTCTAACATTTAAACCCCCGTCCTTATAAATCTCATGAATGTTATTAGTTAAATTTTAATCTAACTATGTCATCATCCGAACTCAATCTCACAACATTCGTTCAAGGGTTGGTTGGCATGTCACTACAATAAATAAGTTTCCCTATACTCTAGAAGCTCCATGATAAATATCCAAAATCCCACCCTATAAGTAATTCCTTAGAAAACATTAGGAATCCCATCATTATGAAAAGGAGGGGGAAATCAATTATTAAAATACTTAAAGAACCCATTACAAGGATTCAAATGTTAGAAATGCCTTTTTGAAACCCATTTTATAAATGTAATGGATATTATTTGAAAATATTCAAGTAGAATTCATGACTTTCCTTGGATGGGAGAACTTTAAGCCTAACTAGTGCAAAAATAAAAAAAGATTAGTAATAATACAAACACTTTAATAACTCATTACAAAAATTCAATTACAAGTATCTAAAACTTGTAATCCATTTCAATAAAATTATTGAAATTTCTATGTAAATAGAAGATGGCATTACCATATAAGGAGAACCTCCACATACATAGGATAGTTGAGCATGGGTTTCTCACTTAACCAATAAAAACCCTAAGTATATGTATTTTAATCACAAACTATCATGAAGATTTGATTGACACCTCCCTCTTGGTGAGACTCTTGATGGAAATATTATTGATGCCTTGGATGTCATTGTGGAGGATCTTCATGTGCATAAAGGAAACTTTGTGTCCTTATTGCATTATAGCATACCTATGCACTCTATCTATGGTTAAAACTAAAATATATCCCTATATCCTTGTTAATTTACCCATGGGGAAAGAAGAAGAGGTAACCAAGTTATAGGAATAATTCTCAACTTATAAGATCCCTTTGTGTATATTCATCTCCCCATGTGAGTATGTCTTTCTTACTTGTATCGATCCTCCGTGATCTACATTGTGAAGAGTCGTGCTTACATATTGTATACTTCTACCATACACATGCTAATGTTAATTAATGAAATTAGGTAGAATAGAATCTCAATTATATCACATTGGTAGCCCAATATTAGGGTCAAGACCAGTAGAAGTAGTTAAGAAAATAAAAAAAAAAAATATGATGAGTACATACCCATGACTAAAAGTGAAAGTAGTATCTAAGAGGACATTATTGAATAATAGTGATCCCACCGTAATAATCCATGTGAAAAGGGGATAAATCCATTGCATCTCACATATTTAAAAATAAAAATAAAATCCCTTGAATCTGTACTCTAAACAAAAATTCATTTTGTATAGGAAAAGGCACGACTTAAAAGTAACTAATGTTACTAGGATCGAGCCACATCCCCTCTTGGGAAACACCTAATGAAAATCACGGTGATTCCTAGATGTCATCAATTTAATATAAATTAGTTAATAATTAACCAATTAAAATAAACATAAAGTTTATATTAAATAATTAAGAATATAACCTATTCTAAATTATTTAATTATAAACTAAAGTTTATAGGCACTTAATATTACGTTCTAACACTCCCCCTTAATATTAAGTGGGGAACCATATGCCAACATTACTTGTTTGTACAATAGGATTTACAAATCCATAAACCATTAGTGAAGGTTTAGGCTAGCATATCACTTTTGAAGGATTTATAACACCTTCATCATGCTCAAATTACCTTTTGGTACAAAAGGATTTGGAATCCATAAATTAGAAGTTATGATTTAGGCTAAGCATGATTTGTGAGACTACATCTCACAGTTTCTCATGGAAAAAATCTCAAACAACATCTCTAGGATCCTTTTATAACACAAGGACCTCCTTTACAAATAGATGCAACACACTGGACTATACATCATAAACTTAGAGTGATAATTTTACAAAATATCATAGATATATTTTTAACAATGCTTTACAAATGGAGCATAAGTATAAAGGAGAAGGAGATATCAACCGACCAACCATTAGGAGGTGACATTTCCATAAACAATCCCCTCTCAATAGAAACTTTGAAAGTCCAAAATTACAAAGAACTTATAGAATTTTATAGCACACAATGGCTTCTTAAACATATCTGCAACTTGATCTTCAATCAGGAAATATTGAGATCTATATCACCACAGAGAACCTTCTCTCAAATAAAGTGCATATGAATATCTATATACTTTTTCTCGATGTTGAATTGGATTCTTATCAAGAGCAATACAAATGTGACTATCACATAGAAGAGAAGTACTTCCTTTAGCTTCCATGTGTATCTCTTACAACATCTCGCTTTAGCCACATGGGTTCTTTTGTTGTTTCCATTGCACTTATATACTCTGCATTAGTAGAAGATATAGAAACTCTTGGCTAATTTTTATATCTTCAAGTAATATCACCTATACCAAAAACTTGAACACATATCCAATTGTATATCTAACATAAAATCAACATGGTTAGAGTCATAATATCCATAATAAGAATAATATAAATCATTATTGATTTCACTTTTAACCATTTATTAAACTTACATTGATAGGTTAAACATAAGTTGTATAACAACTTAAATAACAATATGCTTACTAATAACCATGTTATATTACCACTATGTTAAGTAATTTCAACATATTAATCTTAGTAAAATATATATTATATGCAATCAGTATTGGATGTCTCCAATACAAACACAAAGGCATCCTTAAGTGTCATTTAATATGTATATAATAATATTTTTAGTAATCACATTTAGAATTTTAGAAATGTTTTATAAACAACATATATATCTTCATTATCTATTTTAAGCATTTAAAAATGTGATAAGACTGATAGATAACATATTTGAAAAGATAACCAAATCATGTAAGAATAATCATTGCATATCTTAATAAAAAGATCCTCTAACATTGGACACATTCTATGGATTTATGTGAAGTTTTCCTTAAAAATGACTAAGGAAGGTTTTATGGTGACCACTTACCACGTAAGCACCCTTAACACATTTCATGAGAGATAGTGGCGTAATAACAAAATAGGTTATACCAATACATACATGTTCCTAATATTAACATGACCTAGTATTTCATGCCACAACAAAACAAATCAATACAACATCATCCATTGATACATCTTGTATACACAAAGGTGAGGTTTTGTTCACATAAGGTACTAAACACAAAATCAATTTACTCCTTTAAAATTGACAAAAAATCAACTCTTTATGATAAAAACATGATTATTATGATAACTTGTATGATCAAATTTTCGATAATAAATTGGGTTTTATGGAGGAAAAAACATTACACAAAAGTTTAAAAGAAATCGCCTATCGTTGTTTAAATCATGCTCAGTTGTTTTTGATGGATTCGCATTTAAAACACCACAAATAAGTACTCTAGATATACAATATATTAGTTTGACAATAAGGCTAATTCATTGAAATGTAAGTGATTTTTTTTATTTTGACATGAAAACAACTTAGTTGGCATGTCATGAAATAAAGAAATGAATTACTTTACGTCGTAAATAAATGAGTATAAGCTTGTATTTTGTAAAAGATACATAAACAATTTCTTTGTTCATAAAAAAATACATTGTCCATTTTTAATATTAGCTACAACATTAAAAAATATTTTAATAAGATGATTAAAATATATATAGGTATATAAAAATGGGAGCTATCTTAAATAATATATAGTAAAAATTGTTTTAAGCTCACAACTAAGCTAATATGGTAACTTGAATTGAGTTAACATTTTATAATCAACATCGAATGGTTATATGTGGGCTGAGCTCAATATCCAAGCTGAGCTCGTGAAAGAATTCACAACTAAGTCAAACTTGTGGAAAACCTATCACCAATCACATGGAAAATGCAACCACCACCGATTCAAATGATGAGCCACCTCATAACCTAAATGTTGAGTTAGACGGTGAGATCATGGACAAGCTTAATTATAGGATCCTAAACAAAAGCAATCAGAAGTTTGGCAATAACCACATTAAAAACATTTTCACACCAAAATAAAAACACTATTGTCCTGCTCAATACTTTCGACATGGGAGTAAAGTCCTATCAAACACAAAATAAAAAGTAGAGTGTGCGGCCACACGGTGCAAAGTCAGTGAGGGAAGAGATACACATGTCAAGATGAGGAGTTAATTACTAAATATATTAATTAAAAAATAAATATATTACACCAAACATTAATAAACTAAACCAATGAATAAATGAACACAGAGATACAAATTTACATGAAAAAACCCTAAGGGTTAAAAACCACAATGAAAATGAGATATTTCATTTATGTGAGAAACATTACATAGTCTAGATATTTCCCTCCTCACTTCTCTCCACCAATCCACATGAGGTGAAAAACAATATGATCAACGACCATTTTTAATTGACCTCGCAGTAATAAACATATTAAGTGACGAGGTATGATTAAATCATACCCGATTTGATATAAATTAGTTAATAATTAAGAAATTAACATAAACATAAAATTTATATTAAATAATTAAGAATGTAACATATTCTAAATTATTTAATTACAAACTAAAATTTATAAGCACTTAATATTACGTTCTAACAATCATGACCTACATGTGGCTTGATTTTTGGCACGTTACTTTTCATATGTTATTTTCCATATGATTTTATACATAGCATATTTATTTATACACTCTTTACACACGTGTTCATGAGGTATGCTTTGAGGTTGATGAAGGGAATACAAAAATGATACATAATGAAAGGTGTCATGTTAGACCCATTCTGATAGACCTTAATTTTATGTGGGAATATTCTAGACTATTTAGGTTCTTTTGTTTCATTACAATTCTTTTCACATCCTCATTATTATCAATTACTTATATTATGTATGTGTTATCTTTTGGACTAACAATACTGGCACATTTGTATTTTGCAGTGCTAGCTTATCTTGTTCTATGAGCATTTCGACTATTGTCCGTTATTATTTTCACCTACTTGATTGTTTGATTTCGTGTTTACTTATTTTTATGAGGCATATGTACCTTTACTATGATTGTATTGTGACACTTTTACATGCCATGTTTTTGACTCTATGCCTCTCTTGTTATGAAATTGCTTGTGTACTTAAGTGTGTGATTACTTGTACACTTTCTTCTTTATATACCATTTATGTTCCTTCATTATGATTGTATTATGACAATTTTTCTCCCATGTTTGTGGCTTTATGCCTTGATATGACTCTTTAACATGAAATTGTTTGTATACTTGTATGTTTGCTTATGTGTATATTTATTTACCTTTGCACTTATTTTCTCTTATGCATGATTACTATTTCAATTATTTTATTTTTGTTATATTTGTGTGACATGGTTTCTACTATGTACGCCACACTATAGGAACAATATCCCAATTGGGGCCACCTACGACACCCTACATGTGATATAATACAAACTACCAAAGTCATTTTACATGGGTATGTCTAATTTATTTTAACCCACATCCTATATCAACACATCTTACATGTCTTAAAAGAGAGGAAATTAAATGGGCTATGTTACATGCATATTGACGAGACAAACATAGTTTAGAACTTAAATACAAGTTTATATAAGGAAAAGATCCTAATAAATAGATATAGATACAAACATGGGAAAAAATCACACTAGTACATAACCATCCATCGGGATAAAATCGTAATAAACTATGGTCTAAAATGTTTATTTTCATCTTGGAAAAAGATTAGCAATAAATATCAACATTTTTGGATTCTTAGAGACATTTACAGGATTCAAATATAGATTCAAAGATAGATGAAATATTTTAGAGTATAATATAGGGGGTATGAATACTTCATCATTTATTTACTACATCATACAAATATAGGGTATGGAGCATGGTCCTTTTTCCCTCTTTCATTTTTCATTATTTACATATATCATATTTATTAATTACAACACATAGTGGGGGTATGAGATGTACTTCATTCCCTTTTTACTTTTTGTTATTACATATTTTGGCCTACATCATCTCAAACAATGTGGTCTTTGGTGTTGAAAAATATCAAAGTGGTTAGATATTCTATGGACTATTCTTCCTTCTTACTTTATTTGTCAAAAGATATCAAAATGTGTAAATACTCTATATATTTCTCTTCCCTCATTTTGGGTTTATTTGGGGAAAATGTCATATGACACCTATCCTCTTGGTGATGGGTCACATGTACGCAAATCCTCTCCTACTTCGGCTTCTTATTCAACAAAATTGGGGACTAATCACCCCCAATCCTTTAGTATCTCAACAAAAATATGAATCTCTAAGCACAATAAGAATGGGGTATCACCCATTAGAAAAGTGAGTACGCGTATTCCTTCAATTATTTGTCTCTTTAATTTACTATGAAAAAATTAAATTTATATGTACTATTCATATTTGAGTTACATTTCAATTTCTTTTATGAACATTCACTACATTGTGTTGCAGGTTGCATCATGAAGCACGCCAACACCAACATAACAAAAACAACAAAAATCAAGCAAAGACAAAGTGTGTGTGTGTGTGTGTGTGCAATGTAATATGTTTTTACTTTTAAGTAATGGGGAAATGTAGACACATAAATTTGGAAACTTATCCTTTGTAAATGATAAGTTTGTCTTTATTCTATGTTATGACTTACAATCACATTATAAATCTAATCAACATATTATTCACTCTCCCATAAGGTTTACTTAACTCTATACACACTTTATCACTCAATCATTCAACTTGTATTCATCCAAAGTAGTATATCACTCATATACATCTCCCTTGGAATCTTGTCTAAACATCATAAACTACTTGTATGGAACCGTACAAAGATGGGGCCATGCCATACTACATTATATATTGACTTTTACAGTCTTATTTACCATATTCTAACAAATATTTTCTCAATTTTAATATCTTTTATGGGTCATTTATTATAGTATATGACAACCTTAATGTGGTGTTGAACCTATAAAAGCTTATATAAGTAATTCAAGTCATTTAATAACTCACCAATAATTCTTAAGAGCATGCAATAAAAATTACAATGCAAAATCACTCCAGATTTCCTAATTTAGTCGCACATCCTCTATGGAAACGATCACATAGGTTTGATGTACTCAACGTAGGTTGAAGAGTCTAACTTCCTCAATTACCAATCCTCCAAATCTCTTAGAGCTATGTGTTAGTGAAAGAAATTCAAATAAAGAATTGTCAAAGGTATTAAGGGATGAAGGGAATCAATTTAGAATCTAAAGTACATCACATTATATTACTACTTTGCACAGGGTACATTTATATCAAATATATATAATTACAACTATTACTTGTTTTTTAGGAGGACAAATCACACTAGGGGTTGGCTTAGAATTGTATACACTATTGCACCTACACTAGGATTGTTGGAATGTGTGAGTATACATGTTTTCATTGATGTAAAATACCATTAATGAAAAATAGGATGATGAAGGAGTACTAGAATGTGCTTAACATGATGTTTACATGGTCATGTAGCTTTTTCATGGTTGCATGATTGGACTCGGTGAGACCGGCTTGGTCTCGCAAGCCTAATCGGTGACCTCGACTAGTGTAGGTGATAAAACATGCCGAGAAGATTTTCACAGAGTGAATTTAGGATCATGTTAGTGGAATGGAGATCATGATATGAGTATTTTGAGGCAATCACATGAGTTTTAGTTTGTAGGTACATGTGGAAGACTCAACAGTGCACGTGCTCATCTAGACCTAGTCTAGGTTCTTGAAGCCAAATAGAGCATTGAAATGAGGTATAAAGCCATGTGATATCATGAGATCATGTATGTGAGTGAGAAATTTTGTCTCAAGTATGTTATAGAATTTTGGAAAGGTTTCATGATGAGTTATGAGGTTATTCTACCATGACCTAGCTTAAACCATGTAAAAACCTAAGGGCTAATCATGAAAATGAGATTGTATATGAAGATGAAGACCTATTTGAGATATTTTGAAAATTATAAATGTTATTAGAGTGTGTTGAGATGTTGTGGGAAAAATTTCAAGTTTCCATGAAGAATATTTTGCAAGTTATAGTGTTTTTGGTGAAACGAGGTTGAGAAGAAGGCATTTTCCAGCTCGAATTACAACTTCTGATGTTCATTGTGGATTGTATGTTTTTCATGGGATCCAAGGGATTTCAGAGATTATTTTCCATTGAGATAAGATAATTTCAAAAAAATAACGGATTATTTTCATTGTCATGTTTTTATGAACGAATGTTAAGAAGGTAAACTACTTTTTATGAGTTTGAAACCCTAGGTCAAGAGTGACTTGGAGAAAGTTGAGTGTATTGATCCTATTTTGATTCCTTTTGAAAGTGTTATGATTTTAAGTTATATAGGACTCCTCCATATTTCCAAAAAGGTATAATAGAGCATGTGATGGTTTGTGGACCCCACTCAAATAGGTAAGTTTATGAAAATGTTTAGTTTGAGGCAAAATTGTCTAAAGAATGTATGGAATAAATTGACATTGTTTTTATCTTAGGAGTTTTACTATATTTCCATGATAGTTTCAGATCATGGTTGAGGTCCTAGAGGGAAAAGTGTGCCCTATTTATGAAGACTAGGTCCTTGAGCCCTAAAAGGGTAGTTTTGAGCAGTTTCAGAGATTGACCTAGTTGAAGGCCTTCCACTTAGATTTGGAAGGAAATGTAAGATGTTATGGAAATTAGATTCATAGGTATTTCTAATGGTATATGATTTTTCTCTTGATGAGGTTATTTTATAGGTCAACCAACTTATTTTGTGAAGAACAATTTTACTTGTTTTCTAGGATAATATTGCTTTGGCTAGAAGATGGAGGTATAATTCTCTTGTTTTTGATTTTTTGATGCTTGATATCCATTAGAGAGTGAAGAGGGATTAATTTTTTTCCTAGTTAAGGAATTCAGAGATCATGAAAGTGGCATCAAGGGTGTAAACTAGTTGACTTTCCAAAACATCTTTCTAGAAAACTCGATTTGGTGAAGAGGAAATTAAGTGTGGTTTGTAGTGATGGATGTTTCATGAGTTATAAAAAGTAATGGATGTGTTATAAAGGTTATTTTATTTCTAGTGAGTGGTTATATGACATATCTAAGGTGCTATGGTGTGATCTAGAGGTCTATAGTGAAGATTGGTTCCTGAAAACAATTGTTTTGAGAAGGATATGAGCCTTCTTGATAGAGTTATGAAGAATTTGATTGGTGAAAGTTAATATGAAACCATATATGATGTTTTTATGTCATATTTGACATGTGTGAGGCATTTGAGGCTTGAATAATCATGGTGATGAATTTGGAGGTCTTTGGTGAATCAAGTGATGGGGTTTTGAGCCATTTTTGGCTTGTTTGGATGTCTTAGAGCATGGCTGACCTACATGGGTCCATATGAAGTGTTGTTATGATTATATTATTATATTTAATGTTTTATTGGTTGATATACTTGTAAATTACTGACTTGTCTTATGTTTTTGAGTTGAGAAGGGTATAAAGCAAGTGTTTTGGGTTAAATTTGAACTAGTTCTTCTAGAGGGAAAAGTGTGAGCTGCATGTGAGTGTGTGAGAGGTTAAAGTGCATAAATTCAGAGTTTAGAGAGTGTGAATAATCCTTAGGAGTGTTAGAGATCTTTATTGCAAGTGTTTTCATTTAAATTAGTCCAAGTTTGATCAAGTTTGAGTGAGTTGGAAGGAGGTGTGTTTGAAGAGGGTTTGAAGGAATTTGGAGCTGAATTTTGTGATCACCATCAACTAAGTGTTGGAATCATATCTTCAGTGATATAGTTATCAAAATATTATGTGATGAGTTATATTAATGCAAGTCTCTTGTTGTGAGTAATATCAACAAGGGCTTAGGGGTTACTGCTCCTTGTGGGGTTGGTGCCTCACTAAAGAAATATCTTATGATGTGTTATATTCACTTGAGTCTTTGTTTTGAGTAATATCAAAAAAATTAGTGGTTTTTCTTACCTTTGAGGTTTTCACACTTATATCTTATCTTCTTGAGTACTCCTTCATGTTTATGCTCTTGTGGATGGTAGTTGCTTATTTTTAAGATCTCATTAATGCATGGTTGAATTTTAATAGTGTATAAAAGTTAATTTGAAATTATCTAAGGGTTTTGAAGGACTGATTCACCCCCTCTCAGTCCATTGTGCTTCCAAAAATTGGTATTAGAGAAGGTCCTTTTGGAGAAGTTTAATCACTTGAAAGGAGATCCTTGAAGCACAAAAATGGCAAGTCAGCAAAGTGGTACTTCTTCCAGCAAGGCACCATTGTTTGATGGAGTGAACTATTCTTTTTGGAGTCTAAGGATGAGGACTCATATAATGTCTCTATGGTTCGATATCTTAGAATATGTGTTAGATGATTATACAGTTCTGCTACCCTCCAACAATCAAGCACATACAAAAGACTTGTAGTGACAATTTTAAGGCTATGAATGACATCATGTATGGATTTTCTAAACCTGAAATTATGAAGGTGATGCATTGTAAATCAGAAAAAGATATGTAGGAGAAAATTTAGGTCATGTATGAAGGATATTCCAAGGTAAGGATAGATAAGCTTCAGAATTTTAGAAATTAGTTTAA
The DNA here is from genome assembly GCA_018340775.1 of Taxus wallichiana var. yunnanensis. NCBI lineage: Eukaryota > Viridiplantae > Streptophyta > Pinopsida > Cupressales > Taxaceae > Taxus > Taxus wallichiana. The sequence goes on from CM031244.1 coordinate 678,949,309, forward strand.
AGGGTTGAAAATGAGTGATGATGAGCCTATTGCTACATACTTTCTTAGAGTTGACAAGGTTGTTAACACCATGAAAGGATTAGGTGAAGATGTGAAGGAAGAAGTTGTAGTTCAAAAGGTTTTGAGGTCTCTTTCTCCTAGATTTGATTCCAAAGTGTTTTTATTGAAGAAGCCAAGGATTTGAATCTCTTTACAATGGATGATTTACATGGAACCTTGACTGCATATGAGATGAGAATTCAAAGTGATAAACCTGTCAAGAAGGAGATAGCTTTCAAGAATGAAAAGAAGAAGAAAAATAGAAAGAAAACTAAGGATGATGATGATGAGTTGTTTTTTGTGGTTGTTATGTGATTGAAGGTTGGATATAGAAAATACAAAGGTAAGCTTCCTTTTAAATGTTTTAATGATGGAAACGTTGGCCATTTTTCTATCAAGTGTCCTTATAAGCACAAAGAGGAATATCATGATGAGCATTAACATGATGAAGACCATGACAAAAATGCCAACAAGTTTGACAAAGGTAAAAAGGGTTTTAAAAATTTTGATATCAAGAAAAAATTCAAGAAGATATTCTACACAAAGGGATAATCCTATTCATTTGAATCAAGTGGTGATAGTGGTGTATCAGATTATAATTTTAAATATAAAAATTGTGATGTTGGAGATGAGGTATTATTCATGACCAAGGATGTTAGATCTATAAGTGATGGTCCTATACATTTTGGTGGCTCTATACAATCTAAAGATGATGAAGAAGATGATATTGAGTCTGAATTAGAGTGTATCTAAACTGAGTTAAAGCATGTTGAAAATAAGAACAAGAAGCTGAAATCTCAAGTCAAAGAATATGAAGATAAGATCCATGAACTTGAAGAGAAGCATTGGTCAGAAATAAGCAAGCTAAATGAGATAGTTAGGATGTTAGAAGAAAAGGTAAAGTTTTTAATCACAAGTTTACAAGACAAAGAGAGTAAGTGCACCAAATTTGAAGAAGATATAGAGTTTATAAGGGAAGAGTTGTCTAAGGTTGTTAATAAGGCTAATTCATTTCAAAAATTTGAGAAAAACACCAAGGATCTTGATGATCTTCTTGGAAAACAAAGATCTACAAGAGATAGAGTAGGATTGGGATTTAAAGATGACACCAAGGGAAAAAGTATGATGTAAGATGACATTATTTTCAGAAAAGAGATTGAGGATTCAATTGCTAAAGATGATAAACCAAAGATAAATTTCAAAGACAATGTGAAGACAAAGTTAATTAGGCAACCAAATGCTTCAAGGTATGAAAGGTTATTTAATGGTTATTGTTTCACTTGCAATAGCTTTGGTCATAGGAAAAGGAGTGTAGGAGGTATGCTAGAGATTATCACCCTTGGAAGGATAGTAGGAGTGAGAAATAAAATAATGTAATGTGCTACAATTACCATGAGATAGGTCATACTGCTATATATTGTCTACATGAACCTTCAATTCAGAATTGGGGTAATGAAGGATACAACAACAGAAGTGAAGTTATGTGTTATAGTTACAATGAAGTTGAACATATTTCTAGGGAGTGTTATGGTCCTACAAGGAAAGAGAGGAACTTTCAAGGTCCTAGAATGCATTCTAGAAGGAAAATCAGGACATGGGAACCTAGAATGAACAATAAAGTTATACCTAGAGCATATATGAATGCAAGACAAGATGATTATCAAGGTACAAATGAAAAGAAATATGGAAAAGGTTATTTCAAGGTGTATAAGAGGTCTTGGGACCTCATCAAGTCATGCTTTTAGGTGCATCATGAAGTATTCTTAGAGTCATGTCTCTACTAGGATTCTTAGAGACATTATCATCCATATGAAGCATTGATGAGAAGGGGAGCTGATTGGTTGAAGTATGTTGATGTAGGAGGTTTTTCATACAATCACAAAATGTCATCAAGAATGATAAGGTATGTTTTTAGGCTTATTTGTTGTTAGTTTTTTTTCAATCAATGAAAGTGTGTGTTTATAATCAAAGAAGTCTTTCTAAGGTTATACAATCAGGTCTTTGACTATGTCATGAAGTATTAATGGTTGAAGAATTTTTGAATTCTTGTCTTGATCTTTTAGGGCATGATTTTGATTTGCACTTGTTTAGCCCATGTATTTCAAGTTCCTTATTTTGATTATAAAGTCATCTAAAGGGTCATTGTACCTCAATGGTCATGTTGTGTCTCAAAGTGTATAGGAAAGTTTGTCATGGCTTGATCGAGTCATGTCTTAAAGTTTATAGGTTGATTACTTAAGTGGTACATCAATTATCAAGTTGGTGGTATGTATAAATGTTTGATTTTATCATAAGAAGTTAGTCTTGGGTCAATGATGGGTCAAGACAAGAAGGTTGAGATCAAAAGGTGTCTATGGTATTGTAAGTGCTTGCAAGAGTCATATGACAGTCTGCAGGGTATGTGAAAAGTGTAATGATGCTTCCCAAAGCATGTCATGAGTTCATTGAGCACAATTTTTTGGTATCATTCCTAGGGTTATGAATTGGATGTGTCAAAAGTTTCCATGACAGTCCACATGAAGAAGTATGGAGAAGCAATCAAGTTTGTGATGACAAGTGAAGTCTATAGTTGTGTTCAAAACAAAATGAGGCCTGAAGAGATCTATAAGGTGAGAAATGATATATAGAAATTGAGATCATGGATTCAAGTGGTGTCTCTTATGTTCTTGAAGGTATTCATCATGTTTTCAAGATGGCTTATATGCTAAGAATTGACAAGGATACAAGTTTATGAAGAAGAAGCCATTTATCTTGACTAGACTATCTATGACAAAGTAAGACAATGAAATTCATGTATGATCATGAGTTGTATGGGCCTCTAAGTTATATTTTGATTATTTAATTATGGTTAAGAAGTGTCAAAGAGTTTTATGCTTCTTGGAGATGGTATGAAGAATATTCATGCTTTACCAAGTCTAGTGAAGGAGAAAGTGTGTGTTATGTCATCACCAATCCGGCACTATGATAATTCTCCACCGAGAACTCCTCATGCTATGATTATTTACTAATGCATAGATTTAAGTTTTGTGGTGGTAATATAGAAACAAAATAATAGACAAAACACAAGAATACCATAGACTATGATACAAACGAATGATGACAAATCTGAAATATAAGTGTAAATTATAATATCAACATGAAATTATTATAATCTCACCAATGAAGTATTTCAAGTGTTACCAACTCCACTTTCCTTCCAACAATAACTATGGGAGAAACTTCACAATTACACCTCTTAATGGCTTCTTTAACACACCTTCTAAATGATGGCTTCCTTCACACACTTTCTTATACAATATTTCTCACTACTTCCTTTTATGCTAAATGAGGGGGGTGGCCTCTCTATTTATAGAACTTTCAGGCTTATCCACCTTATCTCTAAGATAGATAAGAAATCTACTCTGACAAATCATATTCCATACCTTAACTCTTATCTTTACATGTAAGCTTATCTTTTAAGATAAGATAAACCTTATCATTTCACATGGGTTCCACATTTTTAGACTTTTTACAAATAAAATACACAAAATATTTATGACCTCACTCCTTGTCCTTATTACCAATATAATATTTCTAATTCCTAATAATGTAGACCCTACTTCTCTACTTACCCTAACTTTGACATTTTAACATTACCAAACCACTTACGACAAATATTTACTTTTTACCACAACATTCCTATTGTACTTTGATGGTTGTCGTACTATACATTATTGGCGGCATTTTACATCGCAAAGATCGTTATCTTCTATCGACGACTACTACTACTAATTATACTTAACAACATCCTATTCCTAATACATACATTAATGAAATAGAAATTACAGAGGAAAATTTTAGTGTCAACATCTTCCCCCTTCCTAGATTCTACTCCGTCCTCAGAGTAGACTATTATGGTGCTTGGAAAATATTTAACTTGTCGTGGTTGACCCATTTCGTAATGGGAGTGCCATCCAATTCCTCCAGTTGATATGTACCATTTTCATGCACCGCTATATTTTGTAGAACCCCATCCATTTGGGAAGAAATTTTCTCTACCTTCTTTTTTGTATCTAGAATCATATACTAGAACCAAGTCATTCACATGAAATGGAGACCAATGGATATTTTGATCAAAGTATTCATTCTACTTCATTTTCTTCTCATAGCTTGTATCTTTCGCTATTTCCCTCATTTCCTCTAGCAAATGAACATGTGCCAACCTTTCCTTTACTTAATCACTTTCATCCATCCTTTCATTTTTTATAACTCTCATAAAGGGGAATATCAAACTCAAAAGGAAGAACTGGATCAATGCCATAAGCCAATTGAAATGGGGAGTATCATGTTACTTGACTTTGATGTTTCCCTATATGCCCACAATGCCGCATGAATCCTTTTATCCCACTTATGTACCTGCAAGGCTGCATCTTTTTCTAGAATTTAACACAACACAAAATTTGTCCGTTCCACCTATCTATTTGTGTTTGTCTTGTATGTTGTTTCCTTCATGTGCTTAATAGAAACCTTGTTGACTAGGGCTTCTAACACCTCATTAATGAAGTGGATTCCTTGATCTATTAAAATTTCTAATGGACAACCAAATCTGGTGACAATGCGTTCATATATGAACCTTGCCACTTCATCCATGGAAGCTTTTCAATGGCCTAGCTTCAACCCACTTGGTTAAATAATCATGTGGCAACTACAATATACTTATTTTGGTGTGGGGTAGTTGGAAGTGGACCTATAATATCTATCCCCCACTTTTCAAAGGTACCTAGTGGAAGAATAGGGCATAATGGAGCTGATGAAGTCTTACGGTTACCATATGTGTTTAACAAATATCACATGTCTTACAATAATTATAACAATCTCTAAAAAGAGTGGGCCAAAGTGATAACCTCGCATCCAAGATCCTTCTTGTTGTAAGTTGTCTAGATAAGTGTCCTCCACATGTACCATTGTGGAATTCTTCTATCGAGATCCTTCCCTTGATCATGTCCAACTACCCTCTTGTACTTTCCATCGTGTCCTATTTTAAATAATACTCCATGCGAATAGAATATGGACGACGGCTTGAGTAATATTCCTCTTAGTCTTTACATTAAACCATCAGAAACTTGAATTCATTCAGATAATTCCAAATATCTATGTATTCATTAGGGATTGTGTCAAAGGATAACAATACTGCATCTGGGAAATCATCATCATCACAAGATGAACCTAAACCATCATAGGCTCGAGAGAGTGCATCTGCATTGACATGCTTCTTTCTTGGCCTATCTATAATATCAAATTCAAATTCTTGTAGAAAAATTATCCATCTTGATATCCTCCCTGATGGATTAGGCTTATTTACAATATATTTTAGAGCTTGATGATCTATTACAACTATAAATTTCTTCCCTAGCAAGTAATTTCTAAACTTCTTTACAACAAAAATGATAGCTAGAGCCTATTTTTCTTTTACAAAATAATTTACCTCAGACTACTCATTTGTATACTCCCAAAGTAAACTGGATGATCATTCCCATTTTCATCCTTTTGGCTCAGAGTACTTCCTAGTGTTGCATCTGAGGCATCAGTATACACAATGAATGGCTTGCTCCAATATGGATTCTTTAAAATAGGTGAAGACACCAAAGCTTCCTTCAGTTGTTCAAAAGTTTCATGCGCCTTCTTTCTTGGTTCATAAGTAACATCCTTCTTCAAGAACTAGGTTAGTGGTTGTGCAATATTTGAGAAATTCTTGATGAACCTTCTATAGTAACCCACATGGCCTAAAAATGATCTCAACTTACTTCTATTCATAGGAAATGGTAACTCTTTGATTTTTGAAACTTTATCGGATCAAGTACCAATACCATCTCTGCATACAACATGCCCTAACAAAACACCTTTAGAACATCCAAAGACACACTTTATAGGGTTTAGTGAGGCTTGTGCTTCATCTAACCTTTGAAATGTTGTCTCCATCTGGTGCAGGTGGTCCATCTTGCTCCCATAGATGCAAAAATCATCCAGAAATACTCTGATGAAGTTTCCAATGTAGGGTTCAAACACCCTATTCATCAAATGCTTGGAATGTTGTTGGAGCATTACACAACCCAAAAGGCATAACTCTATAAGCAAACATTCCCCAAGGAGTGGTGAACGTGGTCTTCAGCTGATCTTTCTCTGCTATACGAACTTGGTTGTATCCACTATATCCATCAACAAAACTATAACACTCCTGCCAGCTACTTCGTCCAAGATCTGATCTGAGAATGGAAGAGGGTAATGATCCTTCTTTGTTGCCTTGTTGAGCTTCCTATAATCAACACAAATGCATAGCTTCCCATTCTTTTTTATTGAGATCACAATGGGAGAAACCTATTCTAAATTCTCCACAACAAATATGAATCCTACATCAAACAACTTATCTATTTCTTCTTTTACAGTCTTGTAAAAATTAGGATTCATTCTATATGGCATTTGCTTTATGGGCTTAGCACCATCTACCACTTAATAGAATGTTCTACCCAAATTACTTGATGGGGTTCCTTGTAATCAAAATTGAATAGGTGTATGTACCTTTGAAAGATCCGGAGGTAGGATTCCTTCTCACTCTCCATCACAAAGATCACCAATCTTTATTTGTTGGAGATGATCATCAATTTCTTCTTCAAATAATTTTATGGGTTTATGAGTTGGTGTGATTGGAAGGATATCCATGACTGAAACATCAACCTCACTTTCTTCATCTTCTCGTGTCCACTTCAATGGTACTAGAGTAATCGGAGAATGTCCAATAATCGGTTTCATCACTTGAATCCACAAGTTCTCGCCTTATGATGCCGAGGAATCACGTTTATCTTCACCCTCTCTCTACCACATCCAAGTGTCATGAAGCCTACATTCTAGTAGTTTCTTTCATGAACTCTCCTTAGATATGGCCTTCCCAACAACATTGGGTACGCAACAGTACCATTTTTCATCACCTAAAATTCTACCACACATACAACACCCATAATAGATATTGCCACATTTGAAACAACACCTTCTGGTTTAGTTTTTCCCTTATTTAATGACCTTAACATAAGTGTTGAGGGGTGATCAATTTTTAAACCCAACATATTCATTACAAACTCGGTCATTACATTAACTGCAGCACCTCCATCAACTAAGACATCATGAATTGAAATACCATTACATAATACCTCATCTTGTGGAGCATAGGGATCCACCTCTGCCTCCAAAATAGGGACCTCAACCTCCTTCCTTCATCAGCATTGAGTCCACTTCGCAGCTCCCGCCTCTTCTTAGAAGACATAGCAAGAAGTTGACCATATGTAATATTTGCAGGCCTTTTGGACAGATCTTCTAAGATGGAGTATGGTCCTTGTTCCCGTGAAATCGAAAATCTTATACACCCAACTTTCTTCTCCTATATTTCTTACTAGTTTCTCCTTTCATCTTCTTAGGATCATTTCCATCTTGGTTATCTTTTTCTTTCTTTTTTTTTACAAACACATCTACTTCATTATTTATGCTCCTATCTACTACATCGAAAGAATTCACAGTGCTTTTCCTTTATCATTATCTCTTGTACATATGTAGAATCTCTATCTCGTACAATTATACTTATAATGACCCTTTTATGACAACCATACATACAACTTCAAAATATTTCTTTTTGACTTGTATCTCCTCCTTGAGAACTAAATTCTTTTCCTTGAAGAATATTAATGGTTAACTAGCCCATCTTCCCGAGTAGATCTTCATACTCGGTGAGATTTACTAAGAGAAATGTTTGTGCTCACCGAGAGTGGTTGTGGATTCTGGACCAAAGGTGTTGGTGTAGGCTCCACCTTAGCAACAATTTCTTTGGGCTCTTCTTCCATGCTTTCTTCTTGCCTTTTGTAATCTCCTTTGCTTGTTCGAGGGTCACCGGGTGGTCATACTTCACTCATTGTTCGATCTATGGCTTCATCCTAAGAATGAAGTGCTTATAAAGGAGATTATCCACGCATTCATCAACCCATCCGCTAATTCTTCCTTCCTCGGATCTGGGCATCAAGCTTCCTCCTTAGCTCTAGAACACGAGCATGATAATCCCTTATCTTCTCCTTCTCTCCTTGGGATAGCTTTGTGATATCGATCATGAGATCTACATATTTCTTTTTGTTCACCAAATTCTTCAAGAAAACTTTCAGTTAATAAATCCCATGATTTTTCACATTATCACCTAGTGTTTCAAACCACCTAAGGGCTGAACCATCCAAAAAGGTAGGAAAAAATTCAGTCCATTGTTCCCTTCTTATGAGGCCATTACAAATACAAGATCGTTTAAACTCTTGAATGAAAGAGGAAGCATCTTCATTAGATTGGGCTGAAAAAATAGGAATCTTCCCCATTTTCAAAAGTAACCACAGTGAAATACCAACCCACAAGTACAATCAACAAGACTTATGTGCACAAATAATTGGAATCACTATAATAGAAAGTGACTTTACACCTTTCTATAGTAAAATAGGAATGACCACGGTAAACTATGGTAAAACTTGACTTACTGCAGTAAAAACTGACTTTACTGTGGTAAACACTATTCACTAAAAAAGTGAAATTACTATGGTAAATACTATTCATGGTAAAAAGTAAAGTTAATGTGGTAAATACTATTCATGGTAAAAGTGATTTTACCATGGTAACTACTATGCATAGTAAAAAAAGGTTACCCTCCAAATGATTTCTGACTAAGTGGGAATATCTCTCTAGAAAATCCACCAATGAGGAATGGTCCCAGCAATGGAACTAAAATTTCATCACCAATCTGGCACTATGATAATTCTCCACCAGGAACTCCTCGTGCTATGATTATTTACTAATGCACATCTTTTAGTTTGGTGGTGGTAATCTGAAAACAAAATAACAGAAAAACACAAGAATACCATAGACTATGATATGAACGAATGATGACAAATCTAAAATATAAGTGTAAATTATAATATCAACATGAAATCATTACAATCTCACCCATGAAGTATATTCAAGTGTTACCAACTCCACTTGCCTTCCAATAATAACTATGGGAGAAAATTCACAATTACACCTCTTAATGGCTTCTTTAACACACCTTCTAAATGATGGCTTCCTTCACACACTTTTTTTTATACAATATTTCTCACTACTTCCTTCTATTCTAAATGAGGGGGTGGCCTCTCTATTTATAGAACTTTCAAGCTTATCCACCTTATCTCTAAGATAGGATAAGAAATCTACTCTGAAAAATCATATTCCATACCTTAACTCTTATCTTTACATGTAAGCTTATCTTTTAAGATAAGATAAACCTTATCATTTCACATGGGTTCCACATTTTTAGACTTTTTACAAATAAAATACACAAAATATTTATGACCTCACTCCTTGTCCTTATTACCAATATAATATTTCTAATTCCTAATCATGTAGACCCTACTTCTCTATTTACCCTAACTTTTACATTTTAACATTACCGAACCACTTACGAAAAATATTTACTTTTACCACAACATTCCTATTGTACTTTGACTTTTACCATACTTTACATTATTGGCAAGCATCGTATTGGCAACACTATTATATTCTATCGACGCTACTACTAATTATATACTTAACAAAGATCCTATTCCTAATACATGCATTAATGAAATAGAAATTAGAGAGAAAATTTTAGTGTCGATAGTTCTTCATGTGACAGAGATGTCTGGCATCCGACTATAATATCAAGACTCGTAATGGCATTTCTCAGATGATTTGAGACTATAACATGGTCTCAAGAAAGATGAGAGGGTGATAAAGATGGTCTACATAGTTACATAAATACCAAAATGAAGGATCAAAACTTGTCAAAGGATTGTTGAAACACTACAAGTGCATCATAAGTTAAGGTATGTATGTTTTAGTTCATAACTATGCTACAGGACAGTAAATGTGCTATATGGGACCAAATGATGTGTTATCATTTCATGAGTCGTGACTAAGGTTTCCTAGAGTATTTTTTCATCTTGAAAGGAATATGAGGGATTTTAGGCATGTCTAGGTATGTGAATGTGAAAGAATGAGTTATTCATGATTGAGAAGCGGGGTTACAAACTTGTGTATGGATCCTTGAGGTCTATAGTGTGTTAGAGGTAGGAGGAGTTGACTATGAACTACAAATAGGAATGCTATATGAAATAATGAATTGTAAGACAAGTGGGATTGGCATGAGAAAGTATAAGTGACAAGGGTTGTGCAAAGGAAAAATTTGACCATTCAAAGAGTTGCTTCTGATTTCCTAAGTCAAGAACATGATTGTGCATGAAGATTTAATGATGATTCACCCGGTAAGTACATGATGAGTGGGAGATAATGAGCCCTATGTATTTGAAATGTAAAGAGAGGTTATAAAAATACTATATCCTTTGCTCTCGGGAAAGAAAGTACATTATATCAAGGCACTATTGAAGAATGAGGTAATCATGTAGGTGGTTTTTCTATAGAAAAATGTGTTGCTACAAGTATGAGAAATGTATCCAAGGTAGGGGATCTAGTCATGTCATCTATTTAGGTATATAAGGTGCTTAGGAGGCTTGTATGGAAAATGAATTAAGATTGTAGGGGTCATTATTTATGAAAGAAATAAAATAATATGCTATAGGACTGATGGAGGCTACTAAAGCAAAGGAAACTACTCTTGAGATTCAAGTAGGAGTTTTAGAATACATTAAGACCATGTAAACAAGAATGGCATGAATAAGTGAAAAATCATTGACAAAGCTCGAACAAAACAAGGTATGGCCATTTACTCAATCAAGTGAAGTTCTTTATTGTGTTTAACGGCTCAAACATAGTGTCTCAATATTTATATGAAAGAATATTTTGTTGTTATACGAGTTCACAAGATAAGATGGATGTCGAATATTCATTATTTTAATAAGATGAAGCTAGGATAAGATCATATCTTGAATATTTATCCAAATTTCCTCATAAGAAAGGTATATATATGGTTGAATCCCTACAACAAGTGATCTACAGGTCTCAGTATAGGACAATTAAGATAGAGGAGCTTACTTGGATCATGCATCGGTATGTTTAGACCTAGAAGACCTTAAATAGCAGAGTTATAGATTCTTCCAAGAATCCTCTAAGGGGAGCATGTAATGTGCTTAATCAACTGTGATAGCAAGAAAAGGAAGACCAAAACACTAAAATATTTCTTCAAGGTTGTGACAAATGTTTTGATTCACCTCAATAACATGAAAAATAAGGTAAGAGCTCAAGTGTTTACATTTTTAGTTAGAAAAAGGTGGTATAAAACCAAAGGGAGTCATAACATGGTATATCATATTGTGTATGACCTATTTTTGATGGTATAAGCTGGCCTAAATTGCACTAAAGAAGTTGTTTAGAGAAATCAATCCTAAGAGTTGTGTGAAGTCAAGACATGGAAGAGTTAAGCAAAGTTTGAGCCTTATCAAGTAGAGACAATTTAAGGAAGATGTAACATGATGTTCTAAGCTCAGAATATTTATTTTTGGCATGTATGAGTACAATTCATATCCTTATTCAGGTATGCCACAATGTTCCCATGGTGAGAAAGAAGTCAAAAATAGAGATTAAGAAGGTAAGACAAATTTTCATGCTAGAATGATGGTTTTGGTTGTTGTTTTCACTCAAGAAGGGTTCCAAAGATGTTGAAGTGAATGAATACCATGATGTTTAGGTATACACTTTATCATTAATGTAAAAAGGGGGAGAAGACTAGGTTGTTTTCCATCAATGACAAAGGGGAAATTATTGGTATGTGTGAGTATAGGCGTTGTCATTAATGTAAAATCCCATTAATGAAAAAGAGGATGATGGAGGAATGATAGAAGGTGTTTAACATGATGTTGAAATGGTCATGTAGGTTTTTCATGGTTGCATGAGTGGAATAAGTGAGATTGGCTTGGTCTTACAAGCCTAATCAGTGACCTAGCTAGTCTAGGTGATAGAGCATGATGAGTAGAGTTGCATGGTGACTTGACGAGCATGTTAATGGAATCAATATCATGATAGGAGTGTTTTGATACACTCACATGAGTTTTAGAGTACATGTAGAAGAGGAAGACTCGATTCACAGGTGCTCATCTTGATCTAGTCTAGGTGCTCGGAAGCCAAATGGAGCATGGAAATGAGGTATAGAGCCATGTGAGCTCATGAGAATATGTAAGTGATTGAGACATGTTTCCTCAAGTATTTTAGGGATTTTTGGAGAGGTTTCATGATGAGATATGAGGTTCTTCTACTATGACCTCACTTAAACCATATAAAACCGTAAGAGCTAGTCATGTAAATGAGATGGGATATGAATATGTTGACCAATATGAGCTATGATATTGATTTTAAATGTTAGTAGAATGTGTTGTGGAAAAAAATTTAGGTTTCCATGAAGAAGATTTTTCAAGTTATAGTGTTTTTGGTGAAACAGGGTTGAGAAGAAGGAATTTTCCAGCTCGAATTGCAACTTATGATGCTCATTGTGGATTGTGTGTTTTGCATGGGACCCAAAGGCTTTGGATTATGTTTTTCATTGAGCTAATGTCATTTTGAAAAAATAATGGAGTGGTTTTATTTTCAGGTTTTTATGAACGAATGTTAAGAAGGTAAACTACTTTTTATGAGTTTGAAACCCTAGGTCAAGAGTGACTTGGAGAAAGATAAGTGTAGTGAGCTTGTTTTGATTCTCTTTTAAAATTATATGATTTAAAGTTGTATAGGTATCCTCTAGATTTCCATAAAGGTATAATAGAGCATATGATGGTTTATGGACCCCACTCAAAAAAGAATGTTTCTAAATATGTTCAGTTTGAGGAAAAGTTGTCCAAAGAAGGTATGAAATAAATTGACATTGTTTTTAGCCTAGGATTTGTACTATATGTAAATAATAGTTTCAGATCATGGTTGATGTCCTATAGGGAAAAGTGTGCCCTATTTTTGAAGACTAGTCCTTGAGCCCTAAGAGGACAGCTTTGAACTATTTTAGAGATTGACTTGGTTGAAGGCCTTCCACTTACAGTTGGAAGAAAATGTAAGATTTTATAGAAATTATATTCAGATGGATGTATAATGGTATATGATTTTTCTCTTTATGAGGTGATTTTATAGATCAACCAGATTAGTTTGTGAAGAACAAGTTTGTTTATTTTCAAGATAAGATTGCTTTAGCTAGAAGATGGAGGTAGACGTATCTTTTTTTGGATTGGTTGATGATTTCTATCTATTAGAGAGTGAATAGGGATGATGTTTTTCCCTATTTAATGAATTAAAATATAATGGAAGTGTCATAAATGGTACAAACCAGTTGAGTTTCCAAAACTAATTTCTGGGCAGTTCATTTTTGTGAAGAGGAAAGTAAGTGTGGTTTTCATTGATGGATGTTGAACATGATTTATAGCAAGTGCAGATGTGTTCTACAGGTTATGGATTTCTAATGAGTGGTAACATGGAATATTTTAGGTGTTATAGTGTAATCAAGAGGTCTATAGGTGAAGATTGGTTCCTGGAAGTAGCCATTTAGAGAAGGATATGAGCATTCTTGATAAAGTTATGAAGAATTTGATTGCTGAAAGTTAATGTGAGACCATATTTGATGTTTTTATGTCATATTTGACATGTTTGAGGCCTTTTAATTTTTAAATAATCGTGGTGATGATTTTTGAGGTATTTGGTGAATCATGTGATGGGGATTTGAGCCATTTTTGGCTTGTTTGGATGTCTTGGAGCATGACCGACCTACCAGGTCAATATTAAGTGTTTTTATGAATTTATTGTTATATTTTTCATGTTTTATTGGTTGATCTACTTGTATATTAGTGACTTTTCTTATGTTTTTGAGTTGAGAAGGGTATAAAACAAGTGTTTTGGGTTCAAATTTGAACTAGTGCTTCTAGAGGGAAAAAGCAAGTTGCATATGAGTGTGTGATAGGTTAAAGTGCATAAATTCATATATGAGAGTGTGAAGAATCCTAAAGAGTGTTAGAGAGCTTGAGTGCAAGGGTTTGCATTCAAATTACTCCAAGTTTGAGTGAGTTGGAGGGAGGAGTGATTGAAGAGGGTTTACAGGATTTGAAGATGAATTTTATGATCACCATTAGCTAACCGTTGTTGACCACATATCTTCAAAGATATTCTTATTAAAATATTGTGTGATGGGCCATATTCATTCAATTATCTTGTTGTGAGTAATATCAACAAGGGTTTAGGGTTGTGCTCGTTGTGGGGTTGGTGCCTCACTAAAGAAAATTTTTGTGATGTGTTATATTCAATTAAGTGTTTGTTGTGAGTAATATAATCAAAGTTTTGAGTGGATTTTATTCCCCTTGAGGTTTTCCCACTTATATCTTGTTTTCTTGTGTACTCCCTCATGTTTATGCTCTTGTGGATGGTTGTTACTTATTTTTAAGATCTCATTAATGCATGGTTGAATGTTGATGGTGTATGAAATTTAATTTGAAATTTTGAAGGGTTTTTGAAGGAATGATTCACCTCCCCTCTCAGTCCATTGTGCTTCCAATGGGGATAACTACATGGATTTTTATCTCTTTTGCAAGGAGGTGTAGTGTAACACTTGAATTGGTTCATCAAGGTTTGATCGCCAGGTCAATCCAACTCCACCCACAAACGAATTTATCATTTTTTATCTAATCGTGTTCATGAATTTATAACATAGGTGTTATAGGTTTGTCTATGTCAATTCACTACATAAAGGTTTCAAATAGTTGTGAGCCCTCATGTGAAAAATAATGAAGCATATTTATAGGCCACCGACATTCACCGAAGTTACAAATCTCCAACATCTGTTAGTCCAAAATCGTGCATAGAATAGGAACATACAATATTATGTACCCAAATGGATTTGTATGGTTTCGTATAAAATTAAATTGATATAAAATTTCTTGATATGAAGTACTTTAAGGTTCTTATTGTTGTCACTTTGAAATACACCCTTTGGAGAGTGGTATGGAGTCTTTCCATAAAATTGAAAAAATGGAAACACTCCTAGGTTGTTGGTGACCTGGATGTTGGAGTGATTCTCCAAAGAGGGATGGTTCCCTTGGTGTAAAACCTAAATATAACCTTTACTCTATTGCATGAATTGGGAAAAGGGAGAAGGAAAGACTAAAAATAAAGAAAGGGGGTGATATATTAGAAATTTTGAGGATTTGAGACTCTTTTGAACCACACGATGGACCATGAGAACCGTGCACACCATACATAATATAAAAAGGGATATGTCAATGTAATCATGTTGCGAGATAAGCTTTTGAAGCTATGCCGAGAATGAAGAAGGGAAACAAATTGGCTTTGGAAGGGTAATTTGATGAACTCCACAACTAAATCCTGCACAAACTTAGTTAAACATAATATATGACATGTAAATCAGGGATAAAACAACTATTGGAAGTGACAATGGAATGGGGGTGAATCACTCCCCAATAAAACCTTTCACTCTTTATACTTCAAACATAAAACACACATCCTCATGAAACACATACATTAATGCTTGATCACAATCAAATATAATTCACCATGAAATATACTTCACCAAAGCATGGATTAATGGAAACATATTAAAAAATTTATTTATTGATATTCAAATAGGATCACAAAAATTATACCTTTAGCACTACAACAAAATATAATAAAATGATATCAATGCAATTAATTATGCCTCTTGAATACACAAGAGTATATTCCTCTTTTACATAAGACTTAAGCTCATAATCAGACTTGTAAATACTTGAGACCTATAAATTACATTAATATGCTCTTAACATAACTATCAACACATGATACCAACTCTTCCCTCCTTCATTAACTCGTCATCAAGGAAACTTCACCATCCTTTGCTTCACTCAAACCATCCTTATAAAAATACCACTAGCTAATGATGTATAATTTAACTCTAGGGGTTTTGGGATAGGACCAAGGGGTTTTTATTTACAAAAAGGGTTTCTTCAAAAGAAGATAAAAGAGTTTTCAAAAGATTAGCATCATAGCACCCAAAACTTCATTTTTATAGGCTCTCCATCATTAAAATTCAAAATAGGTTAGTTTCCCTCCTTTATCTCAACCATACTAAATTTTAAAACATCCCATAATAATCACTATAACATTCACAATTGACCCATATAGGTTGGCCATGCTAAACACCTTCATCCATGCACTAAAAATCTTCAAACCCCACCAATGGAATGAGAAAAATCCCCTCATGCCGAAAATATTTTTATTCAAGCTCTAAAAATCATTGCACATGAATAATACGTAATTTAAACATAATCCATGGTCACAATTTACTTTAACCAATCATATTATTTCATTTAATGGGCCCACTAGCTCATTACCTTCACAAAACACATGTTTCCAACACCCAAATTTTACTTTTGGGCCTCAAGACAATCCAAGTGATCTTAAATATGGAATGTGACCACTCAATGTAAATCCTAGATCATGTATAACACTTATAAGTAAGTTAGAGCTCATGAAGCAATCATATGTTAAAGCCACATCAAATTTTACCTTCACCAAAGCAAGCTAAAAAAAAATTTTATAAATTCAACTAGTTTGCACCATTTATGATAATTTCAAGACCTCAAAATTTATTTAGTATATTCCAAAGTCATCCCTCTTCACTTTCTAGGTGATATCAAGCATCGAATCATTCATTTGACATTGCATCCAACTCATTCTTTCAACAAATATTGTCATGTCCTCGAAAAGTAATAAATATTCTTGCTCACAAATTGACCTAAATGACTAACCAAAAATTATCATCATGAGAAAATCCATAACTCATTGTAAATATATATGAATTAAATTTCTATATAATATTGGAATTCCTTCCAAATCCTTTTGGAAGGCCTTCAACCAAGATGATCTCTGGAAACTACCTGAAATTTCCCCAAAATTACCCTTTGACTAGTCAACATAAATGAAGCATACTTGACCATTTAATTGCATCACCATGACCTAAAACCATCATTAAAATCAATAAAAAATCACATACATAATGTAATGTTCATTTAGTCTACAACTCCTTTGGAAGACCTTGTCCTAAACTCGAACTTCCTTATAAACTTACATGTTTGAGTGGGGTCCACTCATCACCCTAACCTATACCATACCTTTATGGAAACCCAGAGGATTATTATACATCATAATAATCATCCATACACTACAAAGTAATTATGGATACTTAGAATCATTTTCTCTCCTACCGCTTTTGAGTTAGGGTTTCAAACACATAAAGAGTTGTTTACCTTCTTAACATTCGTTCATAAAAACCTGGGGATGAAATGATCCAAAAAAATTTAAAAACCTTATATAATGAATGTATAAACATCCCTAAAAGACACATGGTCCCATGAAAATCACACAATTCAGGGTGAGAATTAGAAGACCCAATTTGAGTTGGAAATGACCTTGTTCTTGACCCTATTTCACCAAAATTGACATAACATGTAAAATACTCATCATGGAAACATGAAATTTTACCCACAACACCATGACACACCCTACTAACATCTCAAATCATCATAATGTCATAAATATATCTCAATAATTCCATCCACTAAGACTTGCATAGCTATCCCTTAGGGTTTTGCATTGTAAAAGCTATGGTCAACTGAAATAAAACTATTACTCATCACAAAAACACTAAAAAGGTCCTATCATACCTGATACATCATAAATCAACTTCTTACAAAAATCCATGAGCTCATATAGCTCCATAACTCAATCTCATGCCTTCTAACAACCATACCTGGTCCAAATGAGCACCTGAAACATGGTCACCAACCTGTATTTGCACCCTGAAACTCATGTTAATGCCCAAGAACTCCAAAAAAATCTCTCCATCATTCTAACAAGCTTATCAAGACACCAAAAATCTCAAACCTCCATGCACCATCACCTAGACTAGTTAGGTCACCTTATTAGGCTTACTAGAACAAACAATTCTCAATGAATCAACATATGTAACTAAGAACATACCCGAATCTCTATGTCATCATCACTTTGAGAATTATCTGAATCTTCACCATCATTCAATTTTTCATTAATTGGTTTTTTCATCAACGAAAACACCTAAACCGCAACATCCAACAACAATATCACAAGATAAAATTAGCTTAAAGACACAATATTGCATGATAAACAAGCTATAGGAAGGTAGAAAAGCTCCTTTATTTTTCAAGAGGTAAAACCAGTAAAAATAATCACTCATGACCCATTATATTCCACTAATAACTCTAAATTAGTATAGAATATGAATATATGGTGTAGAGATATCTTTACAATGATTCCATGGAGTTTATATAGAGAACGGGGAGAAAAGAAGGGAAAAAGTGCAGACATGCAAGTTTGATCAATAAAAATACAAAACCATGAGAGTGTTGCATGTTCATGTTTTTAATAGTATGTTCATATTGTTTCTAAGAAAGGTCTTTTCATTGATCTAAAGATGGTAAGTGCAATTTTGACATTATCTTTTCCAAATCATAAGAAGGCGTTATAGATTTTTTTGGATAGAAACAACATGAACAAGTATGAGCCATGTTTTATGTGCACATATACTTGGAATTTAAGGGATTGATTAATAATTGTGTTCTTGTCTATTTGGATGACATAACTGTATTTTCCAAGCATGTTGGAGATAATCTAGTTCATCTCATATAAGTTTTTGCAAGGTGCGGGCGGTAAAACATATCTCTAAATCCATTTTTTTGGATTTAGAGATATGTTTTACTACCGCACCTTGCAAAACATATATGAGATGAACTAGATGATCTGCAACATGCTTGGAAAATACAATTATGTCATCCAAATAGACAAGAACATAATTATTAATCAATCCCTAAAATTCCAAGTCCATTGCACGTTGAAACATGGCTCTTACATTTGATAGTCCAAATGGCATTTTCTTATATGCATGCATGCCCCATTTTTTGGTAAATATAGTTTTGAATTGGTCTGATTCTTGCACCATAATTTTATTATACCTAGAATAACCATCCAAGAGTGAAAAATGTTCCGAGCCACTTACCATTTGTAAAATTTGCTCCATTGATGGTAACGGATAATGATCTTTTAAAGATGCCCTATTCAAATCTCTGAAATCCACACAAAATCGTATTTCTCCATTTTTTCTTTCTCGTGCGAATGAAATTGTAAACCCATGATGAATGCTTCATAGGGAAAATGATGTTAGCTTTGATCAATTTATTCAAATCTATTAGGAAAATATAGCATTCACTTTGTTATTAATATATTGTGTGTAGTGTGAAAATAAACATATTGTAAATGAGTTGTAATTACAACTTGTATGTAAGAATAATAATAGGATTTTTTTAAGGTTGAGGTTATCACGTCTGACTCAACCTTAGATATCCTGGAGATTTTAGGTATACGAGATTGACATTGACTCTATTTCATAGGAGTACAATATCCTATATATTGTAATCTTGTTTTATCAATAAAATGAAGCTTAGCTATGATTTACATTTGTAATCCGAGTGAGGTTATCAATTAGATCCATGGGGCTCAAAAAAATTTCAATTAGTCTTTATATTTTCACCGGAGGTGTTTACTTTGAAGAAGGCATTGCTGGATTTAGTGTCAAATTCCGGTGGCTTAACTTTACAGTGCTTGGATTTTAGATAGGAGTATATATATATATATATAGATATTCATCTTTGACTCCACATCCTGTTCCTATATGTTTCAACGGCACTAATTACTCGGACTTGCCATCTAATGATATAAGTTTATTATTTTCGTTTCCATGAATTCAAAATTTCTGGCAACAATTTTTCACAGTTCTAAATCTGACTGCACATTCTGAGGAGTTGCCAAATCAGTTCTTGTTGTAATTGACGGTCCGAGCCTTACCGATATTCGATCATTTATCAATGGTTGTAGTCTTATTAGTTCTTTACATGCATCTATAAAAATCTGAACGTGCACATTTAAATCTGGAAATACATTAGCTTCACTTCCTGTCATTCCATCGACTTGTAACTCTTGTTTTTAATTTATTTATTGGTTCACATGTTATGTAAGTTTTAATTGTCTTGTTTTAACTTTTTAGTGTGTTGTGTCAATAAGTTTTTTTATTTAGTATTTAAATACGTGCTGGAAAATAAATAGTTTGTTCTTATAAAGAGTCAAATTATCTTTTGGAGTCTTTGTTAAAGTTTGTTTTTTAAATGTTAAGTCTTACGTAATTATAATTTTTTTTAGGAATTTGGTTTAATTTTGAGGTCCTTTAAAAGTGAAATGCGTGCGGATAATTCTTTTGTTTAGTTTTAGTTTTATATTTTTTAATACGTTTTAGTATTTATCTTTAATTTTGTTTTTATGTGTTTATTTTAAAATAAAGTCATTGTATTAGTCTTATGATGCATTTTCTCTGAAGTCAATTAAAGAATTCGATGCGCTTCTAAATGAGTTAATTTATCTTGGAGAGGATAACAATGTTTAGTTTATTGGAGTTTTAATTTTTCTATTTTAAGTTTTGTGATGGGGAGAGGACAATATAGTAACTTCCAACAAAAAACATTGCCTACTATGCCTTGATGGATGTCCGTACATTGCTATAAAGCTCATATTTTGTTATGGGCCACACATATGTTGGTATAGGTGAGTTGATCGGGGTGAATATACGCTTTTTTATTTGATGAAACAATCACAATGTCTCTTGATGATGACCATGTCTTCTCATGAAGATACAACTATGATATTCATTTAAAAGATAACATGTTGTATCATTTGGTTGAACACTTGGCGTTTATTTACAAAAGTTCATATTTTGGCATTTAAATGTTCCCAAAGCATAGACAACAATCCCATTTTGTCAGTATCCTTCAATCACTTCATTCCATGAGATGACATATCTCTAGGGAATTTTATGTTTGGTGGGTAGATGAGATTAAGAAACCTGCCAATGATACCCAAGATGTTGTAGCGGAAGAGCATCTCCACGCTTCTTATAAACGAGGCTTCCATCTTTGTGTTCTTATCCATCCGATTCTACTCTCGTTGTACATATTCATCAGCTTTTGCAACCGCTTGCACCACTCAGGCATAGAGAGTGGTTTCCTGTTTACATTTTCCAACATACTCCTCACCTTGTTTCACCATATGCAACAAATAGGGCTCCAACCCAGTTAGTTTAAATTTTCCAAAGTACTCCCAACTCGTGCCAAAATATAGAGGAATTTTGTTAGATATAGTTGCAAAATGTTTTGATAGGCATGTATGCGAGAATGTGGAACCTTACATAAAGACATGTGAACTGTTTAGCAAAAATGTAACTTATGTTCTTCGCTCAAACATCTATCATAGATCATATAATATATTTTACATCCAAACCATATTATACACATAAAATTCAAGCCCTCTCTCTGAACGTAACTTGCAACTCATTTGCAATTACTAGTTTAAAAACAATCAAACTATAGTATTTTGAGCGGAGCTACAATATTTTGAGTGGGCATTTTACCCCGTTTTGCACACATGGTAAAAATGACCGCTTGATTTGATCTCTTTGTACTCTATCCCACTCTACATAGACAATCTATTTTTATAAATAAAATACTTACGTGGCAGCATTTAAATGGATAAAGTGAATTGATTTAATTTCATGTCTCACAAAAATGTTTGGTTGTCGTACTTTTCGTATAGAGCTCTCAGTTGGGCATGAGCGAAGACAGAGGTCTCGCTTGAGGGAACACATTTTTTTGTCCGAGGGCGTCCTCGAGCCCGCATTTCCTACTATTTTTCCCTCATGTGTGGGGGCCTTCATGTGATGTTGTCCACACATGGAGAATAGGAAAACATTTCTAATTGGTGTAATTTCCTCTTATGTTGCACACTCTCCAAGACTACATGGTATATCTGCCAAGACTGGACCGTTTTCATCTCTACAATTCATGTATTAACTATGAGTTTGAAACCCACACACCTTTGTGTGGAACTCAAACAAGACTGAACAAATTGTACCATTCATGAATTGACCTTGACTAACTTTTAAGGGTCAAAACATGTGAAATAGATGAAACCACTAGTTTTCGGTATGTATTTTGAATTCATTTGTCTACTTTTTCCTCGTATGATTTTTTCCATAATTATGCAAATATTTGATTTACACATTTCTTTTTTGATAAACTAGGTACCATATAATACATGGCTTATAATTGGTTGATTTGTTTTGTGAATGTATTTTAGGTTTATATATTTTCACTATGTATAATTTGAACTTAATATTTGTATTTCAATGGAAATAATGGTCATTTTAATTGTTTTAAGTTTAGTCTGTATGTAATTTTGTCATTATATGTTTAAAAAAATAAAACAAAAATTGTTTCTATGGATGCATTTTTGGGTAACCGATGTTCTTTTGTTTTTGTTTCAATTTGTAAAAATGGAGAAATTAAGTCTCATTGAGAATTTTGAAGGGCGATATTTCCATACATGGAAAATCCAGTGTAGTTAAGTCTTATTGAGAAGGATATTTGGGATGTGGTTAAACCAAATGTAATTAAACCAATGAGTGATGTTGAATTTGCTAAATGGATTATTAAGGATCAAAATCTCTAAGTATAAGTGGTATTGGTTTGTCAAAATCATATAGACTTCAAAAATATACTTGGTGAGATTTGGGATTCACTAAAAAATTGTTTGGTTCTCAAGTAGAAAGTGCAAAGACTACATTGAAGAAACAATTATATGGATTGAATATGGAAGAAGGCACAAATGTTGTAGAACATATAAGTAAGTTTTATTCTCTACCGAATCAATGAAAAATTAAAAGATGATAATGCTAAAACAATACTTCTAAATAACATGCCTAAGAGTCTTTCCAGTATGTATATACTTTGAGAAAAGTAAACATTAGCCTAAAAGATTCATTTCCACTTTAATTGATGAGGGAAACTCAAATGAAGGTTTGAATCAGAAGAGGTTATGTATGTAAAAAAATAAAGTACATCCTTAAATAAAGTCATTACAAGTCAAAATTGAATCCTTCTAAAGTGAAGATCAAGTGCTACTATTGTAAAGAACTAGGTCATGTAATGCTAAATTGTAAGAAGAGGGCATACGATCTCCTAAATGATAAACTAGATGAAAAAGATTACCGAGTTGAAGAAACCAATCGGGAATAATATTCAAATGATGAAAAAATATCTTGTCCTAGTGATGAATAATTTCTCAACTAAATAAAATTCTTACTAGAGGATGGAGGCAACGGAGGAAGGAGGTGATCGGCGCCTCTCATTAGACACCAATGACGGGCCTGCATTTTTCTATGGTGATTTCATTTTTAATTGTGTGTTTTATTTATGTTATATTTTGAAAAATAAGAACATAAGATTTATGCATGTTCACTTGTAACGTTTGAACGTTCCTAATGTGTAATCTCTTGAGAGTGTTGTGATATGGCATAGAAGGTACAAAATAGAAACAGATTGTATAGGAGGGAAGGTGACATCTAGAGGAGCAATATATAGACCTAAAAATATGCATTGGCATACGATTTTAGATTCGGTTACACTTTGCCCCATGTTAACACTAAGGAAGTGTTAGGAAAATATAGTGTTCACATTGTTATTAATATAGTGTGTGTAGTGTGAAAATAAATATATTGTAAATGAGTTATAATTACAACTCATATGTGAGAATAATAATAGGATTTGTTGAAGGTTGATTTGATCATGTACAACTCAACCTTAGATATCCTAGATATTTAAGGTATACAAGATTGACATTGCTTCCTATTTCATGGGATTACAATATCCTATATATTTTAATCTTTTCTATCAATAAAATGAAGCTTAGATATGTTTTACAAACTCTTGTTTCATGAGAGCCTCAACCTTAGGGTTTATGTGTCTTTTATTTTATTTGACTAGATTTACATCTAAAACCAACTCTATTATGTGCTGAGCTAAATATGGATTGAAAACCTTTAAATCACGACAGCCCTATACCAAAAAATCATCAAATTTTTGATATATTTGGACAAACATAAGAATTTTTATTGGTTACATACCTTTCCAAACTTGAGTGTTTTGTCATTGCCAATGTTGATTTGCTCATAATATTCTTGCTTGATCAACATGTTAGATTTATCACCTATGACCTAATCATCTATATTAAATATAGACTCAAGAGTGACTAATCCCTAAGGTATTTTGTTATATCTCAACTGAATAATCTGATTTTCATATTGTTGTTGTAATCGCTTCGATTTTTATTGAAAACTCACTTCCTCTTACAAAAACTATGTATTCATCATATTCAAATACTTTCCAATTAACATTGTTATCAAGGATAGAAGGCCTTACAACTATCTTGATATGTTGTTGATTTTTGTCCTTATTGATCTAATTTGGAATGTCAACTTGAACACCAATTGCAGCTATCATACCTGCATGTTTATTATTTTCTCTAAGAATAAATTGTACATTGAAAGCATAAGAATCCTATATCAAATCCCACACTTTGTTTTTATAATATCTCAAAAATATTCTTAGTTACAGATTGTCCTATAATTTGATTGAAAACTATCTCACTATCACCCAACACCTACAATTGTATTACCCCTCTTTTCCTTGCCCATTAAATATCATGCACACTAGATTCGTGTTCAATTGTATTATTAGTGAAATTAAACTGAAACCTTAAATCTGAAAAAAAAACTTCTCTTTTACTTGGATTAATCAACATGATTCCCTCACCTATTCCATTCTTTCTTCTTGATCCATCAAAGTATAATTTCCATAAACCTTCATCCTATGGTCTTATCTAGACAAGGTTAGGAATAATAGAATTTTCTTCATGTAGAAAATATATTCCAAGAACTTCCTCTTCAATATGACTATATGGATAAAAATAATGACCTTTAGTATCCCATTCATCAAGTAATAATTCTATAATCCCCTCAATAAGTGTGTATGCTTCTTGGTTAACTAGTTCTTCTTCTTCATTTATGATCATATAATTGGACTTGATAACACTGGGGATATAACGCTCTATATTAATTTTTGAGATGGCCTAATAGCTTATTGTAACTTTGGTGTCATAACATTTTTAAACAACACGTGAGACCAATCTGATGACAAATAACATCCAATTTTATTAGTGAAATCCTTAGAAAGATATTAGACAAAATAGGGAGGAAGATCAATAATGAATACATCTTGAGGGATGGAGAAATTAGGGCATGCATGCAAGGTTAGGATTAATCCTCTAATGAATCCAAGGGTTTTTACATGTGTTCCATCTAACTAAACTACTCCTTTAGAAAGAGGCTCATATTTCGATCAATTTTATCAACAATTTGTTTGGGCATAATTAAACTGAAGCTCTTGAATCAATCATGTAATTATGGACTAGATTTTGGCCTATGATCAAGGAAACATAGAAAGGAGGTGGTTTCACACTTTTTCTTTCTTGGGATTCTTTTGGATCAGGTGTGTTAGTAAGCACAACTTTATATGGTTCTTTGGATGGTTGGCTAGAGAGATTAAGATTAAACAAAGCTTCTTGCAAAAGATCTTTTTGACCGAGAAGAGACAAAGAATCCCACATTGACATATTGACCTTAGTTTGTTTCATATGATCAAGAATATTGAAATATGAAGTACTAACCTTTTGTTGTACTTTATTAACAACAATACCTTCTTACATTAATGGTGTCAAAATATGAATTTATTTCCAATTTTGAACTCTTGTAAACTGATTTTTCTAAGTGCCTTGTTGATTAGAAACTAAAAAATCACAATGTAGTGTTGGAGAAGGATGAGAACTAATCTTATCAGTTGGTTGATCCAATATTATTTCTCTTATATTTTAGCTCGTGTTTGTTTTCACAAGAAGAAGAGGAATGACTTTTTAATTTTCCAGTTGATTTACTCCACAAAAATCATCATCTTGTTAATTTATAAGTGTAGCATCATTGTGCACCAACTCTTGAGAAACCTCTTATTGTTGTGGGGTATCAACTAATGAGTTTTGAGACATAGAAGCAATTTTCACCATAAGTTCTTGATTTAGAACACCATTGGGGAAAGAGTTCTAGTTATGGGCTAAATTACAAGGATAACACCACTTGTATTCTTGTATCAAATTGTTTTGTACATGTACTATTGTTTTAATGGTGCTAGAAACATTGGGTTTGTATGATTGAATATGCTTAGCATTGGAAAAATGATTTTGGATTTACAAATTTGGTTGGAATGGAGGCCTATTCTGTTGATTGGGAGGATAGTAGGGTCTAAAATTTTGTGTTTGTTGCCTTTTCAAAGTCACTACCTCATTTCCAAGCTTTTGCATTCATTTCATGACTTCTTGTAATTCATTTGAAGTGCTTGGAGATACATTATTTTGACTTATAGTTTGATTAATAGGCATTGGTATTGGAGCTATTACAGGTGTTGGGAGGGAAGTGGAAGGATGAATCTCTAGAAATATGGGCACGGGAGGCCTTGGTGTTATTTTCCCGTATGTATAATAATATTTTTAGCTTTAATTTCTATGTCATAAGCATCGTGGAGTGTCCTTCTGCCCATTGAATGGATCATCACCGAAATATCAGAATTCAAATCCCTTAGATAATACAAAAATCATACTCAGGAGTAGGCCTTACTAGTTGTGGAATTCTATCCCAAGTCCTTTGAAATATATAGTTGAAGTCAGACATGAACTCTTGTGGTTCTCTCTTGATGGTATTCAATTGTTCCACTAATGAAATATGATCTGATTTGTCTTCAAATTATCTCGCAAATAAATTATCCCATTGATCCCATGTACTCATAGAGTTTACTGATAATACCCTTTACCACTGCACTATTTTTCCTTTGAAAAAGGTTGTTAATAAATTGACTGCAACATTCTCTTGAGTAACATGATAAATAGAGAATATATTGGCCACATATTTAATGTGTTCTATTAGTATAAATTGATTTTCTTTGGCAAAAATGGAATTCTCTTAAGGAAAGACACAAGGATGATATCATCTCGTGAAAGATGCAATGGGCTACTAGGATTAAAGGGAATAAAAACCAGGTTTCTTGGGATAGCCATACTGAGATTCAGATTAGATATGGGGAATTTGAGAAGTGAACTCTGATTTGGTGGGATGGAGGGATATTTAGGATATGGTTTGGACCTTAAAATTGGTTTCTCTTTGTTGAATTCAAAGGTAACTCAATGAAATCAAATGGAATACCTTTTAAATATGATCTAGTTATAACTTTTGGCATGAAATATGCAATGATTTGCTACTAGGATATGCTTTGAACTTATGGAGCTTATAGATGCTAGATGAATGTATCTAAAACATTGATACTTGTTAAGAGAAACATCAAATCTTTAGAAAATCCTCTTATTTTGTCCCATCCGGGTGTGTGTTAGAAACTATTGTCACTTTGAAATGCACCCTTTGGAGAGTAGTGTGGAGTCTATCCTTTTAATTGACAAATGGAAACACTCTTAGGCTATGGGTGACTTGTATGTTGGAGTGAATCTCTAGAAAGTGTTGGTTTCCTTAGTGTAACACCTAAAACTAACCTCTACTCTACTACATGAACTGGGAAAAGGGAGAAGGAAATACTAAAAACAAAGAAAGGGGGTGATACATCAAAAAATTGAGGATCTCGAGACCCATTTGAACCGCATAAAATAGACCAAAAGAACCATGCACACCATACATAACCTACAAATGGATATGTCAATGCAAAAGTGTTTCAGAGAAGGGTTTGAAGCTATGACAAAATGAAGAAGGCTAATAAATTGGCTCTGGAAGGGAAATTTGATGAACTCCTCGATTGAATCCTAAACACACTCAATTAAACATAATCTATGACCTATAAATTAACATATAAATACATAATGTCATGGAAATTAAACTATAAATCAAGGATAAAACAATATCATGTGATAAAATTAACTTAAAGAAATAATAGTGCATAATAAACAGGTTTTAGGAAGGTAGAAATAGCTCCTTTATTGATCTAAGAGGTGAAACCAAAACAAAGAATCACTCATGACCCCTGCTCTTCCACTCAGAACTCTAAATTACTCTAGAAGATGAATAAAAGGTAAAAAGATATCTTTTACAATGAATTCCATGGATTTTATATACAGAATGAGGGATAAAAAAGGAAAAAGGTGCAAACATGCAATTCTGATAAGTAAAAATATAAAAATCATGCGAGTGTTGCATGTTCATGCTATTTAATAGTATGAGTGATTTGAAATATTTTCTTTCATGAAAACCTACTAATCTTAGCCTTGCATGATAAAAAGCAACTTGTCGAAGAAAATAACTAAAAAAGCTAACTGGAGCTTTTTTGGGGTTATGCATGTTTTTGGTCTAGCTTGTTGGTGAATCGGATAACAATGTGTGGAACATTGGAATGTTCCCCATGGGCCTTCAATAACCGATTTAACCTTTCTTTAATTTTTTCAAGTTAGGAGATGATTCAGGAATAGGCACAACAAAGGAACAATTCCTATTGTTCTCTCTAGACCTGATTTTGGCGATGTATTATCTTCGTGCCAAGGATCGATAAAACAAGTGATTAGAGAACCTTTAGAACAATGGAACTATTTCATGAGTGTCATAAATCCTCAACTTAACCGATACGGGAAATCAAAGAACCATGAGAACTTCAACACCATTCCAATAATACCCATTTAAACCGACTTGTTTGATTGGTGCTTGGTTGTCGATGAATGCAGAGGTTCGGGAACTTAGAGAACAAGATAATTATTCCCATAGTGTTAATGAATGCTGATTTTTCCAATTCTATTGTGTTGTGTCCAAGAGATTGATTAATTCAGACATGTAGAGAACAACAGAACCGTGAAATTGTTTGAATATTTCTCAAATTAACCGATTTCACCGATTTGAATGAAGAAGTTAATCATGATGGAAAATAAGGGAACAAGTGGAATAAGGGACCTTTTCCACTAGTTTTTCAAACATCTAACTTTCCCGATTTGAACCCAAATTTGACTAACTCCTTTTTCTAGAGGGACTTAGCTTAGAAGAGATGGAGGAATGACCAAAACATAATGGCTTTTCTCATACTTGTATAATTATGAATTTTCCTTATCAAGGACAATACTCAGAACTTTTCTAAATACCCAAATTGGCATGGGGCTGATTTTGGATAACAAATACTAGTTTATGCATCCATTCTACACACCAATATCACATTCTTACCTCTAATCAACTAATTTCTCATCCCTCTTTTTTTTTAATTAATCACTTCATCATGTATTATATTAATAGTTATATTCTCGAGTGTATGGTTAATGTGGATTAAATAATTCTATATATTCTACCCGCAACATTCTTACACCTAATTATAAATAAGGAAAGAAATCATTTTTAACCCTTATTTATTGGTCTTAGGTGTAAATAGAAAAGTGGAGAAATGAACTAGAAAAAGGTTTTCAAAAATCTTCACATTTTATTATACCAAACAAAGCTCAAAAATGCTCCATAGACCCTCAAAATGTAAATTATAAAAAGTTGTTAAAATTGCTAACAAAAATATTTTTGGGACTTTATAAAACTAGATATTCAAAATATTTGTTTGAATCCTCATGTAGACCAATGGATCTAATTTATCAAGGAATTTGTGTCCCATCCCATAGTTTCGCAACATTGTGTACACTTTCTTTGTTACACACTAGTTTTTATATCACACATCGTTTGAAAATAATTATATGATAAAATTAGATGTATGGATAATTTATATAAATTAACTTATAAAACATAATTTTGTAATAGCATACACAAAACTTACAAAGTTATTAGTGAACTCATATAGGTTTCAAACCCCATGTGATATGTCGTTGCATCCCTTTTGCACTCTTGCTTCGTAACCCTTTAGCTAAGAAATTTTCTTTCATGTAATAATTGAAATATTTAATTAATAAAAACATTTTTATTGGAAAATTGTGGGTTTGGTTGGTTTCCACTCCTTGTATAAATCATGAAGGAACAATATAATAAGATAAGGAAGTAGAGAAAGGAGATAAAAGGGAAAAGGTAAGAAAATATGTCGACCACAAATAGACTAGCATAAGGAGCTCATAAACATTACACAAAAGCCATAAATATTTCAACAAAGAATCTCCATGAGAAATTAAACTTAAGGCCATAATAGAGGAAAAGGATAAAATTGTAGAATCTAATTTACATTTGTTATTCATCGCTTCAAACATCACATCAAATGAGAATACTATTAGAGAGAATAACTTCCGATCGTAATAAGGACATCAACACCAAAATAAAACTTCATCTTAATACTAAAGGGTGTTGAGCTCTAAACAAGAACAATTTTGATCCAAAACCTCTTGATCCAATATTAATTGTAGGAATTTAACTTTCAACAAATATTTTCAATAGTTTTAGGTAGAAAAATAAAAATACTTGATGAGAGACATAAATTAAGAGCCCAACCTTGAAAGTTACAGAAATATTTCAAGAGGGTTTATGGAGAACCAAACCATCAAAGATAACCCCACATATAACCGATGGCCAATATCTAGATAAAAGAGAGGATCAATACCTTGATATAACATGTTTAATCATAGCCTAATGTCCTTATAGGGCCAAATCCCAAAAAGGAAAAAGGAGGAGAAGAGAAATCTTCCTTACATATTCATCCATAAGAAGATTATATACCGTATAGATAAAGGTCGATAATGGATTCTTAAACCTTGAATAAATCTACGAAATCCTCCTAATGCGTCCCGACATAACTCAAATAGTAAATACTAACAAGGGCTAAGAATAAAAAGGTTTCCCTATTGTATCTTCACATACAAAATAAAATAGGCTATAGTAGAATAAGGCTGAGTAACATCCAAAGCCAATAAGAATTTGTTAAAATAATATATTATATCCCAAGAGAAATAGTGGTGCACTTCCATTACCGTGGATAATTGTTTTTATTTCCTTAGCATAAGGTAGAGGGTCAGGGCTAGTGAAGAGGGTTTATTGGGTGACACAAGAAAATTCAACCACTACATTTTCTAATTTTCTATAAAATTAAATTTTTACATATCATTAATTTGGTTAACTAAATTACATCCATATCATTTGATATGTTGTCCATTTATCATATAAACTATTCTAAACATCTCTTTCTATTCTAGAAGGTAAAATATTTCTCCTCTCTCAATCAATGTTTTCCTTAATAAAATGTAAACATGAATTTTCAGTTTAATTGATTTTCTAAAGTTAATAGCCACAAAACCGTACACATTCATGAAATTCTACGAACTAACGAAATGTTGTGTTTAGAGTGTAGAATACATGTATATTTTTTTTAAAAATATTTGGCAAAAAATCTAGTATTTTTCTTAATTTTATTCATATGTTGTTTCTTATGTTATTAAAGAGGAATGACTGTCCCTTGGTGGTTTTTTAAAATGAAAACTTATCTTTTTACTATGAAATTTTAGATATATGTTCAAGATTATAATTTTGACGTGCAGTCAAAATTTCATATTTTTTTGACTTATATTTTTTTTTAATTAATTATTTAGTAACTATATTTTAAAATAAATGGCGTCCATATTTCAATGCCAATAACTTTTAATATTTATATCGAAATTAATTTTTTTTTCACAGGCAAGAAGAAGAATTCAACAAATACTAAGTATATTTTTTCAATTTTTTTGATATATTGTACTATTTTTCAAATTTGGTTGATTGTGTACTATTGATTGCCCTAAAATACCATATGTTAGTAAGAATTAAAAATAAATAGCAAAACAGATTTTTAAAAATGAAAATTGCATTTTTAGAAAGCCAATAAAAATATGAATTTTGTGTCAAAATTTTGTAAGTTAACTATTTCGTTTACCCTGGTTACGTGGCATCCGAGTGGCAGGTTTTGGGTCACAATTGTCCCCAAAAAGATTTGGGGCCAAAATGTGCCATTTGGGCACCACGTCATTGCCACTCAGCAGGGTTCGCGCGAACCCTAGTTCGCGCGAACCCCCTCTGCGCCACCAAAACGCCGCCAAAACGTCTCCTCCTAGCTTTAATGATTCGCAATTGCGTCTCCCCTTCTAAATTTAATATTTTACAGGTTAGTTACTTAATATTGTTCGCTTTTTATGTTTTAAATTTAATTTTTTACATATTTTTTTTGTTTTAAAGTAAGTGTGTTCTTTTTTAAATTGTTTTTAACCAAAAAAATGTAATATTAAATTAAAAAAGTTGTTTTAAAGTTATAGAAAACTAAAATTAAAAATAACATAATTTCTACTGAGATTTGTATATAAATAGAGTTGCATGCATGCATGCACATATAGTTTTGTATCAAGTTTACTCTTACACATTCAGATTTGTATCAAGTGTGCAGGTGAAATTTTTTGAAGTGGATGAATCATGGGAAATACAAAGAATGAGAAACGAAAATATACCGAGGAAGAGAATGCAGAGAAGAATGCTAGAAGATCTGTTCGTAGGAGGGCACAAAGAGAGAGAGAGAAGACACAACAAATGAAAGACAACGCTGCAAAAATTGGTACATATATATAGAAACCCTTGATAGATCCTAATTTTTTTTTAGTTCTAAGGTTTAAATATGATAATTTATGTTTTTTAGATTGCGTAAAGGCAAGGGTTTTGATAGGATCCCATGTGTATGTTTATGGACACAGATCATGATGCGCAACATTATGCTGAAGTGATATCAAAAGTTATGGAATTACTTCCCAAAAAGAATGTGAAACACTTGGTGAAGATGGATTTACAAAAATTAAAAGAATTTTCCGAACAAGAACCACTATCACGAAAGAAAACAGCAAAAAGTGTAGAGATAATATATGGTGAATTTGTTAATTTGACTACAGTTGCTAGAGCACATTTGTTGGTTACATTCTTGAATCATGTTGATATGAAGGAAACATTAGAATTGTTAGGTGTTGATTTTGGACAGAAAAATTCAAAACGTGTAGAAGAAGAATTTGTTGGGAATGTTTTTAAAGGAATAAGTTCTTTGGGTACAAAAACTAGGTCTGCTGATAAGAGTATTTCTCGTAGAGCAATATTAACTTCAGTTGTAAGTGAAGATACAACAAAGAATCGTCATGTTACCGCATTTGCCAAGGCATTGGGTTTATCTAGAAAGACGGTTAGCAGGTATGCAAAAAGGAGGAAGACATTGGATGACTCTACTATGGAAGGAAATTGGGCACTAATGTGTAGAAATCCACGTTCTGATAAAATAGAGGATAATATTGTGAAGATAGTTTCTGATTTTTGGACTGAAAGGACTCGTCCTTCTCCGAATGTGAGGGATGTTTTAAAACATAGGGTAACTCGCAATAACTATGACGAACATATAAAACATTGGCTTGAAATAACTCAACACGAGATGTACATAAAGTTTACAGAAGAAAATCCGGATGTTAAGATTGGACAACGAATGTTTGAAAATTTGAAGCCTTGGTATGTGCGAGCTGATAAAGTCCTTGACACATGTTGTTGTCGCTATCACGTTGAGTTTGATTATCACTATCAGGTACATAAAAATTTATAGATTCAATGTATATATATTTTGAGGCGTGCTTTCATTTATATCTATATATTTAAAATTTGTTTAAATATCGTTTTTTGAGACATGTGATTTAAAATTAATGTATTTCAAAATCTATGTTTTTTTCAGGTGTATAGAAAGTTACGAGAAGAAATTGCCCCACCTACACGTGTCAGTGAATTCATAACTTCAATTATTTGCAACGTATCTGATGATCATGTTGATGATCGTATGACTTGCATCAAAGGTGTCTGTGACAAGTGTGGGGACTTGAAATTATTGCCAAAAACAAATGAAGATTTGGACACGCTTAACACAGTTTTGCTTGCAAGAGGTGATATATATAAATTTATGTTTTTAAATTTGGATGTTAGATTTTATTTTGATTTTTATTTTACTACAAATGAATACATGACAATTTGTCCATGTTATGAATTGATTTTGTAGGTTCAAATACATAAAATATTCAACAAGGCTTGGAAAAGATGCAACCAGGTTGGATTTGGTAGAAGAGGAAATCCCCATTGCTACATTCATGCAAAGTTTCCAAAGTTTAATTAGTCCGTACATCAAACATTCTCACTATTCAAAGTGGCGGGCTACACAATTCAAGACTAATAGGGACACATTCCCTATTGGTTCCATATTGTCCGTGGTTGATTTT
Organism: Taxus wallichiana var. yunnanensis; assembly: GCA_018340775.1. Classification (NCBI taxonomy): domain Eukaryota; kingdom Viridiplantae; phylum Streptophyta; class Pinopsida; order Cupressales; family Taxaceae; genus Taxus; species Taxus wallichiana. The sequence continues at coordinate 678,983,614 of CM031244.1, forward strand.
CTTTGAGAATTACTCATTTTCTCATCAAAAAGAAATTCAAACACGATATTATCATCTTGACCGGAGTTCTATCATGGTTCAAGTATTTTATAGGCATGCACAATTGGATTTGGATGGGGTTGAAAGTACTTATGTGAAGCGAATGATCAAGAAGGAGTATCACTTCTATATAAGTGATGACAAAGAACATGACACCCACTTTGTGCAACATTGTTTTGGTTTTTTCTTTCAATATCTTCATCAGCGAGGAATACAGATAGATCACCATTTTGTTTGGTCAGATGGTTGCGCATCACAATTCAAATCCTCTCGCCCTTTCTTTGCACTCAGTCGTTATCATCGTCATCACAAAATTCCTCATTTATGGAGTTTTTTGAGAGTGGTCATGGGAAGGGAGAACACGATGGTGCGGGTGCATGCATCAAACGTGCTCTAAAGAAACAAAGCTTTGATTATGAGGGAGATCGATTGATTGATGCCCACACAGTTGTTGAATGGTGTAAGAAACATTTTGCAGTTCAGGTTTCAACCTCACAGGCTTCAACCTCACAGGCTTCAACCTCACATGTTTCAACCCCGCACAGAGTATTTTGGGAGATAAAAGGTACATGCACATTTAAAACATAGATATGTAAATCTTTATGTGATTTATTAAGTGAACTACAAGTTACTAACTTTAAATTTTTTATTCTGATTTTTATTGTTTGTTTTAAACTTTATTGATCTTTTGAGCATGATTAAATGAAGGTATTGATCGGAGGACAAAGTATGGATGTGAAAGGATTCCCAATTCTAGGTCTTTGCACTCTCTGATGACTATGGATAGTAATAACTGGACAATCTGTACAAGAGATTATTCTTGTTTTTGTTATGAATGCATGAACAAATCATATTCAGAGTGCAATAGTCAAAAACATGGGTATGTAGGTGAGTGGAAGCAAGTTCCTTTAGTTGTGGATGACACATATGGATCAGATCATGATGATAGTTTTGAAGATGTGCCATTAATTTCAATTGATTATGACCACATATCTGGACTGGTTAAACAAGGTATGTTTTATTTGAAAGGATCAAGTATAATTTGATAATTAAATATATATATGTATATATAATTTATACTATACATCCGATCATTGAATGTTTCTTTGCATTTTGTTGTAGGAGATGTATTTGCAGTCATTGCTGAAGAAGCCAATATTGAGAAAGTGGAGTACTACTTGTTGCGTTGCACAGAAGAGAGAACAAAGCTAACATGTGAAATAACAAGTGAAGTGACAACATTTTATACTGGCTCGGTTGTAGTGCAGGGAACATACTTACAACAAGTGAAAGCCCTCCAAAGTGGGATTCACTTTGTTGATTACAAACCAGACAAAAAGGTGTATCATTACACCCATCACATAATTGCTACAGGGTTACAATTGCAGCAGGTGAAGACTACAAATAGTAAACGAAAAAAATGGAGACTAGATGTAGAAGACCATGAAAAACTTTTACAAGTCATTGAACAACGAGCAGAGCCACTTGGTATTATATAGAAGGACATGGAATAAATTACTAAACCTTGTTGGTAATAAACTATTAAGCTAGATAGCATTGTATTTTCTACTTGAAGGGACTATGGAGACCACTATACAATAAAGTTGTTTAATACTTGTGATTCTTACTTGTTGTGAGATGGTTTATGGTTTACAAGTATTGTGATATGGTTGTTACATGGAAGTATGTATGGTATAAAGTTGATTTATTCACTCATGATAGGCTGATTATGGATCAATTACAACATTACATTTTTCTCTCTGTCCACTTTTTCTTTCCTTTCCTCGTAAACCAAATAAAGGATATGAACTTAGAAATTATTGGGAATGTTCCAACTTTGTATGGAATTGTACAAGGTAGTTTGTGTAGTGGTTTGATTACCTAATGATTATCATGATTTAGATTGCACAAAAATACACAACTCTAGTGTATAATGTAGGAGTTGTGAAAAATTGTGTGTTTTATTTATAAGCATGCAGGAAAGTGTATAAGTACTTGGGAATTATGTAATATACTCCAGAATTACGATTACACAATGATAATTGCATAGGACTATGTGCAAGGCCAATCCATAGTGGGAGTTTTCTAATGGTGCACAAAAGAGTTACACATTATTGGATAGCAATGACTTTGGATAGTGATAATTATATATTTTAAGTGTTTTTCATAAGACTAGAGGTGCAAAGTGATGTACTAAGGATTAATAGGAATTAGTTAGAGTAGATCTAGGGATTCTCAGATAGTCTAGTCATGGGATTTCTTTAAATCATGTTTTAATATTAGAATATAGATGACATCGTCAAAGATACAAGTTTATAGCGAGATATTAGAAAACTTGAACATACGATATCCAGAATCATATGGTGCCTTAGCTCACCCCTTTTTTGACTTTCTTGATAAAGTCAGGCTGGACGAGTCACATTTTTCCAAATTGGAATTGAGTGTTACACTTTCTTCATGTATTCAAGAAGATTCTGGGAAAAATTGGCCAATGATCTGGCAGAGTGGTTCTACTGATTCTTGCTTGCAAATGGTAGCCTGATCTGATTCATGTATCGGATAGAAAGACTCTGTCTAAATTTTTGTAATATAGCTTTTTCCGTTTCTTCTATTACACCAGGTGAAGGGCTTTTTTATGCAAATTCCATCTATCAAAGAGGTATCGATTTATAGATTTTTGAGAGCTTACATTCTCATATTAAAACCAATGCTTCCTTTTCCCTCCGGAGCATGGATAGTGTTGAAGCCACCCATTATGATAAGGAAAGACAAGCAGGCATTACAAATCCATGTGAGTTGAGTTATCTTATTTATTCTGTTATTGACAGAAGGTGAAATATACAGATTAGTTATATGACAATCATCCTGGATTACATGAGGAAAAAAATCAGTGTCAACCCAATGAAGACTTTGTGAAGATATGTAGTTATATGTAGCTGGATCCCAATCAATGAGAGTCTTTGCGCTTTTGCACTAATCTGATTGCTTGCTTCCCCAAAGACAGATATTCAGGTTTTGTCCAACTTCCTTTCCTAGCTACTTTACCTCCTTCCATGTCCTCCATCCTAGTACCAGCCAGTGCTGCAAATGGGTTTGCAAGAGATATATAGGTTGTTTGACTTGCCATCCCTTTTCCCTTAACTTGTGTATGCTCTTTGGAATTTGGTTTCACTAGAATAGTGCTGATTTGAATTTTGCAACATTTGCTATTGTGCATCTATAGGAGCGAAAGGATTTAGTATTTCTTGATGGTTGGATTTTCTTTTTTTTTTTTTTTTGGGGGTGGGCGGGGTGGTTCAAATGCATCTTATATTTGCTCAATCTCCACTTAAGAAGGCATGGTTCACAGTTCTTGTGTGGGCCATACTTGGCTAAATGACCACACTCATGACAGATTTCGCATCTGAAGAAGATATTTTTTGTAATCTAGAGGCTGTTGACTTTCAATATCTCCCATTTCCAAGATAATCCTATATGGTAGTGATATCTCTATATCCATATTTATACAGATTTTGGCATAGTTTGAGGCTGTAGGGTTTTTTGGTAAATTTCGAAGTTGTGATGTTTTGCCAACTTCTACTCCTATTTTCCTTGAGTAGGGTTCATGCCAGTATCTTCTTGGAAATAGTGTGAGCCTGGCCCAAACTGTACAGTATTGGGAAGACCTCCAAAGGGTTCGACTGTTGGGGACCAATGTTTCATAAATAGGCAAGATCTATTCATGAAACATGAACATCCTTGGAAGGCAGTGTCTCTTTCCTGTTTGGCGGAAAAGTCTGCCATGAGATACCCTTCCAAAACCATCAGAATGTCTGCAAATCCTACACGATTCCATCAGAATTGTTTTGAAATTGAGGGATCGCTAATACAATGCTCGGATGACTTGTTTATAGCAAGATTCCAGACTTCCAACCCCATAATTCAAAACCTATCTAATAACAGGTGGACAATTCATAAAGCCGGTGAATGGGAATATCTTTTGGTTAGTAGGAATATTATTGAACACTATTCAAAAAGACATTGTCGGCCACAACAAGAGATCGGTATCTCATCCAACGAGTTATCATCACGCCTCTCTCTTTTTAGTGATTTTATCTAAATACTGACGACCAAATGCCATATGAAGCATCACAAATGTTATAATAAACATTAAGTTTTATTACTGATCTTATTTTCCAGATTTACAGCCGCACAAAACTAAGATATCAGATGTGTTGGGAATTAAATTTACCTCACAAATTGTTCCTTGTTCAGAAGCAGTGGGATCTGCATCTTCAAGCAATCATTAAAAGAAGATGCATGCACATCAAGAGCTACTGACGTTATTTTCTGGTTTACATAGCAGCATTACCTCAAAATCATGGTAGGATTTAGATTTGCTCTCACAATGATTCCTTGTCCAGAATTGAATATCTGCCTGTAAATGATGAATCTGAAATATAATGACAAGATTCTTGCCTTGACAGGAGGCTGCTCCGCCCTCCTTTGGTTTGAGAAAAGAATTAAAATATTTCATGACTTGTACAGATTTGGGAAGTGGATGGAATGGACAGACCTTAAAGCTTTCTATAAGCTTCCTCGGTCCTCGATTCGTAATGTATACAATGCTCAGAAATGCTTTCACAGCTACATCTACTGGACTAATTATGGAGGATAAGAATGACTTTTGGGATATTGTGAGGTGGCTCAAAGTACCCCCTCTCCAAAAGGCTACCTCCAAACAACTCTATGATGAGAATGACTTTTGGGATACTATGAGGTGTGTCAAAGGCCCTCTCCCCAAACCTTTCCCTGGGCCTTAACAATAAATAGAATGTTTGTGAGCCCATTAGTAAATGTACTAATAGATTCACTACAAGCACAAACCTGAGCACAACTCACCCCTCCCAATGTTATGAACACAAAAAATCAAAGAAGGGAAGCAAAGAATCATATGTTACAAACACAAAAATAGTGATCTCGAGCTTTCAGACAAGAGTCTTGCAGAGAGTCGGCACAAATTTCCAGCAGCATGAATAATACACTCAAAAGACACTCTAGTTGTAAAGATTGTAGAGAATACAATGCTGAAAGCTACAGCAAGAACTTGTCATTTTACCAACTACTCATTATCAAGCTCCTCTTCTCTTAACATGAGTGATTCATAAGAAATCTTCAGGTAGAACAGAAATGAAATCAACTTACCAGACGTTTTTACTAATCAGAAGTGTGGATGGTCTTTGAGAAACAACTTCGTGAGGCACACAAACACTTTGGCATTGAAAGAATTCCAGCCATCTGGACACAAACTGATTCTACCCAAACCTGTTCGGAATTCAAGCTTGTGTCCCATTGACTAGGACTTCAAAGATCTATTTTTCCCTTGCTCGCAAAACGCCCCAGTGACTACATACGGTTTGAAAATAAAACATCTTTCACTCACCGTGAGGGTCATCAAGACAATCTCCATTGGACAGTGATATATATGACACTTGACCTAAAAAGCGATCTTCAAACTCAATTTGCTGGGAAAGCTTAAAACATTAGATCGTTAAAACATTTAATCAGCAGTCTTTACCATCTACCATAATTATGATAGCTCAATTACACATTTATTGGCAATGTATACTACAAACCAGATGGAGTGAGATCAGTTATCAATTACGCAAACTATGTATCTAGTAAATAAGAATGGAGCTGCTGAACGTACTATCTTGAATTGCAAATTGCAACAAAATGATATATTTCCATAATAAATTGTTGAACACTGAGCAATATATTCAGCTGTCACATAAGGGGGTGTCATATATTCACATCCATAATTGTAAATACACGTGTCTAAAAAAATATATCAAAATATAATAATAATGTCTAGAATGTATGTCTAAAATGTTTGAAATCTATAAAATATCACTGAAGTCTCCTCCGTGCACTAGGGCGAGTGCCAGACCCCTCACTACGCTCTGCTACACCCTGCATGTTAAAAAAAAGGAATATACATGTCATAAACTATATATAGCATGTACCATATATTAAAATATATAAGCAAATCTACAACAATTTCTTAAATAATTCAATACATTATATAACCGATATGTACAATTGATTACCTCAAAGATTCTGTCCCTCACATGGATGTTGGGAGTATCTACGCTACCCGTAGATCTCTGTCCCCGTAGATCCTCAGAAACAAAATAAATAAAATGTAAGAAGTTGATAAATAAGTTTTTTGAATAAAGTTCATTAATTTCTAACATTTCAATTTAGATTAAATATTAATTATATTAAAACACATGTATTTATACCTCTGCGGAACGCGTCTCCAAATGTATGGGATTGTCATCCACGACCTCAACACCAGCAAATATCTCGCCAACTAAGCCAAGTTGACTCAGACCCGGAACATCAAGATCCATGTTGTGCTCAGTCAAGAGCTGTGTGTATGTGACACGGGTAGATGGTGTGGGCTGTGAAGCTCCACACACTGGAGCAGAAGCCTAAACACAAAAGTACATGTTTAATTTTAATATTAATAAATTGTAAAGTAATGATCAATTAAAATAAATTTTAATTATATTAAAGGTTTAATTTTCACACACCGGAACAGAAATGTGCTGAACATCAGGTGTGACAATCCCAACTACAGGAAGTCTATCTGTAGCAGCGGCAGTAGTACCCTGACTAGAAGATACACTCCCACTCTGCTCTATAAAATCTAAAACCCCCGATAGTGGAATGCTGCAATGCCGAGCAATCACCTCATACGCACGCAACAAGTCAGCAGCCATGATGCGTCCTAAATTGACGTGCACTGGCGGGATCTCAGAATTCAGCTCAAAGTCATCTGGGAAATCAAAGATGCACGAGCGTATACCTCGCTGCGTGCATCACTAGTGCTACTAGCACCTCCACTGCTAGCATCACGTCTCTGAAGGTACTGACCCACACGGTCAGAAGAGATCAATTGGGTCTCGCGAGCAATGCCAGCAAGACCCTCGATAGCACGCTCATGTGCAGTCATAACGACAGGTGCTGCGACATCCTGAAAGCCTGATAAGAATGGTTGTGGCCTTGGTACAAGCTGCCGCGCATCAACAACTGCAGGAGCTCCCTCCTTTCTATATGCCTGGCTCGTGGCTAATACGCCCACGCCCTGCCCCAAATAACTAGGGATGTCTAAATAGTTCACCTTTAGGTTTAAGTGAACCTCAGCATGTAGCATCATTATGAAGTATAACGGTAATTGGTCATTATTTGGAAATTGGCCTTGAGAGGCCACAAATCTAGGATAAATCAAAGGGGCACATAAAGGACATGAACATTTGTTTACATAATAGGCCCTTATTTTCCGTTTGTCTGCATAAAAACTCCAACAAGACCTCTTAACGACTTCCTTATCGGAAAGTCGTGATGTAATCTCATTATAACCTACATCTCCTGAGACACTTGATTTTAGTGAATCCATAAATTTTGTTATTGATTCGAATCAAATGGATTATATGTTTTCAAACTTGTCTCTATTCTACGAAGATCAACCAGTATTCTTTCACAATGGGCTTTATACTGCCCAACTGTAGTTGGATTTTCGAGAATAGATTGCAATTTTGCAATCTCTAAATCGGTCCTCTCAAACAAATTAGGAGTTCCAGAAGAAGCCATGACTGTAAAAAAAAATGAAAGTAAAATTCTAATCAATAGTACTTTTTATTAAAAAAAATTCCTAAGATATTCTCCTATATTAATGAAAACAGAAATATGAACTTTTCAAGCTTCAATAAATTACATAAATTACAAATCATTTGATAACAAAATATACCAAATGATGTTGCAGAGTTCAGAAATGAAAAGTTTTGAATACATTTACATGATCTTAAAGTCAAAGCAATGTCTAATACAAAACAGGCACATCAAAATCACTGAACCATCTCTAAGAAGAGTACTCTTGCCACTACAGGAAAATCCCAATTTAGCCATTCTATGATCAATTTTCTATTTTCTATTTCCCGGCCTTTATATATAATTAGTGGATGTTTTAGCTATCCATATAAACTCATGGATTCTGAACCTGTATGAGCACTTTTAGCAAGCCAAACCATATGCAAAACATTTATAAGTTATAACATAGCAACCATGATATGCATTATTCAGCAAAGTGCACTCTGCAATCTCGGCTCCAATCAATAATTATGCCACTATTGGGATCTTAGTATGGCATAGGCAGGTACATGAGCTACACAATATACTCATTTTCTAGAAACTAAAAAGATCCTTCATGTTACAATTTGCAGCACATAAAAGAAGCCCTTCAAAAATACATTGAAAATCAAGGACAAATGTATAGTAATGTACAATGAATTCTTCCTAGGACCTTGGAAAAATGTATACAGATAATGACCATATGAATTCTTCCTTAGTTGTGGATCAAAGCTAATAGAAATAAAGCTAGATAAAATTAGCTTGAAACTACAAGATAATCGTCCATTGTAAAAACAAGTTTCTCTCGAACTCGTAAAAGAATACTTTTTATTATGTCGATCGACGTACATAATGGAAGGGTATAAATATTGCCTATTGCCCTCGTGAGTTTCTCAAAGAGACCATTTACAAGTAACAAGGATGTAGTATACAAAACGGCCAACCAGGTATTTTCGAGTTGACTGCACATTCAATTAATTTCTAGGAGAAAAAATGCTTTGAGCAATATGAATCGTTTCATTCTCGCATAGTAATAAACCTTCATCTCGTGATTCAGGAAATTTTATGAAGCTTTGAATAGCGTGACTCCAATCCATCGTACAATGCAGTGAATATTTGTTTCTGCGCAATCAATCAATATGGCATTGCAAACTTCTCATTTAGGTGACAAAGGAATGATTATTTTACTTGTGAACATCATTCGAAATCTTGAATTGAAAAATACCCCACGTTGCCTCCATCTTGTGGGTAATTGTTAGTGCGATCTATCTCCTCCACAAAAAGTATGAATCATTTTATGGTCTTCATACATAGAATTAAACCAAAATCAAATCATAGGATGGTCTTCATCCATAGGCTTAAACCAACATCTATAGGGATTGACCTTGCCACCATGATTACACTTAACTCTCACAATAATCGTTAAGTTTGTTGTAGTGTAATCGAATTGTTTTTAGCTTTTCAAATTTCAACTACTTTATATTCAAGCTTAACCCAACATTTTTGAAAAGAATGGTTTTACCACAATGCTCACGGTTCTTCCTTATCATATAACACTTGTAGTAAGAATGTTTTGGCTTTGCCATAATAAGCACAATCATACCTTCCAAACGATGAGAAAATACCATTACCAATAAAGACCTAATGCCGCCATGATGATGACCTAGGTTCATGCCCATAACATGTCGATAGACACCCTTAAGACTCGATTCTTGGCCAAAGAGCCCTCGGTATTTTGGTAGTGCATTCTGCAATTTCGCTCCAATCAACAATTATGCCATGGGTAGTGTGAGCTACACAATATACTCATTTTCCGTAAACTAAAAAGATCCAAAATGTTACAATTTGCAACACATAAAAGAAACCCTTCAAAAAATACATTGAACAACCTGGGCAACTAAGAGGACCTTGGAAAAATGTACAGTAACAACCATATGAATTCTTCCTTAGTCGTGGATCAAAGCTAATACTAAGATAAAATTAGCTTGAAACTACAAAGATAATCGTCTATCAAAAAACAAGTTTCTCTCGAACCTTGTAAAAGAATACTTCTTATTATCGATTGGATCGATGTACATAATGGAAGGGTATAAATATTGCCTATTGCCCTCAAGTTTCTCAAAGAGACCATTTACAAGTAACAAGGATGTAGCATACAAACGGCCAACCGGTATTTTCAGAGTAGACCTTCACATTCAATTCATTTCTACGAGAAAAATGGGGTTTTACCAAAAACTTTGCCAGGGTTTTAAAAAATGGTATTTTCATGGCTACATACAGGCTCGCCAAGCTTTTTCGCCGCCACGTGGGCTCTCACCTGGTGTGGTGGGGGCGTTTGGTCGGCCGCACAGACCAAGGATGAGGAGACGGGGCGGAGAAAATGATTTTCTCCAAGTAGCGCCTCCAATATGTGAACAGAAGGGTTGCACACAACCTGGGCCGCCTTTCATGAAGCATTTCGCGCGAACATTATGTTCGCGCGAACACTTTCAATTTCACCACGCGGCAAAAAATGGCTTACGTGTCTCTTCGCGCGAAACTGGTTCGCGCGAAAGGAGTGTTCGCGCGAACACTCATTGGAAACCGCGCACTTCTCATTTTCCATCGCATTTTTGGGACAAGAAGTGAGACACAACACCATGCATTGACCAAACATTTATAATAATTATTAATATTTACATAAAAAATCCTCATATGCCTCTTTACTATCCTCAATCTTTATGGTGCATATTTTTCAATTAAACAATGCTTGAGTTGGCACTCCCAAAGTCTTCTTGAGTTACATCAACCGACCTTATGTACTTTTTTATATCAGATCTATACCAATCTAGATAGAAATATGAATAAAATGTTCTTTGATCTTGATTAACTATTCTTTTCTAGAAATACCTAAAACCAAAAACTTGAAAGCTAAATAAACCAAATTTTAAACCAAATATTATAAATTAACAATTATATAAATTGAAAACAACATAAACTAATTAACTAATAAATTGAAATAAAACCAATTATTCTAGCTAAAAAAATACTAAAATGCTTACTTTCCCTACAAATCCATTCAAATCTTCATGTCATTCTTTACATAATGTTTCATTTTAATTCTTGTCTCACTCAGTGGTCTATAAGTATGTTGAGAAACATAGTAGTATAATCCATCATCTGATGTTGGTAAGGGTATCCTTCATCATTTTTATCCCCTCTTATTACATTAGAAAGTATTTCACTCATGCTAGTTAGGGTGAATTCTTTCTATATGGATTTTGTGATCTTTTCTTACCCAAAGTCTAAGAGAGCTACGTCTCGAAGAGGATGTGCCAAAAACATCCACTCATTATAGTTAAATTATTTTAAATCAATTTAAATAATAAACTAAAAATTTATGCATTAGTGGGAGTGAGTCCCTTGCAAAAATGATGTCTACTCTTCCTAGTGCCCTCATCCTCCCACTAGTTGAGATATGGGAAGTATACTTGTCATAATCAAAGTGTATTAGAGAATTTTTCAATGACAAAAATATTCTTTAGTTAAAATAAATTGTAAATTTATACCTCTCGCACACGCCATGTCACGACCCAAAATTCCCAACCCAAAATCCATGCAATTTTTTTTGTTTCACAAGGTTTCCATGTAGTGGATGAGGGATTAAATCCCATGGGCTAAACTATGTGAGCCACTATGTGGCACTTCATTCGTTACGGTATAATTTCAAACTTGGCGGAACCAACCAACTCACTAAACTAACCGACGAGTTTATGGGCGGTGACCAAGTCCCAAACGGAAAAACAACGGGAACATGGTCAAACCGCATTCAACGCATGATGTGGTCCTTCGGCCTTTTCTCAAATTAAGTGTGTCATCCTTGCACAAGGGCCATACTAATCTTCTTTGTATTGTTTCCGATTTTTTCAGATGTCTCAATGCAATATAATAACTATAGTTTATGATAACATAATTTATCGTGTTTATTTTACTATATATTATATATTATATATTATGACAATCAATATAATATATAATATATTAGATTATATATAATATAATATTACAAAACATTATAATAACATTTTATGCATTATTTATTGTATTATGAACATTATAGTCTACCTTATATATTATATTGTGTATTATCTTATATACATGATATTATATTACCTTATATTACGTTATATGAAATTATATAATATCTTATATTATATAATATATAATACATTACATTATATTATATTTTACTATATATTAATTACATCTACTTCTTCATAAATATAAAATAGCCTAATTCTTATCCTAATAATCTAACCCTAATCTAGATTGGGGTTGGCGAGGATGGAGCGGAGTAAATGGTGATTCCTATGAATTTTGAATTTGGGGCTGAGAAAGTTGCCTCAATGGAAAGGAGGTTGTTGCCGCGACTCCTGTCCCGAAGGAGTTTGTCCTCTCGGCACGAATCAGTATCCTATTGGGCATTGGTATTGGGGTGGAATGGCTTGAGAAGAATGGCGTGGAGCTGGCGAAGGAAGAGGTTTCGGCGCTCTTGGTGAAGTTTGGTCCCACACTATTGTCAAGTCCCTCATGCTAGGTTGTTAGGGACTACATCCCTAAATAATTTGTTGGTAGATGCCAAATCTTGTCTTGATCTGTTTCACCCTCCCCGGGGTGGGGTTGGAGGTCCCTTAAATTCCAATTGAGTAGAAGTAAGCAGTTCATAGGAAGTGGAGGAAATTAAGGTGGGGGGATTGGTTTTAAGCTATCTAAGGATGTGGTGTGAGTGAATCTCCCTCCAAGCCCTAGAAGGGATTTTGTGGATGTCCGTGTTAAAAGAGCAATCTGTTGTAAATTTGTGGGGGCTAGGTTTTCCAAAAGAAAATCTTAAATTGGGTCTTCTGGTTCTGGGGCAAGGAGAGGAAGCCTAAATTTTTCTTTCTCCCGAATGGCTTCTTCCAAGTTTTGTTCCATTCGAGGCCTGCTGAGAAAGTCTTCAAAGGAGGACCTTGGTTTCTTAATTCCTCGAGCCTTTATCTACGTCTCGTGGTCCGCTGAGTTTAATCCACATAAGGAAAAAATTCTTAGTGCCCCGCTTTGGTTGAGTTTTCCTAATCTGCCTTCAAAATTCAGGAATCGTTTTCCTAAAGGTGATCACTAATTCCCTTGGTTTGTGGGTTCATATTTTCAACCCTTCGCTTTTGGCTTGGAGAAATTCTTCAGCCTGGATTTGTGTCGAGATGGATTTATCCTCCCCTCTTCCGAGCTCGGTTATTTTGGCCACTGGTGGGGTTCCAGATCTCAATTAATTGTCTATGAAGGGTTGCTTCTTCATTGTTTCTCTTGTGGTTTATTTGGTCACTTAAAAAGGCTTTCCTTTCTAAGTGGAAAAAAGAGGTGGTCTCTAATCCTTCTTCCCGAGGTTGGTGGAAGGTTTGATTTTTCTAGAAGTTTCCTCTTATTCCTCGTTCTCGGCTTGGTGGGAATATTGGCTCACCATTTGTGGGGCTAGCCATGGTTTTAACCAACTCTGGCCCTTCCTTGAGTCCACTCCCGTTATCTCCTGAAAGAAACCGAAGGAGTTCATAGGGATTCAGTGTGCACTCGCTTCTTGTATCAAGGAGGGCATGGTGAAGGGTTAATATTCCTCGATGGAAACTCTTAATGGTTGGATTTCAAATAACGAGTCTTTGGCATTGACTTTGCTTTGTTTTTTAGAAGGGGATAAGGAGGAAGGGGAAATTGCTCTTGATGGATTAGCTCTTGATCTGTCTCCCTCTAATTTAGCCTTCAATCAGGATGGTTTGGGTTCAAACCTTTGTGGCTCCCCTAGTAAGAGAGGGAGAAAGTATAAACAAGAGCTCGCGTATTGGAGGTTGAGTTGGGCAAGAAAAGCACCTTAAATTTGACATTGCTGATTCCAGGAAGGGATAATTTTAGCGGCGAATATTCGTAATATGGCAAAAATTTCATTTTAGGAAAATTTGAAAAGGTGAATTATTCGGAGTGGGTCGGTGTCCTGTTCGCCTAAAATATATAGTATATTTTTTTTGGGGGTCGGCTTCGCCTTCATTTGAAAACATCTCCTATAAAAACCTAGGTGATTTGCCAGGTAGTATACCTCAAGTAGCTTACCAAAATACCAATACTGTGAAATTTTTACTCGCATACCCTTGAGCACCAGAGATTCATATTACTGTTAGCCTGTGATTGTTGACGCGCGACAAGAGTGCATTGAGCTGACAAGAGCATAATGATGCGCGCGACAAGCAGCTAATGCGTGACAAAGGAAGTGTTGACGCGTGCGACTTGGGAAAAGAAGTGACGCGCGATAGAGGAAGTGTTGACGCGCGACAGAGGAAGTGTTGACGCGCGACTTGGGCAGTGTTGACGCGCGACAGTATATTAAGACAATGGACGCGCGACCTCAGACAGTGGACGCGCGACAAGACCTCAGACTGGACAGAGTCGCTACTTGGTTCTTTTGCTGACGCAGGACTCTTTTTAGAATAATGGAAGGTGCCAGCTCAAAGAATACAAATAACCTAAAAGTAAGTAAGAAATCTCAAAAATCACTCTTCAAGTATTTTGGAAACTCTATGGATACAGATATTGTAAATACCAATCATATAGATGCCACCACAAAGAATCAGAATACTGACTGTGTGGAAGGTATTATTGAGGTGGACATGCATTCTACACAGTATCAAAGTCAAACAAATGAAACCTACGATAATATGCTAGATCTTGAAGATATTGTTCCTGTTGGGGTGCAACCAGAAGTGTAGCTAGATATCACAGATACAAACACTCAGAAAAATGGAAGACAGAAATCAAAATCAAACTCCGGTCCAAGAAAGAGGAAACCAGGTGATTGTGATATTGCTCAAAATTCTACTCAAAAAAGTAAAGCATTGAAAACGAACAAGAATATGTGGACCATTGGCAGGACATACAAGTTTGATTGGGCAACTAAATTTCCATTTATTGAACCTGTACAATCATCTAATTATGAATAAATCCCATCTGAATGTACATGTAAAATATGTATGTGGAAATTGGGAAAGCAACAAAAAATGCAATTGAAGCTGGACACTATAGAAAAACATTGTGGAAAACAATATTTAATCAGTAATAGGGGGGATGGCCGAAAAATCAAAACACATAGGTGGAAAACTGAAAAAGAATGCATGCATGTTAGATACGCAATGGAATATGAGGCGAGCGGAGAAAAAACACAGGACATTTGTTGGAAAGGGGAGGAACGATCACATCGCATATTGGTAAGATGAAAGAAACAAATCTACATGCAAAATTCATACAATTCTCTACTCTTTTTCAAATACTTAAAAAAGGAAGAGCGATTTCGGATTTCCTCGATTTCAAAGTTTTGTATCAATTTAATGGAATGCTGAATGTACCTCAGTCTCATTGGTCTGAGAGTAGTGGATGGGAAATGGCAAAATGCCTCTCGATGATAGAGAAGGAAGATTTGAAAGAGAATGTAAAAAAAGCAAACTTTATCTCTCTTTCAATTGATGAAGTGACAGAAGTCGACAACACCGCATGGGTATGTATCCACATCTATACTTTAGAAAATCATATAAGGACACCTCATCTGTTGGGTGTTATGAAAATGGTTGAAAACTGCAATGCCGAAAACCTATATAAAATAGTTGTTTCTCATTTGAAAGATGTTGCTGGTATGACTGATTATGAAATTGCTACGAAGTTGGTATGCGTTGGAGCAGATGGTGCATCTATCATGCAGGGTCACCGAACAGGGCTCTGTGTTAGATTACAAACAACAGTGGCCCCATATATGCTACCAATTCACTGTATGGCTCACAGAATGAATTTAGTGTATAAAATGGTAAGCAACCACAAAAATGTTGCTAAATTAGAAGACCTTATAAGAGAACTTCATGCCTATATGTCAAGCAGCCCAAAGCATTTTCTCGAGTTCAAAAAATTACAATTGGAATTACAGATGGCAAAAAACTTCTAAAGGATGTGGAGACTAGATGGATCTCTTTGTATGAACCTGCATGCAGAGTTCGTGAGGAGTATCCTTCATTGGTTGGTTTCATGCACAAATACCGTCATGAAGTTGATAGGGCAAGGGACTTGTTGTTCCGTTTAACTGATTTGGAGACATTGCTTACATTGGTTGGTATTCTTCCAATGTTAAAGGAGATCAATACACTGATGAAGCATGCACAGGGCAGATTAATCTATATTGTAGATTTTATACGGATGCGAAAATGGTATGTCAAAGTCTTGATATATTGTACTGTTCCAATGATAGTTTTGATGCACCTGTTTTTGAAAATTGGAGAGATTTATTAGATCTTAAAAATCCTAACACCTTTTTGAGATTTAATATCCACGATCACCTCTGCATCACTGTTAATGGGAGGGAAATACCTGTGCACATTTTGGAAAAACGTCAAGATATTACAGGATCGGAACGAGAAAATGTTCCCGTGACACGTAATTTGTTTGAGTCTGTTATAGTTGAAACAAGAATAAAGCTTAAAAAATTTTCAGAAACCTTGTCATCAGAAATTAGGGAACATTTCTGTAAAGATAAAATTATGGAAGCCATGGGTGTGATGAATCCTAATTTTTGGAATACTGAAGGTGGCCGTGCAGACTTTGTCAGTAAGCATTTCCATAAATCAATGGGTACAATAATGGAACAATTTACAAAGACGTCAGAGCTCAAGGGTGTGGAAATCAAAGGTATACTGAATGCCGATTTATTAAAGTTTCAGTCAACAAATTTTGCAACAACAATGAGGAACCAATATAAGAATTTAGATCAACCTTCTGAAAGTGGTGCTATTACAAAGTCAGTGGCAGGAATCTATCAAAGTTCTATTTTACAAGAAGATATCAGTGAATATTTTAGATTATATGAGTTATGCCAAACAATGATTTTGGGGTCTATGGAGGATGAAAGGGTTTTCAGTGCATTGTCATTTATAAAATCAAAACTGAGAAACAGGTTGGATAAAAATCTGGAAAGTTGCATGAGGTGTTATGTTTCTCGATACTCCATCGAAACCTTTCCGTTCGACAGAGCAATTGTGCACTAGAATTCCCTTTGTGAAAGAAGAGGTGTGAATAATACAGCTACAAGTACAAATATTCCCAACCTTGAGAGTGTAATTGGCTCTTCGTCACATTCTACAGAAGACAACATCGACTTTGATGAAGCTATTGATAATGGATTGTTTCAACTTTAAATAGGTATCTTCTTTATCTATCTTTTATCTTTATCATTAAAGATGTTATAGGTCTATATACTAAAAATGTCAGGCAATTCACCCATCTATCTACTAATACATTTCTCATGTTGGGTTTTTTTAAAACACAGATCTAGCTCATTACCAGTGGCAATGATGATTTCAACTTTAAGGAGGTATCTTTTTCCCCTTAATCTTATTGTTTGTTACTATTCATTTTTTCAGCTCTAGTTATCATTAAAGATGTCTATGTATTTACATTTAGTTAAATACAATATTTTTATTTTTTGAAAACGTGGGTTGACATCCGTCCGAGGAAGCTGTTACTTCTCGGGACTGACAATGTCAGGCAACTCACCCATCTATCTACTAATCCATTTTTTGTGTTGAATTTTTTTAAGACAAAGATCTAGCACATTACCGGTGATGATTTCAATTTTAAATAGGTATCTTCTTCAACATAATCTTATTGTTTGTTACTTTACATTTTTTCAGCTCTTGTTATCATTAAAGACGTTACAGGTCTAATTCTATATATTTACATTTATTTAAAGATATTGTTGGTCTATATTAACAAAATTAACTTCTATGATTTATCTGGAGAAGGCACTGTATTTTTTCATGTTTTGGTTAACCATGGGTTTTCCTAAAGATGTTACAGGTCTATAGACTAAAAATGTCAGGCAATTCACCCATCTATCTACTAATCCATTTCTCGTGTTGGGTTTTTTGAAACACGAGATATAGCTCATTACCAGTGGCAGTGATGATTTCAACTTTAAGGAGGTATCTTTTTCCCCTTAATCTTATTGTTTGTTACTATTCATTTTTTTCAGCTTTGGTTATCATTAAAGATGTCTATGTATTTACATTTAGTTAAATACAATATTTTATTTTTTGAAAACGTGGGTTGACATCCGTCCGAGGAAGTCACACTTCTGGGACTAACAATGTCAGCAACTCACCCATCTATCTACTAATCCATTTTTTGTGTTAAATTTTTTTAAGACAAAGATCTAGCACATTACCGGGGATGATTTCAATTTTAAATAGGTATCTTCTTATTATCATTTATTTAAAGATCTAGCACTTTACATTTTTTCAGCTCTTGTTATCATTTATTTAAAGATATTGTTGGTCTATATATTTAAAGATGTTGCTGGCACTTCTCAGGACTGACAATGTCAGGCAACTCACCCCTCTATCTACAATGTCAGGTAAAACAAAGATCTAGCACGTTACCCTTGATGATTTCACAACAATCTAATACGCAAGAGGTAAGCTAAACCCTATCATATTTGCAATTATGTTTAATTTCTTACCAGTGATGATTCTTTCTTGATTTCTTAGAATTATATTTAATTTATTTTTTATATGTGGAAAATCCTTTGATATATTTTTTTAACTGCGGGATAAACTATTAAACAATACATTATACTATTATAAATATAAGTCCTGACACTCTTCCTAAAATTCCCTGCTTTGTCATAGATCCATCACTTCTTCAGATTTCTCCATGAAGAAATAGATCTATTTTTAGACTTATAATGATCATCCTCTAACACGAAGTTATTCAAACTCAATTCTAATGCTATCTTCCATATCCTATAGTCACCCACCCAAATCTACACTAATCACAACTATTTAAATCAACTTGACAGAGTCTTTATCTAATAAAAATCCTTTCTAGTAATAAAACTGACTAGAACATTGTAGTGTGCCTTCTTCAAACTATCCTGCAAATGTAGTGTGCCTTCTTCAAGGCTCTACATAAATACTTACACACATAGTTTACTATGATCTAGTTTACAACCTTCAATATTTTCTTACACACTCAAAATTATTCCAACTTATAGCCTCCCAGTTCTAATCCACAATTATTCTTCACCCTTATCAAATATAAAAAAATGATAGGATTCTTCAACCTATGAACTTGATCTATACAGACTAATCTTCATGATAAAAACCTTATATGTTTTACATTAAACTTCAAAGTTCTATATCGACTATTTACAGCAACTTGTCAATCTACTCTACACAAAACAATATCCATGATAACAAAACCATATCTTTTAAACCATGGTCTTGATTATTTCCCAAGCTCTAATTCTTATGGCCTGGAATTTAACTATTTCATAATTGGCTAATCTAGCCTCTACATCAATGATTGTTTCCAGCAAAACATTATTTTCTGACAAATGGTCTTGACTATTTTGGATGTCAAGCAACCTCTCTAATGAGAGATTATGCACTTATATAGAGGTGAATCTCTTTAAAATAGAATTTTCCTACACCATAAGTCTATTAAGGAGAAATCCTAAAGATCTGTTTCAAATCTTAGTTGTTATTTTTTCCCAAAGACATAATTTTCAAGATAATTAAAGTCCCACAAGATATTTAGGCACTACATTTTACATTATACACATTAAATTGATCATCGTCTTTCATCATCATCTATCATTAATTATCAATTATCATCATTCATCATCTACGTCCACATACAATTCATGACAATGCAAGTAAACAAGAAACATACATATAATTCATGATAATCACCATCTAATCACCATATAATTAAATTCAAATACCATAGTACATACTCAATAGTAGAGAATTTTCAAATTCA
Source organism: Taxus wallichiana var. yunnanensis (assembly GCA_018340775.1). Classification (NCBI taxonomy): domain Eukaryota; kingdom Viridiplantae; phylum Streptophyta; class Pinopsida; order Cupressales; family Taxaceae; genus Taxus; species Taxus wallichiana. The sequence goes on from CM031244.1 coordinate 679,003,183, forward strand.
ATATTTAAAGTTTCCTCAATAATAAAAGTTTCTAATTTTCAAAACCCTCTTTTTCTTTATACAATTCTACTCTGCTCTCTTCCCCAACGGCTTCTTCCATTGTGGTTGTACCTCTTTCCCCAACACCAGAAATAACCCCTGAACTTATAAGATCTTCTGCGCAAGACTTGTCCGCATTTTTAAAATTCTTTCTTCTTGATTTGTTGCATCTCCATGCGACAGCAAATTTGGATCAGCAGCTGCTTTGGCTTTGAATAATATGTCAGGGTCGAGACCATGCTCTTTAATTATCCGCTTTAGTGTATTGTTTTGTTTGTTAACCAAAACAATATTTTGCTTCAAATTTTTTGCTGCGGATAAGTTGTTCTTTGCTGTTTCCAAGTGAACTTGCAAAACCTTCGCCTGAATCTTCAAATTTTCATATTTCAACTACACAAAAAGAGTAATGTCAATTCAAAATATTAATGTAAATTCAAAATTTCAAATTAACAAAAATGATTGTTTGAATGTAATAGTACTTACAACCGCTCTATCTCTTTCGGCATTTGCGATTGATACCAAATCCTTGTCCTTGGACCATTTGTTAAAATATGCCTGGGCCTCGGCACTAATATTTTCCAATTTGTTTAGTGCCTTATCTAAAATGTCATCTTTATAGTTGTTGTTAAACGTGACAGTCCCACATTTTACTTGGGTAAGTAAGGAATCCATCTTCGCAGGTTGATTCTGGACTGCAACGTATAAACTATCCCGTTGCCAATAATTTTCATAACGACTAATAATCTCATTGATAAGAACTTTAGCCCTTCTCTCCCATTCTATAAGCTGTTGGATATGAGGAATAATAAACTCACTGACATGGGATTGACAATCATTACCAATTAAGTTCTCCAAAGGAAAACGTGGCAACTGTTCACTATCTGAATCTGATGCAGACGATCTTGCTAGAGAAGAATGGGGGCTTTCACCAAGATCAACTACTCCTTGTTTCTGCCTTTGGGTGGGCTGATCCTGTTTTTGAAAAAATTAATCAAGATTTAGATAAATAAATTTAAATCAGAATGTAATTCAAAATTGTAAAGCATATTAAAATTGAAATTTGACGTATACCTACTGGCCTTGAATCATCTCGCGGGTATCGAAAAAACTAGTTGGGTCATTGCTATCAATGCCCAAATAATCTTCATCTAAATTTATATTGTTCAAAACAGATATGCCCATTGCACTGGGCAAGCCACCAAGTGATAGAGTTGGAATTCGAAACGAGGAGGCAAGGTTTAGTGTCCCACTAGGGGCCGGAGCAAAAGGCATGCGTTTACCAATGTTCTTTTTCACTGTTCCTCTGGTTGGCATTTTAAAAATTAATGGTTGAGTGGGTGTCGGTGCTGTGGTTTGATCATGACTGACATGTGCTGAAAAGTACAAGAAAAAAATGAAAAATATTAAAACAATTCATAAAGTCAAAACTACGAAATTAAACGTACTATAGAAAAGTTGTACCTTGTTGTCGAGGGGTTGTTTTTCTCGGTGCTACGGGTGGCCTTGTAGGAGTTGTACTCAGTGGCTGTTCAGAAGATATGAATGCATGCGACTGTATGGAGTGAGTTGGGGAAGAAGGTTCCAAAGTCCCTGCAATTCATCAATATTAAATGTTGTCAATTCATTTGGTTAAAATTTAAATTGAAAAATAAATATGCAACTTTGGAATTTGTAAATAATATATGAGAATGTATTACTTCTCTGGCGTTTAACGAGTTCAAACTGTTGAGGGTTTGGAGAGGAGTGAGCTTCCATTTCAGATTGGGAGTCCCCCGAAGCCTCCGCGTGTTGTTGGCCTCTTCCTCTCGATTGCTTCTTTTTTCGGGGAAGGGCTTCAAGATATCTTCTCTGCAAAACATTAAAATTTAAGTTTTAATAACTGTGCACTGTAATGTCGAAAATTGAAATACAATTACAAACTAAATAGTTTATGCCTATTGTTCTTCAAATGGAATTGAGAATTTCTTCAAAGCCTCATCAGAGCAAGTTGGAATTTGTTTATCTTTTAAATTTAAAAGTGCCTCATAGTAGAAGCCGAGGAGATAGTTTGTTGAATAAATGAAAGGTTTATCTGAGAGTTTTGAATTTGTTATGTCAGTTCTTATTTTTTTGGATAGATATGTGCACCAATCGAATTTTCATTTTGAGATAGTGGCACAAATGTATGCAATGGCCCAATTTGGTATATCTGTTTGGCGACCCTGCAAAACAATTCTGGCTTGAAAAAATGAAATAAGTGCAGCAAGAAAGTGGTGTGCAATTGATTGTGTATCTACACCACGCCTGGATTTATTGACATGGGCTGCAAATGCGAAACAGTGAAAATTACTAAAAATTTATAACAACAAATTGTATCAGAATAAAAAATAAAATAAAAATATGAATTAAAACGAATTATACTTACAATCAACATGGAAACCGTATGTTGATTCGAGAAATTTCTTGTCTTCTTCCAGGAGTGTTGCCTTGGTTGTAACAATTGGTAAATTTCTGAAAGGAAGGCCCATAAACCGATGGATGTCATTTGCTTCAATAGTGAATTGGAACATTTGGCCATCGTTCAGAGTCACATAAAAAATACCATCCTCTGAATTGTAGCATGACAGAAGGTAATTCAAAATATCCGGATCTGTTTCGAAATGGGGCATATTAACGAGCCCTGTAAATTCACACTCTTCCATCAAATCTTGATATTCTGAAGACATCTTTAAAGCCGTATGGATGTGAGGGCATAAGGGATTCCTGTAGTTGATCTTGGAAATCGATTGAGTTGGATTCTCTTGATTTTCTTGCTGAACTTGCAATTGGGAAGCATGTGAAGTCGACATTATAGCTGTAATTGCGTCTTTGACAATGATTTAGACCTACAAAAATTCAAGAACGGGAAAACGAAAACGAGAAAATGAGCGGCACAAGGGTATTTATAAGCTAAATAGGGCGTCACTGGCCCCTATTGACGCGCGTCATTTGCTCCTACTGACGCGCGTCACTGGCTACTATTGACGCGCGTCAGCTAGGACTATTGTCGCGCGTCAGCTAAGACCTTTGACGCACGACACTGGCTCCTAGTGACGCGCGACACTCCCCTACTGACGCGCATCACTTCCTCCTATTTTCACGCGTCAGCTAAGACCTTTGGCGCGTCAACAGGTTCCAGTGACGCGCGTCAATAGAAGACAAAGACGCGCGTCATTAGGGTGCATTAAGTCGCGCGTCGCCAATAAGCTTGTCACGCGTCAAAGGTCATAGCTGACGCGCGTGACAACAAATCATAGCCGACGCGGCGTCAATAGGTGCCGACGGCGCATCGGCGGAGCAAAATGACGCACGTCATTAGGGGCGATGGCGCGCGTGACGGTAGGAGGAGGCAATGTCGCGTGTCAATAATAGACAACGACGCCGATCGTAGTAGAGACAATGTCATGCGTCATTACGAGCCAGTGTCATGCGTCATTACGAGCCAATGTCGCGCGTCATTAAGAACTAGTGTCACGCGTCATTAAGAACTAGTGTCACGCCAGTGACGCGCATCATTACGAACTAGTGTCGCGCCAGTGACGTGCGTCAGTCTAGACTGTTGACGTTCCATTGACGCGTGTCAGGAGTGGTTATTGACGTCTTGTTGTCGCACGTCACTGATGGAGCCATGAAAAACCAGGTGAAATTTTTGTTTTTGAATACTGTCAAATTCACCTTTCGCTGAAACTGGTTACGGGGATATTCGCCAGGTATTTTCCACCTTCAATTTTATAGGGGTGTCTTAAAATGAACCCTGATTCCAGAAGGTGAAAATCCTTCCCTATTTTCAATGAAGATATTTTCCTGGAATGTCAGAGGCCTCAATTCCTCTGACAAACAACGCTTGCTTAAGCATTATATCCTCTCTTCGAGAGGCTTGGATGGTTCTTCTGCAGGAAACAAAGGTGTCAATGGTTGAAGCAGAGAGGTTGTGGGGTGGCTCAGTTAAAGGGTGGAAAGGGGTCTTCTCGGGTTCGTCAGGAGCTTTAAGGGGTCTTGGTATTCTTTGGAAGGAAGGTGTTGTCAAGGTGGAGCTGCAAGCCCAATCCCAAAACTAGCAACTAGTAAGTGTTAGTCTTCGCCACTCCCAGTTTAGTTTCTTTTTATTTAATATTTATGCCCCTAATAGTATCTTGGGGAAAAAAAGTTTGTGGGTGGATCTGCTTCTCTCGGTCTCTTCTCTGGGGGATAGTCTGCTTATCTTGGGTGGTGATTTTAATGCCATCTCCAGTGGTAAAGATAAGAAGGGGGTATTGTCAGAAACCTCCAGTCGCAATTGGATTTTTGTTCCTTTATTAGGGACAATGCTTTGTCTGATCTGGAGCCCAAGCAGGGTTGGTTCACTTGGAGTAATAGGAGAAAGGGTTTCAGTAATATTGCCGAAAGGCTGGATAGATTTCTGGTGTGCCCTAATTGGTCTCTGAAAGACATAGTTTTGGAAAGCTTCATTTTGCCTTGGTCTGGATCGGACCATTTTCCTATTTCCCTTGTTATCAATTGTGATGTTGCCCTCACAAATATCCCTTCAAATTTGAGTTAATGTGGCTCAGAGATGCTTCCTTGGAAGGATGGATCGCTTTTTGGTGGAAATATTATCAAGTGGTGGGCTCTAAGATGTATGTGCTAGCTCAGAAGTTAAAGAGGCTGAAAAAAGATCTACTTGGAATGGAATGGTAAGTATTTCAAAAATATATTTCATGAAAAAGTGAGGGTTGAAGCTGATTTGAAGGCTCTTAATTTAAAAGTGTTCTTGAAGGGATGAATCAGGAGGACTTTTCTCTGGAGAAGTCTCTTCTAAGGGAGTTAGGGGAGCTGCTTCTCGGGAGGAGATTTACTAGAAGTAGAAATCTAGGGAGCTTTGGCTTAAGGATGGGGATAGGAATACAAAAATTTTCCATGCTTCTGTTAAATCCAAAAGGAATTCAAGCTTTATTTCGGAGATTAAGAACAACGAGGGGGTTCTGTTGACCGATCAGAAGGATATTATCAATGAGGGTATTAATTTCTTCTCCTCCCTACTTGCTAGTGATGTGGCCTCCTTTGATGGGGCTCAATCTTCCCTTTTGGAGTGTATCCCTTCCCTTGTTTTAGATTCCCAAAATGTTGCTTTGTTAAAGCCTTTTTCCTTCTCTGAAATTGAAAAAGTTGTCTTCTCCATGGAGAAGAATAAAGCTCCAAGCCCGGATGGCTTCCCTATGGATTTTTTTCAGAAATTTTGGGGGATTGTGGGCTATGATGTGTGGGCAGTTGTAGAAGATTCGAGGAGGTCCCGTTCAGTGCTTAAGATGTTGAATAACACTTTTATCTGCCTCTTTCCGAAATTGTCTCAGCCTGCCTCCTTTGTGGATTTTAGGTCGGTCTCTCTTTGTAACACCTCCTATAAAATTATTTCTAAAGCCATTTCCCTTCATTTGAAAGTTGTTCTGGACCCTTTAATATCCCAAGAACAAACCAGGTTTATGCCGGCAGATCTATTTTGGAGGGTGTTATTTTGTCTCATGAGCTGACCCACTCCCTTTCCTCTTCGAGTTCTTCTGGTATGCTTTTAAAGCTTGATATTAGCAAAGCCTATGATAAGATCAATTGGAGGTTTCTCATTAGAGTCCTTAGAAAATTTGGTTTCTCTAAAAGGTGGTGTGACTAGATTTTCAGCTACATTTCTCCCCTTCCTTCTTGGTTTTAATTAATGGGAGTGTTGAAGGTTTCTTTGTTAGTAACAGAGGCATTAGGCAGGGGGATCCGATGTCCTCTTTTCTCTATATTTTGGTTGTTGAATCTTTAGGCAGGGCTTTGAAGAGGAAATTGGTGGAAGGTAGGCTCAGTGGCTTGAAAATTGCGGATGGTGTCCCTTCTCTTTCCCATCAACAATTTGCTGATGATACCTTTTTGTTTGGCAAGGCAAGCATTCGGGAGGCTAAAGAGTTAAAGGGGACTTTGGATGAATACTCGTTAGTTGTTGGGCAAGAAGTGAGTCTCCTCAAGTCCTGTATTTTTTTCTTCAACGTCTCCCCTAAGCTTGAAGCTCGTATTCTTGAATATTTTTAAATTCGAAAGGGTTTCCTTCTGGTCAAGTATCTAGGTATTCCCTTATTTAAAGGATCGGGTAAGGTTTCATTGTGGAAGGATTTGTTATCCTCGATGGATGCTAAATTAAACTCTTGGAAAGGAAAATGGCTTTCCTTAGCTGGGAGATTGCAGCTTATCAAATCGGTTCTCAATGCCTCCCCATGTATTTTTTTTTCCGTTCTCAAATTTCCCAAAAGTGTGTTGGAAAAGTTGAAAGTGATGATGAGGAAGTTCCTGTGGCAAGGTTTATTGGGAGAAAGGAAAATCCCTCTGATCAATTGGGATGTCTTAGCTAAACCAAAGGCTCTAGGTGGGGTGGGGATTCTTAATTTGGGCCTTCAAAATTTGGCTTTAGGTGCTAAGATGGTGTGGAATTTAATTTCAAATCCTAACAGTTTCCTCAGTCAAGTTTTTGAAAGGAAATATCTGGGAGCTCCTCTTCCGTAATCTATTGTGTAATCTATTGTGTGGATTGCGAACCCGCCCAAGGGTTCTCATATTTGGAATTTCATGTTGGATTGTAGGTCTTTGTTCCTATATAATGTGGACTGGAAAGTGGGGAATGGTGAAAAATCCCTGTTTTGGGATGATCCCTGGAATGGGTTCCCTGCTTTGGGGGACGTTCCAGAATTTGTGGCAATTAAAGAAAGGCTACTCGAAGAGAGGGGTCCTTATGTCTTGAATTATGGGCAGTTGGATGAACCTCCTCCCTCTGTTTTCTTATGGAAGGAAATTGATCATTTAGGGCTCTCGGAGACGGTAATGAATAATTTTAAGTCTACTTTGCAGGATAGGCAAGTGTTGATCACTGGCAAGCAAGACAAAATTGTATGGACCGCTACTTCCTCGAGGTGCTTAATCCGTAATTCCATGGGTAAAGTTCGGTGATTCTTGCTTCTGACAAATTAAAGAGGGTACTTGTAATTCAACTAAACTACAGGCACTTAGTAAGGGTTTGTCCCTTGAGGGCCTCACTTAAAATTGAGAATCTGGAAATTGAGGGGGATTCCTTGGTAATCATTAATGCCATTATTAAAAAAAAATCCCTTTCATGGAAGCTGGACTTAGGGGTTCAAAAAATTTTATGGCAACTCTCCTTTTTTAATAATTGGAGCATCAAACACGTGTATGGAAGGGGGTTCAAAAATTTTATGGCAACTCTCCTTTTTTAATAATTGGAGCATCAGGCACGTGTATAGGGAGGGTAATCAGTGTGCCGACTGGCTTGCAAATAAAGGTGTTGAGAAAATACTAGGGGAGAAGGTGGATATTAATGGCTCTGCGTGGGAGGGCTTTGTTATGATGATTTCAAAGGAGGAGCCTAATCATGGATTAGACGACAGTTCTCTCCCGCGTGTGAAGGCTGGGATGGCTACTTAAGGCGATGTGGGGGTTTTTTCTGTTTAGTTTTTGCTTATTGCTGTTATGGATCCTCCTCGAGCTCCACGGTTGGCTTTGTCTTGTGAGATGAGGGAAATGGCCTTTCGTAATAAGGTCTCTGATTGTAGGTTGAAGAAATTCTTTAGAATTTCTTTCTCTGAGGATTTGGTGGCAGTGAAAACAGTGTTGGGGTTGGGTTTTCTACAAGCGGAAGGATGGCCACGTATTAACAGCGGAATTGCTTCCATTTTTGTTGAAAATATTCTGGTTCTGTGTCCCTTGAAGGTGGAGGTGGTTAATTTGGCGGCTTACTGGTTGGCACCCTCTTTTACGGTAACCTTGCCTCGGAGGTTACTAATTTTAGCCTGGTTTCTTGGCTGGTGTCTGGAGGGGCTCTGTGTTCTCAGGGTGGTAATGATGCGGGTCTGGAAAAATTGAAGAATAACTTCTATATTTTGTTGGATTTCATTGAGTCCCTGGTGATCTTCACATGGGATAAGAAGGCTAAACATGCTCACATAAAGCTTCTAGATGTTTGATTTCAGGTCCGCCTCTGAGCCTGTTTCATCTTGGTGGGTGGAGCTCTGGGATTCTATGGGTGGCTCCTTTGAGTACCTCTGGTAGGGTTGGCTTAAAGGCTCATCCCCGACATGGTTTCGATTTAGAGCTTGGGATGGATCAGGGGCGGTGGTTGGGGGTCTCATCTTTGTGGAGGATGATGGTTAATATAGTTATCCTTTGTTCAGGTCATAGTATTAGTATATAGAATAATGGTTGGTTTTGTCTTTTACTAGCGGGACCTCATTTTGGTTGGTTTTTTTATACATCCGAGGTTGAGACTCCTTTTTTAAAATAGGAACGTGTCCCTTCAACCCACTTATCAATCAACAAAAATATAACCCTAATCTATCCATACATATTGTGTTATATAGGTTTAGGGATTTTTGTCTTGTTTTTGTTTTGGTTTTTTTTATTTGTAGGGGAATTACATGGAAGAGAGTGAGGTCGAATGTGTGGGAATATTTTTGGTAGGTTAGTGGTTAGGGAGCATGCCGTCGGGGAGAGGATGGGGGTGGTGCATAGAGGCAAGGGAGAGGGTTAGGGGTGACAATGATGAGAAAATGTGTGGAGGAAGGGGAGCGTAGCCGAGAGATGAAGCGAAAAGAGAAATGGATTAGCGTGGGGAAGAAGATAGGGGTATAGTGGAGTTGTGGCATAGGGGTGGCCACATGACAATAGGTCTCGTGGTGTAAGGGTGGGCGAGCCCCAAAATTTTATTGCAAATTTTTAATTTTATATATATATATATATATATATACACATATTAATTTGTGTGTGTGTGTGTGTTTGTGTGTGAAGTCCAAGGGAGATGGTTGCATTACAATATGGTATTCTAGAAGTTACTTTCTACAATTAGCGATGATAAAGTTTATATGTTTTAACAATGATATAGTCTTCAAATACAAACTACATAACACAATTAGATGTATTTTGAGAATTTAAACAAATCGATGTATAAAAAATCAAATTTTTATTTAACCATGAACTAGTATACACTAAAAATTCCATTTAATCAACATGAAAGATTATCACATTGTAAATTTATTACATTCCTTAAAACAATCATTTTCCTAATATGCCAAATGACTATAATAACAACAATGTCATACTTTTTCTACATTCTAATACAACAAGAAAAGGAGTTTTAAAGTGGTGCATCATGGATATGATCACCCTTTCATGCATTTTTCATGAAAGGATGGTCATACCCATGTGTATCCCACCTAGTATGAGTCCACTTCACCATGAAAGTGCACACATACTAGCTAGGATGCACCAGCTACAAGATTGAATCCCAATAACAATTAATAAACACCATAACCATTTCAAATTTTTAAAATAAATATTATGTAATACATAATTTCCCAAAATTAACTTACAATAATAACTCTTTACATTTCAGGATATAATGGAATTACATTGCTAAAATACATGGGTTTCCACTTGTTAACAATTATAAAAAGATTTCTAATATAACCTTCCCTTTACAAAATTATAACAAGACTCCCCAAAACTGAAAATAGTTTCTTACATAGCATTTGCCTCACTATACATCCCTCTTTCAAGATTACAAAACTTAGAACAAGCCACCACCAACAAGGATAATAATAGCTACTCCAAGGAGTCAAGAAGTATTCAACTAGTTGTCTAAACACACAAAAGGGGAGCCAAACAACGCTCTCCACCCAACCATTTCCAATGGGGAAGGGAGCACTTCCCAATTGGCTCCCGAGCCCCAACACATGAACCATACAAGCACCAAAACCCCTTGAGCAACATAAAAATGACCTTACTCCAATAGGCCCCAAATATCACAATCAAGCAAGAATGCAACAAAACACAAACAAGCAACACAATGGCTTGATTCAAGCCAAGTGGGAGAGGGAGGGTTGAAAGTTGGTCTCCTTTTCTCTCCACATGGGTAATGAAATTAGGCCTTGAACCTCCACAAAACCATCCCTCCTTATTCCTCCACTACACCTTATACCTCCAACAACCACCTCCTTTTCACTCCACCAAAGGCCTAATTCCAACTACCCCATCTCCCTCCAAAACAATCAACATAATACAACCACATTCATAAACAAGATTCCTAATTCCTTTTCCCTCCACCAAACCAACCTTTCAATCTCCTCCAACACCCATCTTATGGCATTCTATATTTCCTAATCATAATCATAATACAACAAGAAATTAACCAAAATAAATCTATAACAACAAGATAAAAATAAACATAACAAGCCAAAACACCATTTCATTTCACCAAAATACAAAATAATACAATAAAAATGCACTTATCAAAGAAGGCTCAAGACCCTACCTTGGATCCATTGTTAAATCTTCACTTGCTCCTTCTCCAATTTCCCAAACTTCTCCAAGCTCTCTCCTCCAAGCCCAAATATCTCCCAACAATGAAATTGAGTGTGTAACCTTTTTCTCAAGCACACTCCTATATTTATAGATTTTACAAAAGGAGGGTGAGTTGGCTCCATGGATGTCCAACTAGATGTCCTCCCTCCACCTCAACCAAGGAGTACACACCAATATCCAAGGTAATAAATTCTCCAAAAATATTATTCAAGCATCCATTACTCCACCTAACCAATGAGTACACAACAATATCCAAGGTAATAAATTTTTAAAAAGATTAGTCAAGCAAGAAAACTCAAGTTCCATCCATCACTCCACCTAACTCACCAAAACCAATCACAAAGAACCAAGTAAAATAAATATGAAAAGGGACAATAAAATGTCAAAATCAAGATAAAAATATCCAAAAACACACTACCCCATGATGGGTTTGGGTCTTGGGCTCATTTTGAATGGTGGGAGCAAGATTAGGTGGTCCTTTGGCTATTCAATTTTTTTCCCAAAGCCCAAATCCGACCCCTTAGTATTTTATTGAGTTTAGAGACCAATAAATATGATGTCCATCTTTCAAAAAGTGTACTAACCTTGTAACAAAACAAGACATGTGAAAAGAGATAATTTAAATAAATTACAATTTACAAAATTAAGGGTTAATTTCTAAATGGGGCTCACAACATAGGAAAAGTGAAATAATTCAAACAACCCACAAAAATCAAAAGACTTAGCCACTTTTCTAACCCCAAACAATGTTGCTCAAGGTGGCCATGGGTTTAGGCCCATGCATCCTTTGTGTGTTGGTCCCTTGGTCCCCATGTGTGTGTTAATTTTATTTAGTTGAACTTGTTCATCATTGCACACTCCACACACACATTACATCCATCCAAGAAAATATTACAAAACCATGCATTCACACATTTAATTAACATTATAAACTCAATGTATCAATTCTATAACAAATCATCATCACAACTAACATCCATATCCATAATTAAGCACAATTTTGTTAGTATAAAAACTCACTATCTAAGGATTTCACAAAAGGTTCAAATGTTAGAAATATCATCATCATCGGCATCATATATACACGCCCACACTTAATTATAATGACAAATGCTAAAATATCTACATCACAACAGATTAGCTTGATCAACATGTGTGTGTGTGTGTGTGTGTGTGTGTGTGTGTGTGTGTATTGATTTAATAAAGGAATTAAATCTTATTGCAAATTCACTACTATAATAAATGATGTACAAATAATAAAATATATAGTAAATTGGGCAAGCTAAAAGCATGCATTAGTATTGAAACCCTAAAAAGAGACAAAGAAGGACTTAGCTGATTCTTGAGCAATCTGCAAGTGACTTGGGAAAATGAATGTCTGAAACAAGTTAGGTAGAGTGTCATTAGGGCTTGTTGAAGATACTGAGGCATGAAACTCATGCGAGGTGGAAGCAATCGAAGCAAGTAGGAGCACTGGACACCGGTGACTATATCCGGTGTTAACATCTATACAAATGTTCCATAACCGGTCTTTTCTATGTGGAAAAAAATTCATTGTTGGTCGATGCTTATCGCATTGGTTTCACTCCTTAATCACCGAGTGTACTGTAACCTACAAGAAAGAAGTTCACCTGCACATACCCACAAACCACATCAAACCTAAAAAGTAAAATATAACAAAGAGTGAATTTATGACTGATCCTTACACTACATCTCATAATCCATGTAGTTCTTATGTGTGTGTATAGAAATTGTGCCCTTGTGCAAGTTACACCAATGATAGCGGGCTAGATATAGAATGTAAAAGATGTATAGTATGTGTGGATGGAATAGAAAAACTTTCCCTTCATATAATGTGTATGCAGAAGTATGTAGCCCTTGCCCTTGAATGGATGTGCTAGATGATTGCCTTTGAAGTGATTTTGTGCCTTTTGAATACAAGATTAGGTGATAATAGTAATGTTAGTGCTTGGTCCTCTATTTTGAAAACATAACTGTGTATTTATATGATTCCCTTGTTTGAATTTTGTAATTGACAACTAAAGGCCAACCCAAAGTAGTAAAAATTAATTAAGAAGCAAAATGCATCCAAAAGGATAAGAAAAAGGTAAAGAGGGCTAGAAGCACTGACTCTAGTGCCCCAACCGGGCACTAATGTTTGAGGCCATAGAAAGATAAAATAGTCAAATGCTGGTAAAAGTGCAAGATGTTTAAAGCCAATAAAAGTGTAGAAGCCAAAACAAAAGGCTAAAGGGAGTTGTCAATTACTAGTTTTCTTTCTTAGGAATCATGTAAATGCTAAGCATGCTTTTAGGACCTAGAAATGTACCCAAGTACATAGATTTTATGTCTATATTTTCCCCACTTTATGGTGTTGAGTGAATACTCAATATCATAAATTAGATAGAAGATGCATACCTTGTTACCTTGTAGAGAAGTGTGTTGCCAATAACATGCTTAGTGGACAAGTGAAGTGTGAATTGATCACAAAGTGAAGTGTAGATATTAGGAAAGGGAAGTGAAACCTATGGGTGAAGCATGTGTGTAGTAATGTTTTGTGTTTTTTGATGTGAGATGCTCCTTGTTGCGTATTAAGGGTGGACCTACAAAAGAAGAGGGAAATAAAAATTCCCGTGTATAAAAATCAAAGTAACATGTGTATAAGTAAGTAAAAGTGTGAAAGTATATAAAAGGAAAGTGTGCACCTAATATGTAAGAGAGTATGAGATAAAAAAATTATCCCGATTTGCTAGGAGATGTTGCAGAATTTGTTGCCGAATGGTGAGGTTTTTGGTGATCTTATGCCAAGAGCAAGTTTTTGGGGAGCCTCACGCTAACAAGGAGTTTTTTTGGTTATCTCATGCCAAGTGCAAATTTTTAGGGTGATCTCATGCTAAGAGAAGAGTGTTGGGGATGAAAATTCTATATTTTTTCTCCTTCCATGACACTTCTGAATAAGCACCACTTGTAGATGATACATTCGATTTGTTCTATTTGTTCTTATGTAGTCCCGATTGTAGAATCGAAATGTACTAATAAATTGAATTTTGTAACTAGACAAAAGTGCATGCTACTATAGAACTGTTCTAAAAACTGATAGAGATTATGTTGATCTAAAAATGAATGTTTTCCCCGGACACAAGGGCGTAGGGGGGACACAATTGTCAGTGCTACTGTCTGCTGCTGTATGTGTGAGAGTCCAAGTTTGATTCGGACCATTATGTGACCGTATTCCTTTTTTGATTTTGTATTGTGTTGATATTTATTATAGATCTAAGTTTCTGTGAGGGTGATTTGTTCACCCAATATATTCTCCCCTCATTTGGGGCACATGCGACAACTATAGGAGAATGCAGTCCAAAGGAGAGGACCCTAATCTTATATGATATCTAAAGTGGATACCTATAGGGGTAGGGGATGTGCATGGTAGAAACCAAGGAACATGCAAACAAAGTAGGTGAGTGACAAGAGATAGTAGTAAATGTAGCTAATATGCAATGGAAAACAATGTAACAAATAAGTGTGTAAACAAGATGGACCGCGAAAAGTGAGTTTCATATGTGAGACATTGCTCACAATGTCACAAGACAATCAGTATTGAAACTACCAAAAACATACAATGATCACACAAGACATATGACATATCCCGTAAACAATAAGCAAACAATAAAGCAAGAAAAGTGTATCAAATAACCATGGTTGTATATAGTCCTATGAGGAAAATGCTACATATGAACCACCTATTAGCATGTTAGAAAGATAAGTAGTATGTCAAACCATGTAAATATCAGTGAAAAGTAAAATGACTATAACTAGAAGTAGTAAATGATGAAACAATAGAACTTGTCATATGTGAAGTATGATATTAAAAAAGTAGATGCCCCCATAAGCCTTAGCGGGACTGGTAATGGATTTAGTGTCAAACATCATACAATGTGTAAGGATTTGTAAGAGATTTATATTCACTTCCAGAGACCAATTGAATGTGCATTTGTATATGATAAAGATAATGACACACTAAGAATCATTTCAGCATAGTAAGCAAAGAACAACAAGTAATTATTGTAGGCTAAAAAGAGTAAATGCAACCAAGATATGAAAATGCAATGATGGTGTGATAGTATGGTATGCAAGATGTGAAGATGGAAGGAGTAGCATTTCCTCCTAGCAAGTGTACATGAAATGAGATTCATTTATAAATTCTCCCTCAACAGTTAAGAATGAACCATAGAACAAGAGTGTGTCATCGGGAAATGAGTGTGTCGCATGTGAGTAGATGTTAGAAAATATATGTTATGAAACATAGAGCGTGAAGTGTGTGATATGGGGTTCATTTATGTAGTGTTTCCTAAATAATAAAGTATGAACCTTATCATGAGAGTGCATCATAGGGTAATGATGGTACAATGTGTGTATCAAAGGTGTAGGAGTACTGAGAAAGATTATACATGAAGTGCGGAGTGTGTACCGTGATAGTGGACACTAGAGATAATTGATAATGATGTAAGAGTAGGGTGAAGAAAGTGCAATGCCCCCAAGTGTTCCAATGATGGATATCTATGTGATGATGTAAGAGAGAGGTTGCAATGGTGACAGAGTTTGAAATTTAAAATAAGAAATTACATTGTTAGCACGATGAGAGTTAGAAGCAAGAGTAGAACCAAGATTGGATTATGGGTTGACAAGAGGAAGTTTAAAGAGGTTAGCTATCATAGGGTGAATTGGTTGGTCTAGCTTGGTTGGTGGTTTCTAATTTGGAATTATTAACGCTACAAAATACTTGACAAGAGGAGGTGATGGGGTATGAATTTGAGAGGTGGTTTCTTAGTTAGAATTGGTAATGTTGTAGAAGACTTGATAGGAGGAGGTGATGGGGTACATATTTTGAGAGGTGGTTTCTTAGTTGGAATTGGTAATGCCTGATGAGTGTCATTGATGCTTGTACTTTAATCATATTATTCTTTCAATCCACAGGTAGTGTCCATATCTATTTTTACAAAGGAAATAGTAGGGACGAATTTGCATATGTACTTTAGTAAAATAAACTAAGAAATTATTGAATGATAATGATTACAAAACAAAATGATTGAAAGGAAAACTAAAATGAAATACAAAATTGGAAAATTATTAAAGTCATTAATAATGGAAACATAAATGCATAAAAGTAATGAAATTAATATTGTAATAGTAAATACATTCCCAAAGACAGAAAGGAAATAAATGTAAACTCCCTTTTCGTTGGTTAGGAGCGAATCTTTCTCCTTTCCTTTGATCAAATTTAAAGATTGAATTTAAACAACAGAAATTTCCCTGAATCTAATATCTTTATTGAATTGAAAGTGCACTTTTACAATGAATCAAATGACTAAAAACTCGAACCACTAAATCTGAGTACATGATCTCTTTTATACAAGATATGTTCTAGTTCTGTTAGGAGAGAACTAGTTATTCCAAATGACTAAGTCTACTTAACTAAATGCTAACTGAAGCAATGGCTATCTATTTTGGGAAATACATTAATGAAAGGGGCAGTCCTTAAAGTGTTTGAACTGGAATCATTCATGACAATGAAGAGGAAATCCATGATTGGATCCTTTGAAGGAGTCACTATGAAGATTATTCAACTCATTAACTGATTGAAGAGAATTTCAGTGATGAGAGATCTCTAATTCTGAGCACTTCATCCTCAAATTTGGTTTGAATGTTTTCTAAGTTAATGGCACTGCATCATGTCCAAGATATGGTGTTTCCAGCTATGATTCTAATAATTTGAATTATCTACATGTATGTGTGAATTTCCTTCTTTAGAGAATCAGGGTCAATGACCTAGATGATCTTGATGTGGTACTCTGAGTTCCCTATTAACATGGAGGTGAGTCATGCACCAAGGCAAGTCCTATGCCAACACGTCAATTAGAGTCCTATGTCGGTGCATGAATTAAGTCATGTGCTCCTTGTGATAAATCAACACATACTCTTCCAAAAGTGTAGTTAATGTTTCACAACATATCTATTTAAGCCATTTCTAAAGAAGAATTAACAAAGTAAAAATAACAAACATATGCACAATAATTCCTTCAAAATCATAGTAAAGTATTAAATATAAGAAGTTAACATTGTTCATCGTGCACTATGACATCAAAATGGTATAAGGCTAAACATGGCTTAAACATCACAAAATGGGGTTCATCACTCCCCCGGACTAAAGGTTTAGCAGGTCCTCCTACCTAACATTCAATTGCTCTACAATTCTAGAATAGTTATATTCATTGGAAAAAGTTTTCCAAGTTTCATCCAAAGATGTGTTAGAGAATCCAAAATGATCAACAAAATTATCCCTCTAGGTCTTATAGCTGCCTTCTAGTTGGTCATCTGATTAATTCCATCATGGCACATGTGTAAGGACCAGTGGGGTCCTGTATCTCATACCGATCCATTATTTTTTGAGGTCCAAAATTATCTTGTAGAGATATTTTGCTCGTTTCAATGACCATCTAAGGTTTGTTGGTGAAATGACCTCTTTCCTTTTATATGGCTATGCAAGTAGTTGATATCGGACCTGGGAAGTAAGGAAATTAACATTGAATGTGGGGATCACATGTTCTCTAAAATTCTTGACAAAATTTTAAAGAATATTTGTATACCTGTCTACTAGACGTAGATAGTACACTTGTGAACGAAACCTGTTGAAAAACCAAAGTGGTGTTGGTAAATCATGCCTCATTAAGAGGCCAATGGTAGACTCTGACTGCACAAAGATTGCTCGCTGATCTCTCCATTCACCCTGATGTTTGAGTGTGGAAATGAAAGCCCTTAATTGTACTTCTCCCACATAAATATTGATTGGAATCTCAATTTTCTCGAGAGAAGAAACTTGTGAACATAGAATTCACACAACAATTTTTCTCAACATCATTTCTGCAGTATATGCAGCTACAAATTGTCTATCATCCTCAAACTCTATGTCCATCATTTCATGAGCCCTAGATATTTTCCATTTGAGGAACTGTTCTTTTAAAAATAATGCATAAAAGTTCGAAGGGGGTTGACAAGAAAGAACCGATCATAGATTCGACTTACTGTAAGCACATTTTATTTTGAATTTGATTTTCTTCTTTCAATTTTTTGTTCTCCTCTGCCACTACCCTTAATCTGTAGCATTCTTCCATCCACTTAACCATACCTCTTAAAACAATAATCTGAGGAAAATTCTTCTCTTTCTCTCTTTTTCTTTCCTGCAACAGTGTAAGTGAGGTGCCAAGCTCCTCAATTTTAGCTTGAAGGGAGCTTACCTCCTATTCTCATTCCTCTAAAGTATTTTGTAACTAAAGGGTGGCTTCCTCATGTTGTGCTATTGTTCCCTGCAGTTGTTGAATCTCTTGATCTTTGGCAGCTATTTGCTAGGAGAAGTGAGTTTCTTTGGCCTCCAAAGTGACTGCAATTGGTTTATTCTCTCCTGAGCTATCTGTAGCTCAAACTAAAATTTGGACAAGGAGAGGACTTGGGGCATGATAGTATCAAAATCAGGGGGAGAACTAGGTTCTCCCTCTTCCATAGGTGCCTTCCCTTTATCTCTATCAGATGACCCTCTGGCTGTAGGAAAAGAATGCTCAATTTCCATTTCTATGTCAGGAGTAGATAAGGACACTAGATTACTAGGAGACTCAGGTGGGGTTTGAACTAGGGTTTTCATTATTTCATCTACTTCTTGTTCCTCTTGGGACAAGGGATTATCAATTAGTGTCTCATTGAGGGTAGGTGTAGGATTTGAAGTTTGGAGATGTTTCTTGGGTCTCTCAGAGGCAGATGGGGCTTTTTCTACAACCACCGCAGGATTCAAGGCACATTATTTTTGAAAATTTAACCATTTCTTCACCCCATGCTTCTTTTTGAAAAATTGATGTTTACATATTAAGTGGATCAAACCCTAGAATTTCAAATATGGATCCCCCTAGTGAAATTTATCTGTAGAAACACAAATGGATTCATATAGAAATTATGGCAAATTAATCTTATACTAAGGCACGTTTTGACCATGTTGAAGATGGATTAACATTCTTAATACAGAACCAGTATAATTTCATATTGTCCCTCACATGTAAAATATTTAATCAACCATTTGGCCACTTTAGCCCAAGGTTCAGGTATAGTTATTATTTTAACCCCTTTTTCTTTTCCCTTGTTATCTATGACTAGTTATAGTTTCTCTTTTTCCCAACTACAAATATTTTAATTACTTCATGATACATGGTCCTATCACTTACTACTAACCCCTCATTAGGTAAACTAGAAATATGACTGATTACAGTTGGAGAAAAGGGAATTTAATTATCATGGACAATGGAGTTCCCTTCTTCTAAATTCCTTGTGAATTCTTCCCTAATTGAAACATTGAATTCTTCATATGCCAACAGAAAATCCAGGCATCTTGCACTTTCAAAATTTCAATCGGCTTGTATACCCCAAAATCTCGGTAGAGAGACTATTGGTTCATGTCACAACCTAGGCCCCATATCTAAACTATGAGTAGATAGGAAATATGGATGAAGGCACAGACTGGAAGTGGAAAATTTTGCAAAGTGGTAGCGTAGGAGAGTGACAGTGTAGGAATGGAATGGTATAATTTGGAAAGTGAAAATGGGATGAACTTAGCATGCAAGCAATATAACTGAATTTGGAAATTTATGCTAGAATCCCGAGGTGGTAATGGAGGTGATTGGACATGTGTGAACATTATGGGGAATGAATTATGGATTTAGTTGGGATTTGAGAAGCATGCAAAGTGAGTGGAAATGAAATGGGTAATCAAGGTGCACGATGTTCAATAATTATCAAATCATAATTTAAAACCATCCTACATTTAAGAATCAAATTAATTGTGCATACCTTGATATTAAAACTTATCGAATCTCCGCCATAATTCGCATGTTGGTGTGATGCTCCCTTCATACTTTGTAATCTCTTTATTGATGAGAAGATTTAGGGCGGTGACCACCATTGCTTGTTTTCGATCTCTGTACTTTTTGGAAGCATTGACCACCATTGTTGGTTTTCAACTAATTCTTTAGAGGAGGATGACCACCATCAATGGTTTTCAATCACCCCCTCTTTATTACTTAGTTGATTTTTTTATCATATCTCGAGTTTTGTTTGGAAAAGAAACTTTTCCCACACAGTTCAGATCTAAATCCTCTTGAATTTCCTTCTAAAACTCTTCTTTAGATGTTGGTTTATGGTATAACCTCAGTTTGTGCCCATTAACCAGCATTACCTTCCTTTGTCATCTATTGGAACCAATTGGACAGTCCCATTGTCAAATACTTCTACAATTTGATACGGGCCCATCCATCTCATCTACAATTTCCCTTTAAAGTCCTTATACTTTGAATCAAATAGCAAATCCCAATCCCCTACCTGAAATTTCCTTGGCTTTATCTACTTATCATGCCAAAGTTTCCTCTGTTGTTGGATGATCTCAGTATGATGTAATGCCTAAAGTATAATTTCATCCAATTCATTTAATTGAATAATTCTATCCTGTTATTCTTCTGTCAAATCAATGCCCACTTCAATTGTTGTCCTCAAGGTTTGAATCTCAAATTATATAGGTAGAATTGGCTTCTTACCATAAAATAATTCATAGGGAGTAAATCCCATTGTTGTTTTCCAAGTAGTGTTATAAGCCCATACTGCTTCTGGTAGTTTTTGAGCCCAATTCTTCCTTGAGATGTCCATTGTCTTAGTTAGTATGTTCTCCAACTCTCTGTTAGTAACTTCCACTTGGCCATTAGATTGTGGATGATAGGGAGATGACTTCTTATGCTTCAACTATATGTTTCTACAAAAGAGCTTATTACCCTTGACATGAATTGTATTCCTTGATCTAACACAATAGATCTTGGTGATCCAAACCTTTCAAACATACACTCATAAAGAAAATATGCAAATTTTGCATGCCTTGCATGTGGTAGTGTTTGAACTTCAACCCACTTAGTAACATAATCAGTACAAACTAGGATGTATTATTTTCCTTGGGAATTTAGGTCCATGGGTCCAATGAAATCTAACCCCCATTTTTCAAATGGTTCTAAGACAACCTATGGCTAGAGTGGCATTTCTGATGTAAACATTGGTTTCCCCATTCTTTGGCATTGATCACACCTCCACACATACTTTTTGACATCCTTAAACAAGGAAGGCCAAAAGTAACCAGCTCTAAGAACTTTGTGAATGGTCCTTTGAACTAAATAATGCCCTCCTGATGGTTCATCATGACATGCTCTAAGTATGTCAAATACTTCATTTTCAGCTACACACCTGCGTAAGACATGATCAAGCCCACATTTGAAAAGAATTCCATTTAACCAAGTATACATTACACTCTATTTAATTAATTTCTTTCTTTGCTTGAGTGTGAAAAAGTTTGGAAACTTCCCTGTAGCTAAGTAATTAGCCATATCTGCATACCAAGGAGAGGTAGTGGAAAGTGCAAACAAATGATCATCTGGAAAGTCATCATTGACTTGCTCTTCTTCTTCTGAAGTGGTAAGTCTGAAAGAAAATCAGCTACCACATTTGATTTCCCTAGTTTTTCAATGATTTTAATGTTAAACTCCTACATTAGTAACAACCACCTTACAATCCTGCCATGCACTAAAGGTTTATTCATTAGATATTTGATAGCATAGTGTTCAGTATAAATAATCACTTCATATCCTATAATATAATGTCTAAACTTGTTGATTGCATAAACTACTTCGCAAAAATTTTCTCATTGTCATGTAGTTCCTTTTAGCAGGGGAAATATTTTTGATAATGTAGTAAACAACGTGCATAGGTTATCCTTCCTCTTGTTGTCCCAATACAATACCTACTACTTAATTTGATGCATCTGTTTGAATATGGAAGGATAGCTTCCAATTAGGTCAATTAGGGCCTCTTAACACTGGTGTGTGTATCAGCTTGTCTTTGATTGCATCAAAAGCTTGTTGACATGATTTTGTCTATTGAAATTTAGAATCCTTAGTTAGAAGAGAAAATAATGGAGAATTAATTTACTAAAATCTGAAATGAACCTTTGATAGTAACTCGACATGACCAAGAAAGCTTCTTACTTCAGTTTGGTTTGTGGGTGATGGCAATTTTACAATGATATTAACTTTGTCTGGGTCAACCTTAATTCCCTCAATTGAGACATGATGGCCCAACACAATACCTTATTCCATCATGAATAAGCATTTCTCATGATTCAAAGATAACTAATGCTTTTCACATTGAGAAAGGACTTTATCTAAATTGTTGACCGCCTCTTGGAATGTTGCTCCATAAACTATGAAATCATCCATGTAAATTTCTACACAATCATGGGTGAGATCAGAAAAGATTGCCAACATGGATCTTTGAAAAGTAGTAGGGGCATTACATAACCCAAAAGGTAGCACTCTATAAGAAAATTTCCCCCAAGGATAGGTGAAGGTGTTTTTATCTTGATCTTGACAAGGAGACAAATATGGAAGAGATCTATTCAACTACTTCTTCCTCTTGAAAAGAGACAAATATGGAAGATATATAATCAAACACTACAACTCTAGATTGTACTACTTATTCTTCCACTTGACAAGGAGACAAATATGGAAGAGATTTAATCAAACACTACAACTCTAGATTGAACTACCTCTTCCTCTTGCACTTGACTACTTCTTCCACATGACAAGGAGATAAATGTGGAAGAGAATTAATCAAATATTACAACTCTAGATTGAACCATCTCTTCCACGTGTACTTAACTATTTATTTTCATTTGCCAAGTTTGCTCTTGCATGATTGAATCTTTCAACATGATAATTGTCCGCCATATTCTCATCCTTGATTTTCTGATCCTTACTATGAACTCATTTGGAATAATATCTTCAAAAAAATTATGGGTTTGGTGCTCCTTGTAATATTTCCAAAACATCTTGAAATTCTCATTTTGTTGAGAAATGAGGGAGAAATCATAGTTTTATTGAACCTATGTTTTTTTGTCTTATTTACTTTTCTCCAACCTTATTCTGCTGAAACTTAAAATGAAGATATATCCTCAATTATTGTTGTGTAAAAACGGAGATATATTTTTCCTCCTAACAATAAGAGAAACAAAAACCTCTCTCAGATTCTCATTTGGAGATCTTCAACTTTGGTTAGAGTGAATCGATGCACGAGGGGTTCATTGGCTAGGCAATATCCTAACACTTGAGTTCATATTGAGGTAATTAAAATTAATAAAAGTAAATTCAATATACCAATAGACATGAGGGGTGAAAGGGTTTAATTTATTAATATTTTGAATCGGGTATTGGGGTAGGTTAGAGAGGTGGGCCAAAGGAAAGGGAGGTTTAATTTTAATATAAAACTAAAACATTTGAACCCTAGTTTTTAAAACTAAATACTTTAAAATTGCAAAAGGAGTGTGGTCATAAAGTTAAATTATAATATCTTTTTGAATAAAAAATCTCAATTAAGAGATTATTAACCAAGAAATAATAAGATGGTAGAAAACTAGGATTGAGTATGCTTTTCAACACAAGTGATATTATTTCACCATCTAACTATTATTGAAGAACTATTGCTAAATTATTAAAGCTTAAAATTTATAAGGTAATTAGTAATAGGTCTTGAATGTCTTCAAACTATATTTTGAGAGGAAAAAAATATTTTAAAAATGAGTGAGAAATATGATATATTTTATGTTTAATATATTGGGGCAAAAATAAAAGGGGTGAATAAAATTATAGTGAAAAAATGGGTAAGTAGGTAAATGGAAAAATAAGAGGGTATTTTCATTATAATAATATAACATGAGGGGGTATTATTAATTGAATAATTAGAGGTAAAAACTATAATTAAGGGTATTCTTTAATACCCTTCAAACACACATGTTATACCACACTTTTAGTAAGTGAACCCCCATGATCCGATGTTGTATGTGTGAGTCTTGCACTTGAAAACCTTCTTCTTCAAATGATGATATCTTTGAAACTATTATTGCTTTGTAAAAACGGAGAGAGATTTTTCATCCTAACAATAAGAGGAACAAAAACCTCTCTTAGATTCCCATTTGAGTTCTACAATTTTAGTTAGAGTGATTCTTCTGCTAGTTCTACTAGTACTACGCTTGAAAACCTTCTTCAAATGTTGATATCTTCAAAACTATTATTTTGTATAAAAATGGAGAGATATTTTTCTCCTAGAAATGAGAGGAACAAAAACCTCTCTCGATTCTCATTTGGAGTTCTGCAATTTTAGTTAGAGAGATTCTTGTGTTGGTTTTGCTAGCACTGTGCTCAAAAACCTTCTTATTCAAATGTTGATATATTTAGAATTATTATTTTTGTGTAAAATGGAGAGAGTTTTCCTCCTAAAAATAAGAGGAACAAAAACCTCTCTCGATTCTCATTGGAGTTCTACAACTTAAGTTATAGTAATTTATGTGTTGATTCTGACGAGTCCTATATTAATGCAAAGGTGAGTCTTGTGCCAATGGACTAATTGAGTCCTCCATCGGTCCACTAATTAATTCATGTGCATGATTCTGTGCTCTTTGTATTGTGATTCCTGCACTCTTTGCTTTATGAATGCTACAATCTTTATGAGTCATGTGCTCTTAGCTATGTGAGTATTACACTTGCTATAATACATTCAAGAGATCAAATGACCTGCTCATACACAATATTGCATTCCAACTTACAAGAAATATTAGGAAATGAAAACATTCAAATTGCAATAGACATTTCAAAGATAGATCAAATATATTCTACATTTAATCTTAAATAAGTTATATAGTTCTTAAGACTACATCTAAATCCACTTTATAAGAGAAAGAATAATGTTATTTGGTGCAATGGATGAGACTTAATTTGGTCTCATCACTCCCTCACTTAACTTCATGCATGTCCTCATGCATGTTGTTGATTTCAATAAACATTTTGATCTTGAGTCATCTTTTTCTTCTTCTCTTTTCTTGACAATGAATACTTGAAAAGAATATTTGACACAAAATCTTTACATAGAAACAAGACGGTGCTTGTGTATTTTATTAATATCAAAATCAAGCATTACAATCAAAAGAGAGAGCTATAATATTTATAGATATTGGACAACTTCTATCTCTTCCACAATATATGGAACAATATCAACTAAACTAAGAAAATATGCAGGAATAGCTTATTGCCCTAACTCCCCTATTTCCCCTCATGGAAATCATCCGGGAACAAAATATGCAAGATAGAACATGATCCCACAAACCAAGGGATAAGACAACTAAAGACAACTCACTAATAATTGACTTTATCTAAGCTAACTTAAGTAATTAAAAAATTACTTTATTACAATATCACATTAACTCATATGATGAATTAAGTGTTAGTTTATTTCCAACATTACCCCCATAATTCAACATACTCTAAAGTGAAAAGGAGAGAAAAACTCTGAATGCCTCAAATTTTGGATGTGCAAGAGACTTTGTGAAGATATCTACACGCTGATGTTCTGTCAGGAAATGTTGGAGCTAGATGTTGTTGTTCTAAACATGTTCACAAATGAAATGTACTTACACCTCAAATTATTTGGTATGTTCATGAAAAACTAGATTCAAAAAAAATTTTATTACTCCTTAATTGTCTACATGTAGGATTATTGGATCTTTCTATGGTAATCCCAATCCTTCAATTATACAACAGAGCCATATCACTTCACAAATAGGTTAACTCTGCTACACGATATTCTTATTCTATGGAGGATCTTGAAACACAATTATGCTTCTTACTCTGCATGATATCGGTCCGCATCCCAAAAAGAATACAAATCTTGAAGTGGATTTCTTGTCATCTATGTTTCCTGCATGATGAATCTAAATATCCTATCTAGAAGATGGTATTGTTCCTCTTGTATTCTAGGTCATAGTCCATAGTTCTTATGATGTACCTCATTATTTGTTTTGTTGCTTTCTAGTGAGAAACCCTTGGTTCTTGCATGAACCGTGAAAGATAGTTGACTACATAGCTGATATCCACCTACTTTGTATGTCAAGTAGATGAGACTCCGATCAACTACCAATAGAGTTGCATTTACTTATGCTCATGGACCTGTTCAAAACAGATTGAAGTCTTGTCTCCATAGGTGTGGAAATTGGTTTAGAATCCATCATATTGAACTTCTTGAGCGTTGTCTTGGCGTATTTCAATTGTGACACAAATATATGATTTTCTCTTTTCCAAACTTCAATTCCAAGACAATAATGCAAAATCTTGAGATTGGTCATGTCGAATGATCATGTTAGATCTTTCTTTGTTGACTCAATCATCCTCATTGATCCTCCAGTGATGACTAGATCATCGACATATACTAAAACGATCACTATCTCCCCCTTGCTTTTTGAGATATAGATTATGATCATATGGAATCCTGTTGAATCCATGTTGAATGAGATGCTCATCGATTTTAATATACCATGCCTGGGAGATTGCTTTAAACCATATAGTGATTTTATGAGTTTACATATATTTTCCTCTTTACCTGGTATGACAAAACCTTCGGTTGAGTAATGTAAAATGATTCTGTAAATCACCATTAAGAAAGGCACTTTTCACATCCATTTGGTGTATTTTCCAACCAAATTGTGTAGCTAGAGAAAATATTAACTTAGAACATTTTTATCTTAGCTGTGGGAGAAAAAGTCTCCTCATAATCAATGCCTTATTTTTAGCATATCCCTTAGCAACTATTCTAGCCTTGTGTTTATCAATTTTTTGTCTCTTTTTGTACTTCGTTTTGAAGATCCATCTGCATCCAATCAACTTTTTCCCTAGTGGAAGATCTATAAGTTGCCATGTATTATTTTTCATAAGTGACTTATATTCTACATCCATAACATCTTTCCAAGGTTTAGATTGTAGGGCTTCGACACTTTGTGGATGGCTCAGTAGTTTCAACAACTTTACCCATTAAGGCCAAATTGACCTCATTTCGAGCCATACTGTGAGTCCTCATTATAGTTGTAGATGTGTTGGGGGCACTTCCAATTTTTCATCTCTCATCATACTTGTATACCATTTAAGCATAATTCTAGTGCTTCTTATGGGAGGTTGAATTTCACCATCTTCCTCATCGTCATTTTCATCGTCAAGTGATTACCATCCTCTATTTTCAATGTAGGGATGATTTTTTTATCATGTGAGCGTATGGAAGGAGAATCTACTTATTTCTTCTCAAAGAAATCAACATCCCGACTAGTGTATACCCTCGTTGTTCTTGGATCCATAATTTTGTAGCCAAGTGCTTCATCAATGTATCCTAAGAAGATAAGTTTTTCTGATTTCATATCAAGCTTAGTTATTTGTTTTTTTAGGAATGTGCATACTCACTTTACATCCAAATACTCTAAGGTGTGAAATAGATGGATTATTCCTTGACGATGCTTCGTATGGTGTTCCTCCATCAAGAGCTGCAGTGGGAACTCTATTTGGTAAATAGATTGTCATTTTAGTTGCTTGCCCAAAAAAGTTTTGATGAACTCCGCATCATCAATCATACATCATACCATATCCATGATAGTACAATTTTTCCTTTCAACAACACCATTTGTTACAATGTGTGCAGAGGATCCATTTGACAATGAATGTCATGTGTTTCCAAAATATCGTTGAACTCATTGTTGGTGTATTCTCCCCCTCAATATGAGTGGAGTGTTTTTATTTTCCTACCAGAATCTATTTCAACAAGGGATTTGAACTTCTTGAAAGTTTCAAAAGCCTTGTATTTTGTAGAAATAAAGTATATCCACATTTTTCTGGAAAAATCATCAACAAAGAGCATGAAATATTGAAACCCAAAGTGATTAGGTCTCATTGGTCCGCACAAATTGGTATGCACCAAGTCAAGTTTTTCCTTAGCTTGAAATGTACTATGTTTGAATGGTGCTCTATGTTGTTTTCCTACCAAACAATGCTGACATTTATCTGTACCCTTTTTTATAAGTGGCAAACCCCTAATCATGTCATATCAATGAAGTGTGTCAAGATAGCAAAAACTCATATGTCCAAGTCTTCAATGTCATGTCGACACTAAAATTTTCCTCTCAGTAATTTCTATTTCATTAATGTATGTGTTAGGAATAGAATGTTGTTAAGTATAATTAGTAGTAGCTTCCGATAGAAGATAATGACACTATTGTATGATGCTTTTGCCAATAATGTATAGTACGGTAATAGTCAAAGTACAATAGGAATGTTGTGGTAAAAAGTAAATATTTGTCGTAAGTGGTTCGGTAATGTTAAAATGTCAAAGTTAGGGTAAGTAGAGAAGTAGGGTCTACATGATTAGGAATTAGAAATATTATATTGGTAATAAGGAAAAGGAGTGAGGTCATAAATATTTTATGTATTTTATTTGTAAAAAGTCTAAAAATGTGGAACCCATGTGAAATGATAAGGTTTATCTTATCTTAAAAGATAAGCTTACATGTAAAGATAAGAGTTAAGGTATGGAATATGATTTGTCAGAGTATATTTCTTATCCTATCTTAGAGATAAGGTGGATAAGCCTGAAATTTCTATAAATAGACAGGTCATACCCCTCATTTAGCATAGAAGGAAGTAGTGAGAAATATTGTATAAGAAAGTGTGTGAAGGAAGCCATCATTTAGAAGGTGTGTTAAAGAAACCATTAAGAGGTGTAATTGTGAATTTTCTCTCATAGTTATTGTTGGAAGGCAAGTGGAGTTGGTAACACTTGAATTACTTCATGGGTGAGATTGTAACAATTTCATGTTGATATTATAATTTACACTTCTATTTCAGATTTGTCATCATTCCTTCGTATCATAGTCTATGGTATTCTTGTGTTTTGTCTGTTATTTTGTTTCCAGATTACCACCACCAAACTAAAAGTTGTGCATTAGTAAATAATCATAGCACGAGGAGTTCCCGGTGGAGAATTATCATAGTGCCGAATTGGTGATGACAATGCCATAGTTGAGTTGATGATGTATCCTTGGCTACAAGTGCTTTAGCATTTTGTTGAACAAAATCAAACCAAAAATTCTTCCCACATTCGAAGCTTTTGCGAAAAAATCGAGCTTCTTGACTTATCTCGAATTAAGCACATATTTTTACCACCTTTACAATCAAAGTCAATTTTGAGATTATGATCTAATAATTGACTCACGGATCACATATTTTTATTAAACCAGGGGACATAAAGAACATATGTAATTTTACAATTTGTTTTCCAAGTGTTAGTGAAATGGAACCAATGCCTTCAAAATTGTATGATGTATCATCCCCCAAAGAGACATGATTTTGGGTGGGTATTTTACTCATTTGAAGAAATAATCTATCTTTCATGTCATGTGTTGATTTGCACCCAGTCGACATACCAAATTTGATTTTTAGAATTGGATACTTCATTTGACTATGCAAAATATAGGAAGTCATCATTATCAAATTGATCTTCATGTTCGACTACATTTCCTTGTTGATTTGGTTTCTTTTTCCACTTTTGATTATTTTGTCCCTATTTATTCTGTTGTTGGCTTGATTTTTTTGTTGGTAATTAATCTTTTTTCCGCTTGACAATCCTTGTTGGAATGTGTTGTACCAACAATTCTTTAACTCATGTCCTTTTCAACCACAAATAAGACATTTTGGTTGGTTCTTTTGGCCTTGTTGAGTATTACCTTGCTTCTGAGGTTGTTTACTAAACTTATCCTATTTTTTCCTTTTTGATTAGAAGTAAGTGTTTTCTCTTCAGTTTCAGTAGTTGAATGAATATCTTCCTCTTGTTATAGCATATTCACTAACTCTTCAAAATCTGTTGTTTGATGAGTTATGTTTAACGTGGTCATAAAAATCATATAAGAATGAGGAAGATATCTCAATACTATAGGCACAAGTGATGTGTTAACTACTTCTTCTTCCAAAGCTTGAAGTGATGCATGCAAAGTTAATACTCTTCTCAAAAACATTTCAAATTTCTCATTTGGTTGCATTTTCAAGTTCAATAGTTGACTCTGGAGATGAAGTATTGTGTTCTTATTTTTGGACTCATATACTATTTTCAACTTGTCCCAAGATTCTTTTACTATTGTGGCCTCACGAATATGAGGTTGTACCTCATTTGAAACACTAAACAATATTATTAACTTTTCTTTTTGATTTACATGATCAAATATAGCTTGTTGCGTAACATTTGTTGTAGATCTTGTTAATATACCAGAAACAATAGACTATAGATTTTCAAAATCAAGTTGTGTGTGAATTTTTGTTTTCCATGTTGGGTAATTATCAGAACATAAAAGTTGAGAATCTGGAAAAAAGAATTTTGGTGTCGTAATTGTAGCCATTGTGAAGACTAATAAATAGTAGAAGAAAAAATTGAACACTTTTCCCCCCTTAAAACATGCACACCCCCAAAAAAAAAAAAAAATTAATTCATTTTGGGCTTTTTTGTCGTGTACAATGAATTTTTGGAATTATTGACCTGTTACAAATTTGGCTTTGTGGACGATTTGCAAAAATAAAAAAATTGGACTCTTTGGCCTCTTTTCAAGTAAAAAAACCTCTATTTTTTATATTTTTACAAGATAAAGCTAAATTAAATATGGACCAATATGTAGAGCTTGCAAAAATACACACTTTAAAAAAATGACACCTTAATCCGAGGTACTAGTTAAAAGTTATGACTTGTTTAAATTCTGATTTCAATATCTTTTTGGACCCCTTTCCAAAAGTGAAACCTTTTTCCTATCCTTATATTTTTTCCTAAAAATCCAAAAATGGAAAAAACTTTAAAAACAGATTTAAAAAAACAAATTCTTTTTTAAAAACACGGCTCAATTAGGGCTTACTTGGTTCGCATGCGCCTTGGTACATTTTAGGGCACAACTATAATTAGACCACTTTGCCTAAGCGTTATAATAAACCTTTTTTATTATTTATTTGCTCCTTGCTTTGGCTTCACACAAGTATATTACTGGGACACAATTTTTTGTATTTCCCTTGAGCTTTGGATGCTGAATATTTTGCAAGCAACGTTGAATTTATTGCTTCCTCTGCAGATAAGGCTTTGGAATATCAACTAAACGAGAAAATATGCAAGAATAAATTATTGCCCCCCCTATTTCCCCTCATGGAAATCATCTGGGAACAAAATATGCAAGATAGAACATGATCCCACAAACCAAGGGATAAGACAACTAAAAGACAACTCACTAATAATTGACTTTATATAAGCTAACTTAAGTAATTAAAAAATTAATTTATTAAAATATCACATTAACTCATATGATGAATTAAGTGTTAGTTTATTTCCAACATCTTTTTGTACAAGACTGATCATTTTTTCTTCATAAAATCAATTTTTTTCTTTTCTTTCCTTTCCAAAATCAACATATATATCAACTCTTCTCATATGCAGTTTTCAAAATATCTTTGAAGGCTTGTATCTTCTTCTCCCCCACACTTGGCTTCTTGTGTGGTCTCTTTGTTTTTCTTCCTTTTTTTCAAAAGAAGTCATTTGATTTTTATTTTATTTTTTTTCAACACCCAAGTGTCTTATCTGCTGCTACAAGCCTTATTGGAAAATAAATATTTTTCTTTTGTATATGTTCTTGGAAGTGGACTTATCTGTAATCAAAACAACTAATAACATTATTTAAGAATAAAATGATAGAAGATACCTAGACCATATCTTGAATTCATCCATGCTTTCTTCTTGTTGCACAACCTTCATTTCTGTAATGTTAGAGAAAACAAAAATTCAACTCCTTTGCTTGCAACACCAATTTTTATATCTTCAAAGGACTCCAATTTTACAAATTTGAACAAATAACAAATCAACTTCAAGGACTCAAACTCTGCAGATATGAAGAAATATCAAATCAGCTTCAAAGGACCCAAACTCTACAGATCTAAATCACCTTCAAAAGACTCTAACTTTGCAAATATGAAGAAATAATAAATCAACATCAAAAGACTCCAACCATGCAGATCTAAAATAAATAACAAATTGTTTCAAAGTTTTTTTGCACTTGGGAAAAACAGTCATTTGCTAGTTTTCAACTTTCATTTTTTTGGAAAAGAGTCAGCAATTGCCAGTTTTCAACTATTTCCTTTTTTTAGAAAAGAGTTGCCATTAGTTAGTTTTCAAATCTTTCATTTTTAATTTTTATTTTTAGCAAAGGACCTTCATTTTCTAGTTTTCAACTCTTTCCTTTCCTTTTTTTTAAGAAAAGAGACACCATTTTCCAGCTTTTCAACTCTTTCCTTTCTCTTATGCACTCCTTGATCAGCCATGCAGTTGTTTATATCTGCATCCTTAGCTGCATATGAACCCATTGTTGAGATATTTTTGTTACTGCAAAAATTTCAAATCTGTTAAAAAAATTCTTCGGTATCTAGAGTCAAAACGAAAGTGGTACTTGCATATTGACAAAAAAATGACATGAGTTAAAATCAACGCATGCAATCCATTTTCTTTTAGCTAAAACATTCAATATGATATCTTATTTTTCATCTCTATAACAACAAACTTAGTAAAACAAATTCTTCCTCTGTATAGCTCTTTCAATCATACATCGAGGATTATTGTCTATTGGTATACAATAGCTAGGTCTTTATGCTTATTCAACCTTGCATTGACATGAATGAGTATACATTACCCTATAATATTTAACATCCCACACAAGGCTTATTCTCAGGAGGTTTGTTTTTGGTCATTCTTCCATTAATCTCTAATTCTACGAAAATAAATAAACTTCTAATCTAAGCTAAGGATTTGTAAGAGATTCATGTTCCATTCACTCAAATAGCTTGAAATTTACTTGTTGTCACTACATATACTTTTTATATCGTCTGAAGGAATGAAAACTTATATAATTTCTCTCACTAAGCCCAAGCATTTAACTAAGAAAATAGAAAAATTAAAACTAATGTCTAAAAGGACTGCTAAACCAATATCTCCTCTAAGTTAAAATTTCGTAAGAAGTTTCTATTCCACATACTCCAAAGTAAAAAGAATCTTGTTGTCACTACAAGCTTTTTAAAAGAGTTATGGAAAAATATTTCTAAATAGAAACTTATGAAATTATTCCCACTAATATTAGCTTAGCAACTTACCCCTAATGACACACGTCCCCAACAACGGTGCCAAAAAATGACAAGTGTTGTTGATGCTCGTACTTTAATCATATTATTCTATCAATCCAGGTGGTGTCCATGGTTGTTTGCAACAAAGGAAATAGTAGGAATAAATTTACAGTACGTACTTTAGTAACAAAAACTAAGAAATTGTTGAACTGATCATGATTACAAAATAAAATGCTTGAAAGGAAAACTAAAACGAAATATAGAATTGGGAAAATTCTTAATTCATTGATCATGGAAACATAAATGCATAAAAGTAATGAAATCAATGTTGGAATAGTAAATGCATTCACAAAGACATAAAGGAAATAAATGTAAACTCCTTTTTCATTGGTTAGGAGTGGCCCTTGCTCCTTTCCTTCGATCAGGTTTAACACTTGAATTTAAACAACAGAAATTTCCCCTGAATCTGCTATCTTTATTGAATTGAAAGTGTGCTTTTACGATGAATCAAATGACTAAAAACCGAACCACTAAATCTAAGTACACGATCTCTTTTATACAAGACATGTTCTAGTTCTCATAGGAGAGTTATTCTAAATGAATAAGTCTACTTAGCTAAATTCTAACTGAAGCAATGGTTATCTATTTTAGGAAATACATTAATGAAAGGGGAAGTCCTTAAAGTGTTTGAATTGGAATCATTCATGACAATGAAGAGGAAATTCGTGATTGGCTCCTTTGAAGGATTCAATCATTGTTGAAGATTCTTCAACTCATTAACTGATTGAAGAGAATTTCGGTGATGACAAATCTCTAGTTCAGAGCACTTCATCCTCAAAGTTGGGTGGAATGTTTTTGAGTTAATGGTGTTGCGTCATGTCCAAGATATGGTGTTGCCAGTTGTGATTCCAATAATTTGAATTATTTGCATGTATGTGCAAATTTCCTACTTTGGAGAATCAGGGTCGATGACCTAGATGATCTTGATGTGGTACTCTGAGTTCCCTATTAATGTGGATGTGAGTCATGCACTAAGGCAATTTCTACACCAACATGTCAATTATATTGATGTGATGGTGCATGAATTAGGTCATGCACTCCTGTGATAACTCTACACATACTGCATAAAATTTTAATTAATGTTTCACAACATATTTATTTAAGCCATTTAAAAGAATTAACAAAGTTAAAATTAAAAAACATATGCACAATAATTCCTTCAAAATCATAGTATAATATTAAATAAAATAAGTTAACATTGCTCATCGTGCACTATGACATCAAAATGGTATAAGGCTAAACATGTCTTAAACATCACAAAATGAGGTTCATCAATGTTGTAGAATACTTTATAGGAGGAGGTGATGGGGTATGGACTTTGAGAGGTGGTTTATTAGTTGGAATTGGTAATGTTGTAGAAGACTTAATAGGAGGAGGTATGACATTGGGTTAGATAGGTAACTCTTGACTGACTGACAGGAGGAGAAATATTAGTAATGATGGGATGATGCTCACTAGAAATGGAGGGATCAGATTTGAGAGCCCATTGGGATTTAATAATTAGAGATGAGCATGCAACAAAATGTTTTGTAGCAAAGGAAATAAAACCATGATATTCAAGGTGCTTAATTCTTTGTTTTAACACATAGCAATCATTTTCGTGATGTCCATTAAGTCTGTGATAATTACTAAATGGGATACCTATGTATTTGGTAAGTCGATAAGGAGGGTAGCAATGATTAGTTGGTAAGTTGGTCAATTGGTGATTAAGGATCTCAGGAAGAATATCATATTTCTTAGCATTTGGATTAAACTTGAGAGGAACTAATAGTGGTAAGACTTGGGGTTCACTTGTATGAGCACA
This sequence comes from Taxus wallichiana var. yunnanensis, assembly GCA_018340775.1. NCBI lineage: Eukaryota > Viridiplantae > Streptophyta > Pinopsida > Cupressales > Taxaceae > Taxus > Taxus wallichiana. The sequence continues at coordinate 679,037,602 of CM031244.1, forward strand.
TGTAGAAGACATAGGATTGGAATGAGGTGTTGAAGAAGAACTAGCATGGGTCTCGGAGAATCATTGAGAAGTTGGATTTCAGTTTGATAGATGTAATCGTGGTTTCTATAGCCTAAATTTTATCTTGAAATAAAAATGTAAAGATTGAATTGAATTGCAAATGGATTGATTAATTATGGTATCGGGACTAATAGAGTCAACAAAAAGATGATAAAAACGGAAATTACTTGTACATGTGGTGGATTCCAAGGGAGGTATGTAGTGTTTAGGGATTTTTAGAGAATATCTTTGCAAGGTGGGTGAATTTGAAGTAATTAATGCAAGGATAATTTAGAATCCATGAAAGTAGATTGAATAGTATAGGAAAATAAGGATCCAAATGTTTGATCACGAGTGGGGTTCACCAAATGATTGTTAGGAAATAAGGGATAAAATATGCGGAATAATCCCTCACAGAATCGCAATAATAGAAACTAATATGCAGAAATTATTACAGATCTCAAATAAAATTACAAAATAAAATAACACAACACAAAGAGACAGTATTTAACATGGTTCACCCAATTTGGGCTACGTCCACCAAGAATCACTTGCTCAAATTTTATTACAAGCCACCGCTCTCTCAATACAATACCTAGATCCGTTTGGAGCTATGCTCAACAAACTCTATAGAATTCACACCCAAATTCAAAACACATCTGCAATACATTTGCTTGTGCATCTATCATATGCATAAGACCATATAAATAGACAACTGCTTAAGCAGTTTTACAAAACCGTGGGTATCAAAACCATGGGAAAACCCGTCCCATAAACCTATGGGTCAAAAAACTCACCCATATGAGAAAAGCACGTTTCCCGATATGTCGGGTGCATTTTTCGAGGCCAAAAAATTTTACGCCTAAAAAAAAAAAAAAATTCCGGCGAGGATACATGAAAAGTGTACGATTTTCTTAGTGTACAGTCTTCAACAATTTCACACATGAAAAAAGGCTCCACAACCTAACAATGATTTAATAAAAATGGAATTAAATCTGATTATAGAGTAAATACTGTAATAAATGATATATAAATAATAGAATATAATAAATTGGGAAAACAACAAGCATGGAATCATTTTGAAACCCTAAGTAAGAGAGTGAGGAATTAGTTGATTCTGAGAAATATGGAAGTGACTTGGGAAAATGAATGACTAAAATAGGCGGGAAGAGCATCATCGAGGCTCACTAAAGATACTTGAGGCAAGAAACTATACATGGCAAAAGCATCCGGAATCAAGTAGGAGCGCCAGGCGCTAGTGACTATGTTTGAGAGCTAACATCTACAAAAATTCTCCAGATCTGGTCTTTTCAATGAGGAAAGAAGTTCGTTGTTGGTCACTTCTTGTTGCACTGGTTTCACTCCTTGATCACCAAGTGTACCTGTAACATGCAAGAAATAAGTTCACTTGCACATGCCCACAAACCACATCAAACCTAAAAAGGAAAATGCAACATGGGGAGTCATACTGACCCTGGTGGTCACTCGAAGAGTGAACCTATAACTAATAATTGTACTACATCTCGGACTCCTTGTATTTATTGTGTGTGTGTGTGTGTGCAGAGAAATGATGCCATAGTATGCCCTTGTGCAAGTTACACCAATGATAGTGGGCTAGATATAAAATTTAGAAGATGTATAGTATGTGTGGATGGAATAGAATAAGCTTCCCCTTCCTATGATGTGTATGTAGAATTATGCATCTCTTTCCCTTGAATGGATGTGCTAGATGATTTCCTTTGAAGTGCTTTTGTTCCTTTTGAATGCAAGCTTAGGTGATAATATGATGTGCCAGAATTAGCAGGAACTTGACAAGGTCATAACTTGAGCTCCGGGTGTCCGTTTGAGTCCTTTTTTTTTTGTTTCTATGAGATGAACACAAGGAAAACCAGCCCTATTAGTTAGGCAATTTTTTGACATGTTTTCGGGACCTAAATCTGCCATCTTGAGGCCAAAATTTAGGATTTAAGTTATAGTTCATTTTTTCCTATTTTTGGGCTTTAGTTAATTTTAGTCTTTTAGTTGCATTATGAGTTAGAAATTTATAAATTCCTCTAATTTAGGGATGTAGAAGATGCGTGGAAATTTCTATTCTGTAGGAATAAGCATGCGAACTTACTAAGAATAGAAAGTTCTAGTAAACTGCTAAATATAGTAATTTCCGCCACCTAGAGTAGATTTAGTCAGAGTTAGTTGGAGTTTACTTGGCAACTCGAGTTGGGAGTTGTTTTCCTATTTAGGAAACATTGTAATTCATTATTCAATAATGAAGAAGGAGATCTATTTTCTTTGGAGTTCATATTATTTGCAATAAATCAAGTTGGTTAGAATTTGGCTACATTATAGTGCTTTGCCCTTTATTTTGAAAACATAATTATGTATTTATATGATTCCCTTATTTGAATTTCATAATTGACAACTGAAAGGCTAACCCAAAGTAGTAAAAAGTAATCAAGAAGCAAAAGGATTCGAAAAGGATAAGAAAAGGGTAAAGAGGGACAAGAGCATCCGACGCTAGTGTCCCAACTAGGCGCTAGTGTCTGAGGCCATAGAAATATAAAACAATAAAATTTTGGCAAGAGTGTAAGATGTATAAAGCCAATAAAAGTGTAGAAGACAAAACAAAATGCTAATGAGAGTTGTCAATTGCTAGTTTTCTTGCTTAGGAATCATGTAAATTATAACATGTTTTTAGGACCTAGAAATGTACTCAAGTGCATAGATTTTGTGTCTATATACATACATACATATATATCATCCAAAATGATCATGTCATAGAGTGTTGAATCAATATTGTCTAAATTTCAAATTACCAAGTACAATAATCCTGTCAAAATATCATAAAAGATAGATAAAATGTCCAATGTAACTAATCTAGTGAAATGAAAATGTTCTAAGGGAAGTGAGCATTACAGGCCACACCTAGGCATCATACCTGTGATGCACAACTTGTATTAGAATTATTCAAAGGAAATAAATATTTTTGAATTAAAATAACTCTAATTTTATACCTTAGTATTAGGTCCCGAGAAGTTGAGTGGAATCGTCTCCTATAAATGTAGTGGTCTTTATTGTGAGGCTCATGCAAGTCCATATAATTAGAAAGCCAATCATTATCAAGTTCTATAATTAGTATTTTTAAAATGAGAACAAATATTTTCTAATCACAAAATAAACTATAAACTTAAACCTCTATGGCGGGCACGTATATGTCGATGGAATTATTTTTATTGATAATCCTTGAGGCAACTCATGATATTCATCAAAATCCTCCATGTCATGATGTTATGAACAATGAATGCTAAAGTCACCATGAGAAACATTATCCAATTCCCTCATGATACTATTAGAGCAATATTACATACTAGCAACAATATATGTGGTCTTTAACATAAAAATGCTTCAAAACAATGGGGAATACACATGAGATTATAATATTTTATGTTTTACTTTACGTTATAGTCACATTTCAAGTTTCACAATATATAAATAGTGAGAAGAATAAAATCAAGATGCATACAAAATCACAAAAGAAATTACCCTAATTCTATTTTTTTGTTGTCTCCATGTTATACTAGAGTTTGAGAGAATGTACACAAAAGAATGAAATATTACATGAGAATTGTTTGAAAAAATGAAAAGAAAACTCAACTTTGGACATCTAGTTTTAATGATCAATATATATAGTTTCTCTCTAAAAGCATAAATAACATTGCATATCTATAATTTTTTGTTTCATAATTTTACTTTCAGGAAAAATTAATTGAATAAAAATATAATCAAATTTAGTTTGTTACCTAATACATTATGGATACATTATGTATTTAAATAAATTTTATGTTCCCGTTAAATTCCATTTGATCAATTAAATTAATTCAGCATCTCAATATCAAAAGTAATACACGTATAGTAAAAATAAAACAGTTTTTGAATACATTAATCCATGGATGTCATACATACACTCTATGAATTAATCATCCTAGTACCATAGGGTGGTCCACCACATTGAGGGCATGCCTGCACTAGGATAATCTTACATATTGTGCCAAATTAGATCATATATTTTGCATTGTCCAACTTCTTACAACCATATATCTTTGGGGATACCCCCACATTGGGGGCATACCTAAACTAAGATAATCCCACCGAATAATCTTATATCGATCATATCTTTACACATTAGTCCATTGATGCTACAATGTTACTCCTACATATCTTACACTACTGTATTTCTTACAACATGTTTCATATTTAGATTCAACCGATGATCACAACATTTATTTCTAGATATTGATTTCACCATGCTCCATGCTTACTCGTTAAATGATCATTTTGTTTTAGTATTTTATTACTTCATGCTACTATACTAGCTTACTACTATCAAACCAAGGCTCTTGTTTTGGTTATTCAACATTTATTCATGTACCATCATCTATTAGCTATATTAATGTTTGATTATATGCTCGTGATATACTCATGTTTACTTATATGCAAATGTTATCTTCTATACTAATGCATGCTTCATCTCTCATGTTTTCTTCCATAAAAACTATTTTCTACCTAGCACCATAAATACTCAATAGGATGCCCATAAAAATTGCAGTTTCATCGCTCTGAATTTTCAAACAAGAAATATGGTCTTTCGTATATTTTTCCATTGAAAAACTAGGGTTTCTTGTTCTCGGTTTTCTAGGGTAACTATGGTTTATTCTAGAATTTAATCATTTATCCCAAGGTTTACATAATTTATCTAAAAAATTTCTATGATTTTAACATTTTTCTTTCCAGTGTTTACAAAATCATTGATTTAGGTAAAAAATATACATACCTCGATCTAAAATTGCGTAGAGGTTCAATAGTCTTCCTCTTATTCTTCCTTTTCGTGCACTAGAGATCATATTTACACCAAATGTCTCACTTTTACTCCAAGGTTGTCTTGTTATACCATTTATTTTTTATCACCTCTCCACTCAATTATCCATTTTCGCTATCCCTTTTATTGTCTTTTTCTCCTCCTATCACCTGCCAAGAAAAATAATAAAGCGGGAGGCTTTTTCGCCCTCCCGCTTTTTGTGTTTTCTATTTTAAGGGTCAATGTGATGCAAATGTGACATATTTTACATCACGTATGTGTCACCCCATGGTTTTTAAATAATTTGGTATGTTTTATTATATAAAATATAATAATTATAATTATATAACTATAAATTCAACGATTAAAGTATCATAAATACCACTTCAATTAGTTTTTCTTACCATTATAAAAATTATTACTTATATCTATTTTAATTTTAAGCTATTTGAAAATTAGATGTATTTTAAAGAAAATTAAATAAAATTAAAATAAACTATTAAAATAAAAATACTAGCTAAAATATAGAGGTAAATTTAAGAACACGATATAGATAGCCTTGACATGAGTTCAAGGATTTTGAATAGGATACTATTTGAGTATTTATTTCTTTATCAAGCATTCATTCTAGCAAGAAAATTCATTTAGACTAGACAATACATTACACTAGACTACCTAGACAAAGCATTGTATTATACTTCATGTGGTGTTTTCAATATTGTGCATTATTTCATAAGCCAAATAAATATGACATCTTTAAAAATTTAAAATCAAGTATTATTATTCCTTCTAACTTTCTAACATAATACAATTTCCACTTGACAAATTTTATGTCATTTTCACTTGCTTTTCTAGGTTGTTCAAAAGGAACTATGACTTCACAAATAAGTAACCCTTCTCTTGACAATGTTTTCCACACAAATATTTACCATCTGAATAGATTTTAAAATATTCACTCACCTTCATTATGTCATTTAATTTAAGAAAGTATTAATATAATTATTTAAACAAATATTTTTTTAATCCGTAAACAACGGTTGGTAGGTCCCTTTCCCATTTATATTAATCGAACAAAAATATATACATGTATAGAGGTTTATAATAGTTCATGCAAAACTGCAACCATTACTAACATACTATTAGTTGTAACCATAGGAATTAACCTAAGAAGATATTGTGTAGGAGGATAAACATGCTTACCACTCCACCATACAATTTGAAAATTCATTTTCAAAAAATCCTAATGATGTAGGAGCATCCAAGATCTAGTACAATCCTACACACTTATGATAAAAGACAATGCATGCGAATTTGGAGGACGTGTGGGAAGGAAGAGTGTAATAGAGTATAAGGGAGATTGTGTGGAAGGGCACAATGATACAACATCATGGATCGGAAGGAAGGTGCATTGCACGAAGTGTGGTTACGCATGGAAATATTTAGTGTGTGAAATACTTGCGGAATAGGCATGAATAATAAGGTGTGGAGATGTACTTAGGATTTTGGTAGAAGGATGGAGCTTGACCTAGCTTGGAAAATTGAAGGCACATATGGGTTAAAAAGGAATTTATGGGTGGGATTAGTAACAAGGATTATGTAATAGCTTACACTATGAAGATGGTACACAACTATTTAGGAAAAGCCATAGAACCTAGAAAATAGTGTGCAAAATGAGTTGAAGGTAAGGATCAAACAAGTGAGCACATGAAAAAAGAAGAAAAAGACACAACAAAAGAAAGTAAGAAATGAGTACACGAGAATATGGATAGTTGGAAGAAAAGACAAAATATGTTTGAAGGTGTCTAATAGGGAGTGCTGACTAGGATGCAATGTTCAGAAGAGCCAACGACCTAATTGACGTGGCAAAATAAAATGCATGATAGATCATAGCATTAAAGGAGCTCAAATCAAATTCAAAATTGAATGGGAATATGGAATTATCTAGAAGGATCCCGCTCTCTTGAAGGCATATTCAAACAAGGAGAGAGAAGATGAAAAGGATAGTGCACACAACTATAAAAGGAGGATGGGTTCACCATTTTCTGTTGTTCAAGGTTCACCCAATTTTTTCAAGACTACTAAAGGCTGAGAATCTTGTAGGCCATTAGATCCGTGTGCAACCAGTCTTAGGCTAGGTATTAGGAGAACAACCTAGAAGTTTCTAAAGGCTCAATATAAATGACTATAAGCTCCATTTGAGAGAATTTTCATTGTATATGTTTAGGGTTTAGGGTTTAGGGTTTAGGGTTGAGAAGGAATATAAAGAAACCTTTGTGCTTCATTTTCATTATGTTGGAATATACAAAGAAGTAGGATATTTCACGTCTGACCCACTCATGTCATCTGGTGGTATCAAATTTTTCCTTTCCTATGAGAAAGAGAGGAAGCAAAATAGGCGGCAGATCACTAAACATGAGGTAGTTATCGCAAATGTTTGTGTTCTCCATCATGAAGAAAAGGTGGGTAGAGAATGTAAGGAGATCCCATATTGTAGCGGTAGGATAAGTTAATGATCTTGGGAGAGAAGGCAAGATGCCTCCAAGAGGAAGGGATTATTCAGATGTAATAGACATAAATATGTTGGAGACATTAATGGAGGAGCTTAATGGTGTCAAGACCAGGCTGAAGGATGCATAGAAATACCACCGAGAGAAGAAGGGTCTTATGGTGTGAAGTATCTCAGAGACATAAAATAACGCACTTTGGGAAATTATCTAGTATTGATTGCATACTACTATTCATATGATTTGTAAGTACAAAAAGTAATAATTAACCCATGTCTTTGGCCACCCTTCTTAGCTTTCTATTATTACTTTCAGTCTTGAACATTTACTTTCTCGGTATGTCTTTTCACCTTTCGAATTTATCATTTTGGACACTAGCACCCAATTAGGATGCCGGTGTCGGGCACCCCCGTCCCCTCTGGGCACCCTTGTCCTCTTTGCACTTTGGTCACACTTTTTGGGTCCTTTCTACCCACTTGACCATCTTCTCTTTTTGGTAGTTGGCCTTTTCGGGGTTAAATATGAAATTCAAGCAAGGGAATCATATAAATATAAAGTTATGTGATCATAATAAGGACCAAATGCTAAGCATTACTTATCACTTCCTAAGGTTGTATCCACCAAGGCATCTATAGATCCATTTTCATCCATCTAGCTCCATCACAAGGGACAAGGGTTGGTTCATATGCATCACACTTCATAAGAGGGGAGTTTATCTTATTCCATGCACACATTATTACATTCTACATCTAGCTATTAGCTCACTACTTCAAGTGCAACAGACAATGATGGGAGCAACCTAGGGCACAATTCCGCACACACACAAAACTACATTGGAGTCCGAGATGTAGTGCAACATTCAGTTGTAATTCCACCATTGTGGACGGCTAAGGACAGTCTAAAGCCTAATTTTGCATCTTTCACTTTTATGATTTGATGTCTATTTAAGGTTTTTACAGGTGTCTTCTTCATTGTAGGTTTACAATGACCTCTGTGATCCAATTATGACATACATACGATAAAAGGTGAACAAGTGTGAAGCCCTAGTGACCATATTAGAACTAGGTTCCTACCTTTTCTATAGACCAGGGCACCCGAAACTAGACCTCGATCACCCCCATCCTTCTCCAGAACCTTAATCCAGCCAAATCACTTAGTTCTCGCATTCTTCCACAATTATGTGTGACGATCTTCCATTGATATTCAAATCGGTCTTCACCGTGACACAATCCCGCAACCTCTTCGAATAAGATAAGCCTCTTCTAACCATCTTTGTATTTAGGGTTTCATATTTTTATTGCTTATTTGCTTGGGTATTATTTAATTATTTCATTTGTTATTTATTTAATAGGAACTTGTATTAGATTAGGCTAATATTTCATATTTGGTGAACCCACGTTTAAATTCTCTTAGATATTTCTTTCTCTTTCATCATGGCTCCTAAGGTCTCACAAGTCTCTTTGCTCCAATTTATTCAAATGGAACCATCTTGTAAGTACTCTCTCCAAAAAACCCTAGAGACTATGTATCTATCTATCAACATGTGTTACCGCTCAAGTCAATGTTATCTTCAATCATCTTTCTAATAAATCTATTGGTTCCAATTTTAATCAATCTATTTGCAAATCCATTCGAATATTCATTATTTCTTTCAATATACATTTTAGGCTATAGAATCCACTATTTCATCTCTAAAATATGAAATCCAACATCTTAAAGATGCTTCTTAGACTCACACTAGTTCTTCTTCTCATCTTCATTCTATGTCTTCTACATGTGATCATATTAGTGAACCCCAAGTCTTATCACTCCCTACACATATCAAGTTTAATCTCAATGCTAAGCAACAAGATATTCTTCTGAAACTCATAACTCATCAATTAATTGGTTTTCCATCTACTAATTGTTACCCTCCTTATTGGCTTGCAAAATATAAAGGTCACCCATATTACAATTATCATCGGATCAATGTGTTGGTACCAATATTTCTTCTCCTTTTCAGTCTGAGTAGGATCATAAATGTGGCATGAAGCTTGAAGGCAGATAGATCTTGATATATGTCATTTTCTAGCCAAGGATGTGATCTAACTAGCACTCAGATTTGTGGAGAGATGGATAGCACTTTGAAAGGATTTGATCTAACCCTCACTATTTTAGGTTGTGCCTTTTCAACCAAGGTAAGAGAACCTATATTGCAGCCTCTGTTTTGTGAAGGAGGTGGAGATATCCTTATACTATGCATATTGTATGGAGATGGCCTTGGGAAAACATGATCAATTTTCCATTATTCAAACTCAACAAATTTGTCACTACTAAATGATGGAAATGCTTTCAAGACAAGGCTGAGGCTGCTTGGAGACATTATATGATCCTGATTTTCTTTGTGCATTTTTGTAGATGGGTTAGATTCTTTTGTTGACACACAATGCAATGCAGGGGTATTATGGGTAGGATTAGTTATTCAGATGATTTTTTGGTGGGGTATTGACAAGACAAACTTGGATATATCAAATATTTGAAAACCTCTACAATACTTGAACAACTATCAGATAAAATGCTTCAAATAATCAAGATGTTCTTTCAACCAAAAGATGCATAAATGGAAGCCCAAGTTGCACTCTTCACACAATCTTTGAGAACTCACCACAAAAGCTTGAAGTAAATAACTCAATTAAACACAAAAATCCTTGATCAAACCATGCCTAAGGTACCCCCAAAGGCTTACAAGCAATCCCAATCAACAAATGAAGGTGGAGTGATTTTAAACTACTTATTTTCAATGCCAAATGAAAGCTCTTCTGACAAACAAAACTACAAGTGCCACTAAACTATCAATAAGGATGAGATTTTATGTGATTTCTAAAGACTTTCAATGCAAGATTGCAACAAGAACAATGAAAACTATTTGCAGGTATTTAAAATGATAATAGACATCATATTGCCCAGAAAAACACAGATTTAACTCAAAAGCTTGTTAGATTCATCAACAGGGGAGAGTTTCATGAACAATCTCAGAGCTATGTGATGGCTATACACTTGTAACCAACTCACATACATGAAGATCCAACATAGAAGAAATTAACCTGGTTCTTTGGTGGGTTTCTCAAAAAAATGAGCTTTCTCTTAGAATTTTCTCGTGATTTTCAACTTCTCGACCCTTTTCATTTCTCAAAAATGCATTATATATCTCTTGCCACATTTGATCCCTTTTTCCCAAGAAAATAATATGCCATGGCATCAAGTTTGTTACAAAAATTCCTCATGATATTCTGAAAGTGACATTTAACCAATTCTACGAGGAGATGCCAGGCATGCAAAAAGGTAAATCATTACAAATCTTCATCATTATCCATTATGGAGGCACATTTTTTATCCTCAAGGCATGCAGGCCCCTCATCCTCTCATCATTTCATCTTATCCTTTTCCAATTTGGTTTTGCAACTTTATAATTTGATATTTCACGTTTTGTATGGGCATGAGTAAAATTTATCTCAAAAACATCTCAAATCTGCAAATTAAGTCATGAAACCAATTCCAATGATCCTAGAAGGCCAAAACAACATGGAATTGCCAAAAATTTGGTGAAATTTGATGCAAAATTTATGATTCCAAGTTTCTAAGCAAAAATGGCGGCCAAAATGAAGATGTACAGATTACCCTTGATTTTCTCTTTCTCCTTTAATATGGGCCCTCCACGTGTCAAAATATGATCGGAAATCAATTTGGGCTCACCTCCCGACTTTTCCACATTTTTTAAAACACGGAAAATTTTGACCTTTTCTCTCGCCCCTCTACCTTTGAAATTTTGTGATGACACGTGGCACATGGTGGGTCCCATTGGGATCGTGCTCCAATTCTACGCATTTTGACCCTTTTTGAATTTTGGAAATTTTTCACCTTTTGCCCCGCGGGCCTGCGTCTTTAATTTTCTCCCTTGCCATGTGTCGCTTTCTCTATCGCTAAATTCTATGGGCTTAATTCTCATGTTAACTCCCTTTTTTAAGCCAAAGGAAAATTTTCCCTTTTTCTTCCGCCAGTCCACCGACCTGCTCTATCCGCCACATGTGTCCCTGTGGCTCATTTGCAAGCCCGCGGCTTAATTCTTTGTCTTAACTGTTTTTGCCAAAAAAGGGAAAAATTCCCAATTTTCTTCCACGGCCCACACTTCCCTTTGAGTTTTTTATGGACATGCGTCCACCTAAGATTGGCCACGAGGTCGAGCTTCGAAATTTCACCTTAGGCCTTTTTGACAAAAAGGGAAAAAGTTCCCTTTTCCTTCGCAGCCCGCACTTCCCCGCTTTGCCACCACGCCGCCACGTGTCCACCTCCTGCTCCAATTCGAACCCGTGGGATTTTCCACACCTTTTTCCCCTTCACTAAAAAGGAAAAAAATGCCTAAGTTCCCCATCGGCTTCCCACTCCGCCTTCGCATAAGAACATGACACGTGTCCTCCCGCGGAGTTGCGGGGGGAATTTTGAATTTTTTCCCAAAGCCAAAAATGGCTAAGTTTTTCAGAGAAACCCACCAATCCTTGAACAACTAGAAGCAGCCACATATGAGGAGAATTTTGAGCTTAATTTTGACGGTCAAATGACACCCGTACGACCGTCAAAAAACATAGAGTTTGCTAGTGACCTCTAAAATTGATTTTTTCTTCATGGGTGAAGGATTTTTTGCTCAAAAAACAAGGGGAAGTTGATTTTATGCAAGTTTCGACCATGGGGAAGGGTTTTTGAAGGCATATATGCATGAAACGAACAAATTTGATTTTTCACGATCGTGCAGGAGGAAAACACGGCATAGCTTTGCAGATTTGGAAAAATTAGGGCACAAACAAGGCATGCATGGGTGCTTCTTCACAAATGAGGCATGGAAAATGATTTTTCAAATGAATTAAGGCATGGGAACAGAGGTAGCAAATTCATTTCACTCACTAAAACTATAGAAAACATGTCAAGAAGTGCAGAGTGAAAGGAAAATTAGGGCAAAAGCATAGAGGATCAAAATGGACACCAACATCGGCTCCTACTGGGATGGGCACTCCCAGTGAGTGCCACAAGAACAACGTAGACCAAGTTCCAAAATAATCCATTGGGAAAATAGAGTCATGAGCCAAAATCACCAAAAACCAGCTAAGAACTCGACAAAAATGGCTGCCACACAACAAGGCACACCACAAACCGATAAAACACAAAAAACATAGCGAAAAACCAAACACTATACACTCTACAAGTTGGTGCATACCTCAAATTTGGGGATTAATCCAAAAATGCTTCAAATTCCTACCATTAACAAGCAGTTCAAGTAATTCCCCATCTAAATCTTTGAGAAAAAGGTATTCTCACCGATTCGATATCAATGGAGTAGGGCCCATCCATAATGCATCAAATTTTCCATGTTTGCCCATATCCTCATTTCGATGTCCCATAATAAAACCAGATCTCCAATACTGAAGGCCCTAGGAGTGACCTTCTTATCAAACAATATTTTCAACTTCTCTCTAAATCGACATGCCTCCGGTGGTGGGATGCTCTTCTCTCCTCATCAAGCTCAAAATTTGATTAATCATTGCTTCATATGGACTGACCTCTTGATCCTCAAGTTGTTGAACAAACTGAAATGAAGATAACTACGAGATGTAAGGGCAGCAGAGCTTAAGTTCCATACACCAACTCAAACAGGCTCTTACCAAAGTAGCTCTCTTGGCAAAGTGATTCTCACAAATTTCAAACTACAAATTTCATTGTTCACCTCATTTTTTTCTTGTTCAACTCCAAGGTCCTTCAAATGATCTTCAACAAATACTTAGTGGTGGACTCACTTGTTGTCCATTTCCTTGGGGATTATAGTTTGAAGAATAAGTTAAATTTGTACCATACTCCTTGCACATTGCCATCAAAGGTTTAGCTCAAAACACATGGCATTATTAGCCACAATTTTGACTAGCACACCAAATCTGCAGATGATATTATTCAACAAGAAGTCCATAACAACTCGGTGTGTTGCTTTCTTGGTGGGGATTGCCTCTACCCACTTTGTAAAATAATCAGTGGCTACAAGAATCCACTTATGGATAGCACTAAAAGGATCTGAAATCTCACCAATGAAGTCCATTCCCATGTTGCAAAAGGAAGGGAGCTCCGAAACTTTCATTCTTCTAGAGAAACACCTAGACTTTCACATTTTCTAATTAGCATGGTTGCATCTTTAAAGAGAGTAGGCCACCAATAACTAGCTCTCAAAACTTTGTGTGTTGTAACCCTTCTAGAAAAGTGTCCTCCACAAACTCCCCATGGAAATCAGCAATTACTTTGGGAGCTTCATCTTCAGTTACACATTTCAAGAGGACACCTTTAGGGTTCTTCCAAGCCAGCCCAAATTCAGTGATGATGTATTTTTGAGAGGCCAGCTTGAGGGCTCTTTTCTGATTTTTATTTAAATGATCAGGACAACAAAGGTGTCTAAGGTAAAAGATTATGTCCTTGTACCACTTAGAACTTACCAATTTCCCAAGAACATCTACCCTTTCTTCCTCTACCTCATTCACTTCCATAGTCTGCAATGCTAGTATCTATATGGGGTTTTACTTTAACTATTCATGCTCATGAACCATAGTATGTATAGTTCTCATGAACAAAGTAAGTAAGCAAAGCAACTATTTAAAGAAAGGAAATATTTATAGAAGAAGGGAATTATATAAACACAGAGAAGAAATGGGGAAGATGTGCATCCCAATCAATAGATAACAGAGTTGATTGCATGCACATAGAAGAAACCAATAGATATAAACACAAAATTATAAGCAAAGGCAGCTCTAGATCTAGATCTAAAATAACACAAAGTTTATTAAAAGATCTAAGATAGAAAGCTAGAAACAAAATACACCGTGACACAAAGTTCTCCGAAATCTGCTCCTGTATATTCCTTTGCTTCAAGTGGCTCTCAAGGGTTTCAACACAAAGTCTGGAACACAAGAATGCTGCTTACAAATTCTGATCATTTACCCGAAGGTTCTTCCTCTACTTATAGAATGTAGAGGGGCAATTACAAGTCGGAAGCTTTTAGTTGAACTGGCACATGTGGAAGTCGGAAAGGAAACAACTGGCAATCTCCCTCCTGGAATTCCTCTTTGCATGACATGCATGATTTGCAACTAAAAATAGAACCTTCTATTTTGCACGTCTGCCACCTATCTCCAAGTAGTTGACTTCTTCAAGTAATGGCTTTTAAACCAATCACTTAAGTTGTATAATTTAATTGATCGCTCAATTATTTTGTCGGAGGAAATAAGAGAAAGAAGAAGAAAGAGGAAAGCTGCAGTCTTGTCCTTTTTCATATTCTGCATGCAGCTGATTCTTTTGCCTTTGATTCTCACCAAACTAGATCTGAAGCAGATCTGAAGCAAGTCTGGATCTGGAAGCTGAAGAGGATCTGGAAAGCTGATCTGGAAGCTGGATCTGGAAGCAAGCTGGATCTGAAGCAAAGCTGGATCTGGAAACTTGCTTACGGGTATTGCCTTTGACATGTCTTCCTTCTTATCCTTGAAGCTTTTGCAGTTCTTCTCTAGTACATGCATCAGTGCAATGTTTTCGCCGTAAATAACTCATCATTTTTATTTTTAATTGCATATGAGCAATTAAAAATTCTGGAAAGCACTCCGGGTGAATGCAACTTCAATGAAGGCTTCAACTGGAAGATTGGAAGCACATGCACAAGATCCTGGAAGAAATTTTCCACACTGACTTCTTCACGGGCTGCATTTGAAACAAGAGGATGAATTTTTGTCAGAAGCTTTTGCAATTATGAGATCTGATCTCGATCTGATCTGGATCTCTCTGATGTCAACAAATCTAGAAGTAATGCATGATGTCATTGCTTTCTTTTTCATCCTGCTTTTGCCATGGCCATATCTATCTTTGTCTGAACAATTCTTTTCTCTTTTATTCGGTTGGAATTCTTCAAAACTTGGTGCAGATCTGGATAATTCTTCAGATTCGGAGGATATATTCAATGTATTGGACATTGATTTAAGCTCCTTTCTCTTATAAAAGCACCTGTAATGAATTCCTGCAATTAATTCAGACAAAGATGGCAACCGAACATGAACAGTGGATTTTAATCATAAAAATCTGCATAATTCAAGCTCTTGCCCCAAAATTTGATGTTTTATTTGCATGCAAAGCAAGCATGAATTTTACCAACTTCACCTGAGCACCTGTATCACTTATGCAAACAATTATCCAGACACAAATCAACCTCCTTCAACCTGTGCGCCAAAATTGGAAGCTTTCAACATTAATTTCACCTTCTTCTGAGCAAAAATCCTCTCCAAATGGGGCACTTTTCCTCTGGGCTGCACTTCTCTGCCTGTGAATTAATTAATTCATCCATATGGCAGCCCCTGCTTATATAATCTTCACCATTCTATAATTAATTAATGTCTTTCCTATTCCTGGCAATTAATTAATTAATTAATAAGCTTCACTCTTCAAATGGGGCACCTATTTTGTGCATGCTCATGGCTGCCATTAAATAAATTAAATTTATTTAATTTTAGACTTCTGCTTCCAGTTAACTCAAGCCTCACAGTATGCTTTGACCTTAGCCACTGAAAATAGGAATTAATTTAATCATTTAATACTTTAAAAAGTATTATTTCTCTCCCAAATGGGGCTGCATTAAATAAATTAAATTTATTTAATTTTGGAATTCTATTTTTAAATTCCTTTTGTCCACTTCCCTTTGTTGACTTTTCCACAAGCTTGGGCACCAAAATTGGGTGAATAAATATTAACAAATATTTATTTAATGCATTATTATTCACCCAAGGTGGGTCACACTTTTTGGAATAAGGAATTTCTATTTTTAAAAGTCACATGACAATGGGATTATTTACCTTGCAAGGCAGCCCTGAAAATCCCATGATTCACTTAAGTCATTTTGACTTTCATAATGGGATTATTTACCTTGCAAGGCAGGCAATAAAATCCCATGATTCACTTAAGTTGTTTTTCTTTTATTCCACAATGGAATTTTTACCCTGCAAGGCAGGTAAGAAATTCCCGCCTGCCTGCTGCCTCTAATTTTCCCATCATAACTTAAGTGACTTTGCCTTCATGGGAAAAAGTACCCTGCAAGGCAGGTACAAAAATCCCACCTGCCTGCTGCGACCAAAAATCCCATGATCCACTTAAGTTGTTTGACTTTCATAATGGGATTATTTACCTTGTAAGGCAGGTAAAAAATCCCATCAATGCCTTAAGTGATTTTTCTTTTATTTCACAATGGGAATTTTTACCCTGCAAGGCAGGTAAGAAATTCCCACTGCCTGCTGCCTCTAATTTTCCCATTGTGACTTAAGTGGCGTTGCTTCCATGGGAAAAAGTACCCTACTAGGTAGGTACAAAATTTCCACCTGCCTGCTTCCAAAAATCCCATGATCCACTTCAAACCCTTTTTTTCCAAAAATGCGGCCAGCCCGAAAGAGCTTTTTGGTGCACGACTTCGTCTTTTCCAAGAGAACCAGACCTCTCGATGGCGAATTCCTTCTGGCACAACGTGCGTATGTGATCTCCAGATACTCCAGCCAAGAATCAGGCCAAACCGACAAAGGAATTGATCCAGAGAAATTTCACAGAAAATGAAACGGAAAAACAAAAAACACAAAACGTTGCCAAAAGTCACAAATAAAGCCCAGATTCATTCTGGTTAAAACCCTACTGGTATATTGGAATAATGATATGTACGATCACAACAGAGTTAAACCGGAGCAAAATTGCCTCAAACGGGCTCAAAATAATTAAATACAAATTTCCCATAGACAAATCCCGACAACAAAATATAACAATTTTGGGCATCTGGGTATTTGGTGAAAATGGCTAATATGGCTCTTTGGGAATATCTTGACACAATACAAGAACTTTCTGGCAATAAAAACACAAAACGACCCATTATTTTAAAAGTACAAATTTTTTTTTAACATAGGGTAGTCTCAGATTTCAAGGTGAAATCTGGGACACCAGTTGGCTCCGTCTGTGGACATCTTTTCCTCTGTCAAAATGACAAGGGTAAAGATGAGATCCCAACATCTCTAGGTTTCGTGTCTTGTCCATTGGGCTCGGGGTCAGGCAAACAAAAACAACACAACACAAAAAAAAAACAAGGAAAAACAAACAAAGTTTTATTTATATACATACAGTTTTACCCTACTTTTTTTATGTCCTGAAAAAGCTTCAGATGTTGCCCATTGAAAGGCAAATGGTAACTCAATTCCATCCCGGTAGGCAAGGAAGAAAGTATCCATTCCGCATCTCTTTTGATCATGAAGGGCCCTTTCCAGAGTGAATCAGATTTGTCGTGCATGCCCTTCGGTTCATGTCTCTTGTCCCACCAGAGTACCCAGTCTCCGATCTCGAACTTCCTTTCTCTTGGCCTTCTTGTCAAATACTCTAGGCAAGTCCTTATCAACTTCATCTGGTGGTGGCTCATCCTTTCTTCTCTCCGTGGTGGGTAAGTCTGCATCAACTTGCTCCGTTCCCAGATTTATTTGTTGCATTTCGAGGAAGAACTATCACCATATTCTTTGTTCTTCTTCAGGTACTGATCATGCTTGTTGAAAGTCTCCACTAAGGAAACTAAACCCTTGGGGATTTTGTTACCTTTTGTTGATTACTCCACTATTGTCATCATAACATGGATCAACTTTTCCTGTGACTGTTTGTCGTGGTGGTGATTTACTCCCTTCAACATGCAACATGCAGATGTTGTTTGTTTGTCATCATTGTCTCGTTTGTCAACATTATCAGGGACTTTGGGGTGGTAGACCATCTCCACTTTATAGTTTCCTTGTCTGAATATGGACGGTGGTCTATGGATTTCAATAGTGCAGCCGTGTGATCACAAAGAATCTACCTTGGAGTTTTGATTTATTGGAATGAAGTCAATAGAGAAGGCTGCAAAATCGAATGTGGCAGAAAGTACTTTATCTCTGTAATGCTCCAGCTTATCTCTTTTGACTTGATTTTCCCTCAACCTGCTTTACTAGAAGTTCAACATCTCCTTGGGCTTTGAGGAGTTTTACTCCTTTCTTTTTAGCTTGCTCCATTCCTAGCAAGCAATGCTTCATACTCCGCCGTATGATTGGTGTTCTCGAACATCAGCTTGTGGGAGTATGGAAATATCTCATGATCTGGAGATATTAGTAGAATGCCGACTCCTGATCCAAAAGAACAACATGTGCCTTTAAACTCCAAAGTCCAAACTTTTTCTTCTTCTTTTGCTAGCTCTAGCTCTGTTGAAGTTCTAGCTCTGAATGTCTTTATCCATTTCCAAGAAATAGACCCCACATGGTTCAGATTCTGAAAAAGAATCTGAGATCTAGGATCCTCAGATTTTGTAACCGTGTACTTGGACTTCTTTTCTGGCTCCAGCTTATGATTAATCCCTTTGATAGGAATATGAGCACAGACCAATCCATCTTTACTTCTCCTCCCAACTCTTTGCAAAAGTTTCTACTCAGCAACATCCCGTAGGAGACAGAATATCTGCAACTAGAATTGTCATCTTTAATCTTTTGTCAGGAAAAGCTGCCAGAACAACTTGTGCATCTTTGATTTGTCCGATTAAAGGGACTTGTCTCTCCATGGAGTAGCACCTTTTTATGGTCTTTGTCAAGGTAAGCCCAAGAGCATCTGCAACTTTAGCTGGCATGACATTGTCAGAAGCACCCGAATCTAAAATGCAATTGCTTAACTTGAAACCATTAAGCAATAAGGAGACATAGAAAGGTTCCACTCTTTCAGAAGATGGTGAGGATTTAACAACTGTAGTGTTGTTTTGTGGGGAGGAGTATCTTTGGGCTTAGGCAAAAGGCCTTTTGATGTATTGGATTGTCCTGGTGATTGTACATATTTGACTAGCCTATTTAACTACTCAGAAAAGCTCTCAAGTATTCAACTTCTGACATTTGAACTTTAGTTTTCTTGGCATGATCAATAATGTCAAAAGAAGAAATAGATTCAGATACTTGAGCTGCTTTTTGTGGTTGAGATGAAGAACTCACATGCTTACTTCTAGGAGCTAAGGAAGAAGGTAAAGGGATGCCCCTTCTTTTCTCATCTACTAATGCTTCAGCTTGGTGAGTTTGTGATCTTGTAAGTACTGCATATGTATGACCATGATCATCTTCATGAAGTTTCTCATCATCATGTTCAAATTTGTAGTTCAGGTAATTAATGTTGGAGTCACCAGCAGGACCTATAAAATCATCATCCTCGAGCTGATCAGCGTCAGCTTCCTGGTCTTCTTCATTCATCTCCACGTTGTTTCTGGGAGCAGCTTCAATTGCTAATCTTTGGGAACCAACAATGCGGTTCTGTTGTTGTTGAAATTCCGAGCAGGGGCAATGTTGTTGCCTTGAGCCATTTGAGCCATTTGTTTCTTCATCTGCATCATCTCATTTGCTAACTTTTGCAATAGTGAATCGGAAGTAGTAGTAGTAGCAGAGGATGAACTTTCAGCTCTAGAAGTGTTGCTCTTTATCTTTCCAGCCATGATGAGGTCATCTTCAATTTCAACCGCCATGTTTTGAGCTACTAACAAATCAGCAGGACGTGCTCTTCACAATTGATAGCTTACTTCAGAAGTAAAGCATTGATGAAGAATACCTTTTGATTCTCATCATTCAGAGAGCAAGCTGCCGAATTTTGTACAGTAATCTTTGGAATTTTGCAATAAAATCCCGCATGTGCTCATGTGGCTCCTTCTTCAACTGAGTGAGCTGAGTAATCAATGTACTGGAATCTTCAGCTGCCTTGAATCTTTTCAGAATGCATCCCATAGTAGCCCAGTTGGTTATGGTGCCAGGAGCTAGCCGGTAGAACCATTCTCCAACCAAGTCATGCAGAGTCTCTATGAAGAGTCTAACAGATACATCTTCATGTTCGACTACAAGCACTCCACAGATATGAAAAATGCAGCCAAGTGGTCATCTGATTCTGCTTTCCATCTCCAAAGAATTTTGGAAAATTCTTTCTCGTCCCTTTAGGTAGATCATGCATAGGAGGAGTCAGATTCAAAGGCCCAAAGTTGCTCCCCCCATGGAATAGGTACTATCTGGTTCTGATTCACCATGATGAATGGGGCACGTCTTCTCCTTGTGTAGACTTGATGAATAATTCCAGCCGCCGGATTATGCTGAAGATGATCCGGATCTGGATGAGTGTGCACTCTCCTTCCTGGTGAGAGACTAGATCTGCGGCTTCTAACTTGAGGAGGATGATTGAAATTGAATTGCTCCTACAGTCTGAAGAAATGATCAGTCCTTCCTTGCGCCTTCACGATCGGGTGAATGGACGTTCAGCCAGGTTGAGATTTGTATGGAAAACACTCTGATCTTCAAAAGATAAGCTTTGATCTGCAAAGATAGTTGTTCCCCAATGAGTCGCCAAAAACTGTTGGCTAGATTTTTTGCATAGCATAAAACCTAGGCAGTCATGAGATAAATCTCCCTCATTTACCGGTGAGGCTCCCATGTCAGATTTGTCAATTAAAATATGCTAGTATCTATATGGGGTTTTACTTTAACTATTCAGCTCATGAACCATAGTTGTATAGTTCTGCAGCAAGTAAGCAATTGTTTAAAGAAAGGAAATATTTATAGAAGAAGGGAATTATATAAACACAGAGAAAGAAATGGGGAAGATGTGCATCCCAATCAATAGATAATAGAGTTGATTGCATGCACATAGAAGAAACCAATAGATATCAACACACAAATTATAAGCAAAGGCAACTCTAGATCTAGATCTAAAATAACACAAAGTTTATTAAAAGATCTAAGATAAAAAGCTAGAAACAAAATGCACCGTGACAAAGTTCTCCGGAAATCTGCTCCTTTATATTCCTTTGCTTCAAGTGGCTCTCAAGGGTTTCAACGCACAAAGTCTGGAACACAAGAATGCTGCTTACTTACAAATTCTGATCATTAACCCAAGGTTCTTCCTCTACTTATAGAATGTAGAGGGGCAATTACAAGTC
The DNA here is from genome assembly GCA_018340775.1 of Taxus wallichiana var. yunnanensis. Classification (NCBI taxonomy): domain Eukaryota; kingdom Viridiplantae; phylum Streptophyta; class Pinopsida; order Cupressales; family Taxaceae; genus Taxus; species Taxus wallichiana. The sequence continues at coordinate 679,059,035 of CM031244.1, forward strand.
GGAAGCTTTTAGTTGAACTGGCACATGTGGAAGTCGGAAAGGAAACAACTGGCAATCTCCCTCCTGAATTCCTCTTTGCATGACATGCATGATTTGCAACTGAAAATAGAACCTTCTATTTTGCACGTTCCCACCTATCTCCAAGTAGTTGACTTCTTCAAGTAATGGCTTTTAAACCAATCACTTAAGTTGTATAATTTAATTGATCGCTCAATTATTTTGTCGGAGGAAATAAGAGAAAGAAGAAGAAAGAGGAAAGTTGCAGTCTTGTCCTTTTTCATATTCTGCATGCAATGATTCTTTTGCCTTTGATTCTCACCAAACTAGATCTGAAGCAGCGATCTGATCAAGTGAGCTGATCTGAGAAGCTGGATCTCGAAGTGGGAAGCTGAAGCTGATTGCAAGTTGCATTGTGGTATTGCCTTTGACATGTTTCCTTCTTATCTTCTTCCTTTTATCCTTGAAGCTTTTGCAGTTCTTCTCTCCAACATGCATCGCAAAGCAATGTTCGCAAATAACTCATCATTTTTATTTTTAATTGCATATGAGCAATTAAAAATTCTGGAAAGCACTCCGGTGAATGCAACTTCAATGAAGGCTTCAACTGGAAGATTGGAAGCACATGCACAAGATCCTGGAAGAAATTTTCCACGCATTGACTTCTTCACGGGCTGCATTTGAAACAAGAGGATGAATTTTTGCCGGAAGCTTTTGCAATTATGAGATCTGGATCTGGATCTGTTTGTGTCTCCGATGTCAACAAATCTAGAAGTAATGCATGATGTCGTTGAGCTTTCTTTTTCATCCCGCTTTGCCATGGCCGTATCTATCTTTGTCTAAACAATTCTTTTTCTCTTTATTCGGCCGAATTCTTCAAAACTGGTGCAGATCTGGATAATTCTTCAGATTCGGAGGATATATTCAATGTATTGGACATTGATTTAAGCTCCCTTTCTCTTATAAAAGCACCTGTATGAATTCCTGTAATTAATTCAGACAAAGATGGCAACCGGAACATGAACAGTGGATTTTAATCATAAAAATCTGCATAATTCAAGCCTCACCCCAAAATTTGATGTTTTATTTGCATGCAAAGCAAACATGATTTTACCAACTTCACCTGAGCACTTGTATCACTTATGCAAACAATTATCCAGACACAAATCAACCTCCTTCAACCTATGCACCAAAATTGGAAGCTTTCAACATTAATTTCACCTTCTTTTGAGCAAAAATCCTCTCCAAATGGGGCGCACTTTTCCTCTGGGCTGCACTTCTCTACTTTGTGAATTAATTAATTCATCCATATGGCAGCCCCTGCTTATATAATCTTCACCATTCTATAATTAATTAATGTCTTTCCTATTCCTGGCAATTAATTAATTAATTAATAAGCTTCACTCTTCAAATGGGGCGCCTATTTTGTGCATGCTTCATGGCTGCCATTAAATAAATTAAATTTATTTAATTTTAGACTTCTTTCCAGCTAACTCAAGCCTCACAAAGATGCTTTGACCTTAGCCACTTTGAAAATAGGAATTAATTTAATCATTTAATACTTTAAAAAGTATTATTTCTCTCCCAAATGGGGCTGCATTAAATAAATTAAATTTATTTAATTTTAGAATTCTATTTTTAAATTCCTTTTGTCCACTTCCCTTTGTTGACTTTTCCACAAGCCTGGGCACCAAAATTGGGTGAATAAATATTAACAAATATTTATTTAATGCATTATTATTCACCCAAGGTGGGTCACACTTTTTGGAATAAGGAATTTCTATTTTTAAAAGTCACATGACAATGGGATTATTTACCCTGCAAGGCAGCCCTGAAAATCCCATGATTCACTTAAGTCGTTTGACTTTCATAATGGGATTATTTACCCTGCCAGGCAGGCAATAAAATCCCATGATTCACTTAAGTTGTTTTTCTTTTATTCCACAATGGAAATTTTACCCTGCAAGGCAAGTAAGAAATTCCCGCCTACCTGCTACCTCTAATTTTCCCATCATAACTTAAGTGACTTTGCCTTCATGGGAAAAAGTACCCTGCAAGGCAGGTACAAAAATCCCACCTGCCTGCTGTGACCAAAAATCCCATGATCCACTTAAGTTGTTTGACTTTCATAATGGGATTATTTACCCTACAAGGCAGGTAAGAAAATCCCATCAATGCCTTAAGTGATTTTTCTTTTATTTCACAATGGAATTTTTACCTTGCAAGGCAGGTAAGAAATTCCCGCCTACCTGCTGCCTCCAATTTTCCCATTGTGACTTAAGTGGCGTTGCTTCCATGGGAAAAAGTACCCTGCTAGGCAGGTACAAAATTTCCACCTGCCTGCTGCTTCCAAAAATCCCATGATCCACTTCAAACCCTCTTTTTCCAAAAATGCGGCCAGCCCAAAAGAGGCTTTTTGGTGCACGACTTCATCTTTTCCAAGAGAACCAGACCTCCGATGGCGAATTCCTTCTGCACAACATGCGTATGTGATCTCCAGATACTCCAGGCCAAGAATCAGGCCAAACCGGCAAAGGAATTGATCCAGAGAAATTTCACAGAAAACGAAACGGGAAAACACAAAAACACAAAAACGTTGCCAGAAGTCACAAATAAAGCCCAAGATTCATTCCTAGTTAAAACCCTACTGGTATATGGGAATAACGATATGTACGATCACAACAGAGTTAAACCGAGCACAAATTGCCTCAAATGGGGCTCAAAATAATTAAATACAAATTTCCCGCAGGTAAATCCCGACGACAGAATATAACAATTTTGGGCATCTGGGTATTTGGCAAAAATGGCTAATATGTAGCAATAAAAACACAAAATGACCCATTATTTTAAAAGTACAGTGGTAAAGGTAGTTTTAAATCTTTCGACTCCTTGACAACAACCTGATTGTAGCCAGAGAAACCATCCAAGGTGGACAAAAATTCAGATCCAGTCACTAACTGCAACATGTTCTCCATGTTTGGCAAAGGATAATTGTCTTTCAATGAAGCTCTATTTAGATTTTTGAAGTCTACACAAATTCTGATATCTCCATTCTTCTTTCTAACTGGCACAAGGTTTGCAACCCAAGATGAATACCTTGTGGGTTGAATGATCCCTCCCTCCTTCAGTTTCTTCAATTCATCTTGCATTTTCATGGAGAGGAGTGGATTAATTAGCCTTTGCTTCTGTCTGAATGGTTTGGCCTTTGTTTAAAGAGGGATCTCATGCTGAAACAAGTCTTCTCTATATGCTTTTAGCTCTGAATATGACCAGGCAAGGCAGTCTTGATATTGTTTCAACAATTGGAGGTAGGACTATTTTTCTTCTTTGTTTAAAATGTTGCTCAACCAAACTTTTCTTGGTTTGTCCTTTGTTCCCAAGTCATGATCTTCCATGTCCCTTGAGGCAGACATGTTTCTATTGATGATGTAATCAAGCATTGCCAAAATTTGACTCGAGAGCAACAAAACCTCTAGGAATGGTGTTAGTTTTCAATTGGATAATATCTTTTCCAAACAAAGTCTCTCTTCCCTCAATCATACACACCATTATTTCCAAATCAATATGCTGATCTACAAACTCACCTTGATTTTGTAAGAACCTTTGCACTTGAGCATCATCATCAAACACTTGCCAATTCTTGATGTTGTCAGGGATAGCTGACCTAGTTAACACTTCAACATTGTACTCACAATAAGGTGAAATGGTGTAATATCCAAATCTTGACCCCATCACTGCCAACTTGTCAACAGCAGCATTCAAACTTTTATCATGGTGCACAATATTGAAGGAATCAAACATCTCAATTAGATCCCAAACTGCATGCTTATACTAGCTTCATCCACTAATTTTTGTAGCATACATTTTTATTATTTATTTGACAACTAGCTCGAATCTCCTTTGCAATGATTTCCTTGACACCATACTTCCATGCAATTCTCAAACCCAACAACAAGGCTTCATACTCAGCAATGTTGTTAGTACATTCAAAATTAAGCTTGAAGGAAAAAACAAATTCTTCCAAGCTAGGAGAAATCAGAATTACACCAGCACCATTTCCAAATTTGGAGCAAGCTCCATCAAATAGAAAGGTCCAAGGAGAACATACACGTTCAAGGCACTTTGACTAATCCATTTTATGTTCTTTTCCATCAAAAAAACCAATAAAATTATCAGCATCAACATCAGCAAATAATACTTCATAAGAAGCATTGTTACGGTCCTCAATTACATGCAAGATTTTCTTTTCTCCATAGAGCTTGACAAGGCTTCCCTCAATGGGAATGGTAGCAAAAGACATATCCATCTGGACACTCCCTCCAACACTTGTAGCCCACTTTCTTGACAATAACATACCTTACTTGGCAAGGCAATCAACAAATACAACATCCAATTTTAAAATCCTCCCGGGATAAGATGAAAGCTGCACTACCAAACCCTTCACACAACCAACAACTGGCACTTCTCTTGAATCCATGGCAGTACATTTTCCATAGGTGTTGTCACTTTGATATCCAACTCATTCATGACTTCAAGAGGCATGACATTACATGATGCACCGGAATCAAACATACAATTGTGAAGTAGCCTATCATTTATGATCAAAGTTGTGAAGAATGGATAAACATTCAATTGGGAATCAACCAAGGATGTCCCCAAATATACCTCAGGTGTCTCTCCAATATCTTCTATTGCTGTTGGTGTTTCAAGGTCAACAATAATTTGAGGAGGAGTCTCAACAACATTTATATTTCTACCTGGAGTAGACTTCTCCTCTTTCAACCCCAAGTACTCAAATGTTCTCTTCTTATGCTCAGGAATCCTAAGCAACTCAATGATTGGAACACTCACTTTGATTTGGCTCAATACTTGGGCTATGTCATAGGGAACACTCTTTGGAAAAACAACATTGGAAGGGAGACAAAAATATTCATCAAATGGCATGGGATTCTTGGCAGCTTGGGCATGAGGAGGACTGTAATTTTGCTTGGGACAAGTAGAGATTTTGGCAAGTGTTTCTCTTCTAGGAGCTTCTTTGGGAATGCTTGTGAGCAAGGGTGTTTTAGGTTTGGCTTGAGGCCCAACTCCTTTAACAACTTTGCTTCTAGTGTTATAATCTTTCTCTTGAGCTACAACAACATTCATCAACAATTTTCTATCTTCCTCCGAAGGGATACCACCATCATACTTCTTAATCATCAAATCTCTTAGGTATTCAAAGTCATTGTTAGGAATTTCAAAAGCTTGCACTACATCAACTTCAAGAGTATGGGGGAAGGAAAACTTGTACCCGTTTGATGCAATCACAAAAATTTGTAGCTTTCCTAGCACTTATTACTTCAGTAAATGTTTCTCCTCCTTATGAGCTTGAAGAATAGCCCACCATGCAAATATCATTAGCGATTACCATCATCATTATTAGCTTCACCTTCTTGTTGGTCCACTTCACATGGAGGATGGGGTAAAAAACACCTATCACACCAATCAATATCAGCAACTTCTTCAACAACAGCAACCCTAGCAGTTAAGGGATCAGGTAACACTCTCCCTTCACGTGCTTGAGGATGTCTATTTATAGACCCAATGGGTCCTTTCCCTCTATCATCTGCCCTTTGATCACCTTTAGAATGATTGGAAAATTTGTCATTGTTTTATGCTCTTGGTTGACCTTGTGAAGTCTGCCCAATTCCCTTCTCAACTCTTGCCAACTTATATGAGATTTCTTTGACAGCCCCTGCCAAAGTTTTCACAACCTCTTCTAAATCAGCACCCTTTCTAGCTTGAGGTTTTTCAGGGTTTATCAATTTTACACCATCTCTCTTGAGAGGTTTCCCAACAGCCTTGATATTGTTTTCGATTTGAAGTGCCATGGTGAAAGCTTGTCTCAGATTGGTAGGGTTCTTGTCTCTTAAGTAATAGGCTTCCTTCTTATCAAATGCATCTGCATATTTGATTAAACAAGACTCATCACAAGGCCTCGATTAATAGGCAGCCTTCTCAAATTTTTGTTAAACCTTGTGTTAAAGTCATGGACTGATTCATTGGGGTTCTTCTTGATATTCTCAAATTCAGACAAGAGAAATCTAGGATCAGTCTTGTCACCATATTACAATCTAAATGCATTCTTCATTTTAGTCCATGAATCAATAGAATTATCAGGCAGAGCCTTGTACCAATCCCTAGCATCCTCTTCTAATGTATGAATGAACAACTTAATATACACATCTTCAAACTCTATCTTGAAATCTTCCATCATGTTAACAAAAAGTTTGAGATGTTGATCACCAGTTATTGCATTATTACCTTGGAATTTTGGCAATCTATTTCTGACATCTTGTGGGACAGCATTTGGGTAACCATCCATTCCTCTAAAGTCTATAGGACCAAAGGTGTTAACAACAAATGGAGGTCTAGGATGAGCCATATTGTTTGGTGGAGGTGATCTTAGAGGTGAAACAAGCTGATGAGGAGTGCAAGATCCTCGAGGCTCAAGAATGTGATTCACAAGACTGGTATTCTCTAAATGCTGATTTTCTTGGAAAGTTTTATTAGGATTGAAACACATAGGTGCAGATTGAAGAAGGAACTTACCAGGTATAGCAAAAGGACCTTCACTAGCTAAGGAAAACAAGTTTATGAGAGGATTTCTTGAATCAGAATCACTTGAAGAAGAGTGATAATCCTCTACCAAAGGCTGATCTCTCTCACCTATGGATATATATTTTCCGATGCTTGACCTTTAACAACTTTCCAAACTCTTCTCCCTTCCAACTCTAAGTTTCTTGAATCAGAAACAACTTCTTAGCAGAGTCTTTAAGGAAGAGAGATCTTCTTCCTTCCAGTTTTGTAGAGATTAGCAACACAAAAGTAAATGACATAAATGTTAAGACACTGGTACTTTATCAAGATCAGAACAACATGGAGTCACCACTAAGGACTTTCACCCTAGTTGTGCAAATGCACTAAAATACTCTGTCAAATATCTATCAGCATTGAAAATATTGCCAAACTTTATAGATCAGACCTTTCTTTCTTTGAATTTATCAACCACAAATGCAAATGAAGTGCAACAACTGCTAGAAACTGGTAAAATTTATAGGCAGAACTTATATCTTCACTCAATCCTTACAAATCTGATTATAAAATGATGCTTCAACAATGTATTTGCATGCAGAATTTGCAAGGGACATTACTAGGGTTTGGTATGCATTCAAATATCTCAAATATGTATGCACATGGATCATATTGAACTAAGAGAATATCAAACTCAGAACTCTACTCTTCATTCCAATCTTATAAATCTGATCAGAAGATGATACTCATATTTGTAATTGCACATAAATCACACAAGAAGCATTACCAGGGATCTGAAATACTTTGAAATCTTGAATAAAGCCCCTAACGGCGCTAGAAATTTTTGGTGACGGGATAAATAGACATGGACTGGAAAATGAATTAGCAAATCAATCTCAGCAGTGCAAATTATTTCCCAGGAATTCAAAACAATTACCCGAGCAGCGGCACGAAATTATTGGTACCCAAATTTGTTCTCCTTTTCAGTCTAAGCAGCATCAGAAATATGACATGAAGCTTGAAGGCAGATAGATCTTGATATATGTTGTTTTGTAGTCGGGGATGTGATCTAACTAGCACTTAGATTTGTGGAGAGATGGATAGCACTTTGAAAGGATTTGATCTAACCCTCACTATTTTAGGTTGTGCCTTTTCAACCAAGGTAAGAGAACCTATATTGTAGCCTCTGTTTTGTGAAGGAGGTGGAGATATCCTTATACTATGCATATTGTATGGAGATGGCCTTGGGAAAACATGATCAATTTTCCATTATTCAAACTCAACAGAGTTGTCACTACTAAATGATGGAAATGATTTCAAGACAAGGTTGAGGCTACTGGAGACATTGTATGATCCTGATTTGCTTTGTGCATTTTTGTAGATGGGTTAGATTCTTTTGTTGACACACAATGCAATGCAGGGGTAGTATGGGTAGGATTAGTTATTCAGATGATTTTTTGGTGGGGTATTGACAAGACAAACTTGGATATATCAAATCTTTGACAACCTCTACAATACTTGAACAACTATCAGATAAAATGCTTCAAATAATCAAGATGTTCTTTCAACCAGAAGATGCATAAATGGAATCCCAGGTTGCACTCTTCACACAATCTTTGAGAACTCACCACAAAAGCTTGAAGTAAAGAACTCAATTAAACACAAAAATCCTTGATCAAACCATGCCTAAGGTACCCCCAAAGGCTTACAAGAAATCCCAATCAACAAATGAAGGTGGAGTGATTTTAAACTACTTATTTTCAATGCCAGATGAAAGCTCTTCTGACAAACAAAATTGCAAGTGCCACTAAACTATCAATAAGGATGAGATTCTGTGTGATTTCTAAATACTTTCAATGCAAGATTGCAACAAGAACAATGAAAACTATTTGCAGGTATTTAAAATGATAACAGACATCATATTGCCTAGAAAAACACAGATTTAACTCAAAATCTTGTTAGATTCATCAATAGGGAGAGTTTCATGAACAATCTCAAAGCTATGTGATGGCTATACACTTGTAACCAACTCACATACATGAAGATCCAACATAGAAGAAATTAACCTGGTTCTTTGGTGGGTTTCTCAAAAAAATGAGCTTTCTCTCAGAATTTGCTCGTGATTTTCAACTTCTCGACCCTTTGCATTTCTCAAAATGCATTATATATCTCTTGCCACATTTGATCCTTTTTTCCCAAGAAAATAATATGCCATGGCATCAAGTTTGTTACAACAATTCCTCATGATATTCTGAAAGTGACATTTAACCAATTCTGCGAGGAGGAGATGTCAAGCATGCAAAAAGGTAAATCATTACAAATCTTCATCATTATCCATTGTGGAGGCACGTTTTTTATCCTCAAGGCATGTAGGCTCCTCATCCTCTCATCATTTCATCTTATCCTTTCCCAATTTGGTTCTGCAACTTTATAATTTGATATTTCACGTTTTGCATGGGCATGAGTAAAATTTATCTCAAAAACACCTCAAATCTGCAAATTAAGTCATGAAACCGATTCCAATGATCCTAGAAGGCCAAAACAACATGGAATCGCCAAAATTTGATGAAATTTGATGCAAAATTTGCAATTCCAAGTTTCCTGGAGAAAAATGCGCCAAAAATGAAAATGTACAGTTACCCTTGATCTGCTCTTTCTCCTTCAATTTGGGCCCTCCACGTGTCAAAATATGATTGGAAATCAATTCGGCTCACCTCCTGACTTTTCCACATTTTTGAAAAAATGGAAAATTTTGACCTTTTTCTCCGCCCCTCCACCCTTGAATTTTGGTGATGACACGTGGCACATGGTGGGTCCCATTGGGATCGCGCTCCAATTCTATGCATTTTGACCCTTTTTGAATTTTGAAAATTTTTCACCTTTTACCCCATGGGCCTGCACCTCCGATTTTCTCCCTTACCACGTGTCGCTTTCTCTATCGCTAAAATCCATAGGCTCAATTCTCATGTTAACTCCCTTTTTTAGCCAAAGGAAAATTTTCCTTTTCTTCTGCCGGTCCGCCAACCCACTCTTCCACCATGTGTCTCCTTGTGGCTCATTCATGGGCCCATGGCTTAATTCTTTGTCTTAACTCTTTTTGCCAAAAAGGGAAAAATTCCCCATTTTCTTCCACAGCCCGCACTTCCCTCGACCTTTTTATGGACACACGTCCACCTGAGATTGGCCACGGGGCCACGCTTTGAAATTTCACCTTAGGCCTTTTTGACCAAAAGGGAAAAAGTTCCCTTTTCCTTCCATGCGGCCCGCACTTCCCCACTTTGCCACCACACCGCCACGTGTCCACCTCCTACTCCAATTCGGACCCGTGGGCTTTTCCTCACCTTTTTCCCCTTCGCCAAAAAGGCAAAAATTCCTAAGTTCCCCGCCGGCTTCCCACTTCGCCTTCGCATAATAACATGACACATGTCCTCCCACGAAGTTGCAGGGGGAATTTTGAATTTTTCCCAAAGTCAAAAACGGCTAAGTTTTTCAAAGAAACCCGTCGATCCTTGTCCAACTAGAAGTGGCCACGTATGAGGAGAATTTTGAGCTTAATTTTGATGGTTAAATGATAGCCATACGACCGTCAAAAAACATAGAGTTTGCCAATGACCTCTAAAATTGATTTTTTCCTTGTGGGTGAAGGATTTTTTGCTCAAAAAACAAGGGGAAGTTGATTTCATGCAAGTTTCGACCATGGGGAAGCATTTTTGAAGGCATATATGCATGAAATGAACAAATTTGATTTTTCACGATTAGGCAAGAGGGAAAACATAGCATAGCCCGCAGATTTGGAAAAATTAGGGCACAAACAAGGTATGCATGGATGCTTCTTCATAAATGAGGCATGGAAAATGAATTTTCAAATGAATTAAGACATGGGAGCAGAGGCAGCAACTTCATTTCACCCATTAAAACTGTAGAAAACCTTTCAGGAAGTGCAGAGTGAAAGGAAAATTAGGGGAAAAGCATAGAGGATCAAAATGGACACCAACACAATGGACATAACAACAATGATTGTTACACTTTACAACGTAGAATTAGGAACCTTGCATGTCAAGGTTTTATCTCATTCACTGAACAACATTCTAATACATGTCCATATCCAAATGATAAATCTCATTGGGTTCCTAAATTTGATTCATCTATGTCTAATGAGCATCATGTCATCGTTACTCAGGTTCCTTCTACAATAATTCAAGCACCTCTTAAAAACTGAATCTTAAAATAACTCTCACTCCCACTCCTCCTCTCAAGTCATCTACGACATTACCAAGTCAAACTACACAACCACCTCTCAAAATTAGTTCAACACTTTCTCCTACTGAGTTTTCTACAACGTTACCCAATCATTCACCATGTCTCGCAACCAATAATTTTTGTCAAAGTAACTGCTCCTATTGATAGACAATACACATTTAAAACTCCACTACCATCGCATCGCCCTCATCAAGTTGCTTTTTCCTACCATTGTGTTGGCCCTATCTCTTATCACGACATAGAAAATGCTCTCCCATAATGACCTGACACCTCTCGCATCACTACATAGATATCCATCATCATAGTACACTTGGGGTATCACATTTATTTCCCCCCTAGCATGGACACACATCTCATATTCACATCATTTCACATCTATATCTTCACATATACATCTTGACACATGCTCATATCATTATTACCCGATGACATACTCTTATGCTCCGCTTCACACTTGACTATTGAGGGAATCCTATACACATGAACCTCACATAGTGCACAATAGACACTACACATCATGCATTACACATTCTCACACATCCTACATTTTACATCTTACATCTACCACACATCATTCACACTTTGTGCTTCATACATCATACATATTCTACACACTACACTCTTATACATTTTATATCACACACACTTCACACTTCCATACTTATATCATCTATGATGCATCTTGCATATCCTATTACACATTCTACATTGCACATTCTACACATAAAATGACATTTTCTCATCACTACATATACTACACATATTACACGCACTACTCTTATATGCCCTATACTCACTACCCTATGACGCACTCTAGTCTCACAGTCCATATTGGACTATTGAGGTATACATCTCTTATGGGCCACATCACACTCACACATTCAACCATTCCATCTTTTCTCATGTGACATTCCTAGATTAATTATATACGCTATATGCTACATCATCACTTCTGTTTGCATCGTTTAGTGATATACACTATAGGCTACATCATCACTCTCTCTTGCATCATTTAGTGATATACGCCAAAGGATAAATCATCACTTATTCTACTCATCTTGTGATATACGATTTACGCTAAATCATCACTTCTTCTAGCATCCTTTAGTGATATATGCTTTAGGCTAAATCATCACACATTTTCACACTTCATCTCTATGTCACATATCATCACATCATGTTACACACAACACATAGTTCGACCATTTCTTGATGATGAACTCTCGTTTATGATTCATTCTTGATTGTTGAGGGGGCATACACAAATGAACCTCATTACATACAATTCCATTCACTTGGGGTCACGTTGCTCCCATCATGCACATTCCATCCATTCACATCATATTGCATATCTTGGTTGCATTTACTCTTTCTTGCATTTATTTCTACATGTTCACTTTCTTACACATGCTAGATAGATATCTTGTATTTAATTATCTTTATCATACCCACATGCACGTTCATTTGCCTTTCTAGTTGTGATCATAAATTATAAAAATCCCTTACATGCATCATGGATGCTTGGTGTCGTACCTAGTACCACTACCACAACAACGCCCAGGGACATCCACATTCGTACACTATAGGTGCTATTGTTTCAGCTTTTTTCATAACACACTACATTATCAGATTATACATGGTTTGACATACAATTTATCTTTCTAACATGCTAATGGGTGCTTCATGTGCAACATTTGTTTTGTAGGAATTTTTGCCACCATGGTTATCTATTATATTGTTTGTACGTGCTTGTCATTGTATGCCATTGTTTACGGGTTTCGCCCTTTGTCTTGTATGCACACTTGTTTGTTTACGGCCACTTCGGCCTTGAGTGTCTTGTGACATTGTGAGTGGTGTCCCATTTTTGCAACTCACTTTTCACAATCTACATTGTCTTCTTGTGTGTTCTAGATTACACATTATCTTCTTAGCTTAAACTTTGTCATATACATGCATGTTTGTATTTTCCTATACTAACACTTGTCTCCCAGCCACTTGTTTACATGTGCCTTGGTTTCTACCAAGCACATCCACTCCCCCTACAGGAACAGGCCAGATCGACCCTCCTTTGGGTTGAATTCTCCTTTAATGACATTATATGCACCCCAAATGAGGGGGACATCATTTGGATGAATAATTCACCCCATACAAAGTATACACAACATAACACAATATCGGTACAATATAGTTTTCAGATTTTGAGGCTCAGAATCAGACTTGGGTCCATGACACAATGACCTTTAGACCATGGGGCATATCACACAACGGCCTTACCTGGATTACCAAACTAGTGGACATATAACACAGAGTGGTATTTTAGAACAGTCTACAAAACTCCATACACAGTGGCTTTTACAAGGTATGCAGTCCTTAACACTCATACACACCATTTGCAGTTGTGTTTTATACAATGGGAAATAGTTAAAGGTTGGAGGACGACACCGAAAAATTTTCCCTACACTTCTTCCATTACATTGGTGTGAGATCGCTTGAAAAACTCACGCACATTGACATCATGTACATGATCCTTTCTACACTCTTTCCTCATCACGGATCAGGTGCACATGTTCCTTTTTCACATTTTTTAGCATTTTCTTTTACATACTTCCTTACATGTTTTTTAAACATATACATGCGTATTTGACTACTTGATCATCTTCTCTTTTGCAGGTCCATTCATATGGGAAGAAGGTAATCAACATCAACAACATGTACATCACACACATTGGAATCTACACACGTGTTTCCGCCCTAGGTTCACTTTCATCACCTTTTTACACTTTTTCATCTTTAGTCTCCACATTCCATCTTTTCTTTATCACTCCATGCTTTTTCTAGTCCCTCAACACGCTTTCTACATCAATCTACATGGATATCAAGTACACATCTCATATCTACTTTATATTACCGAGCATTCATTGCTCACCAACATAAATTGGGGGAAAATGTATACAAAAATCACGCACTTTGGGTAATTATTTAGTATCGATCACATACTACTATTCATATGATTCCTAAGTACGAAAATTACTAATTAATCCATGTCTTTCATAAATTTTCTTTTCCTTCTAGTGCTAGTTTCAGTCTTGTGCCTTTACCTACTTAGTATGTATTTTCACCTTTTGGCATTTTCATTCTAGACACTAACACCGAATTAGGATGCCAACATCAAACACCCCCATCCCCTCTAAGTGCCCTTGTCCTCTTTGCACTTTGGTCACACTTTTGGGTGCTTTCTATCCGTTTGAGCATCTTATCTTTTTGGTAGTTAGAATTTTTGGGGTTGATTACGAAATTCAAGAAAGGGAATCATATAAATATAAATTTATGTGATCATAATAAGGGACCAAGCACTAAGCATTACTTATCACCACCCAAGGTTTCACCCACCAAGGAATATATAGCACCATTTACATCCATCTAGCTCCATCACAAGGGATAAAGGTTGGTTCATTTGCATCACACTTCATAGGATGGGAGTTTATTCTATTTTATGCACACATTATTTACATTCTACATCTAGCTACTTTCTTGCTACTTCAAGTGTGACATGCACAAGAGCAACCTAGGGCAAAATTCTATGAACACACACAAAAATACGTTGGGTCTGAGATGTAGTGCAATGCTTAATTGTGATTCCCCATTGTGGTGGATGAGGAAATTTTGACCCCTTATTTTTAGGATTTGATGTATATTTGAGGGTTTTGCATGTTTCTTCTTCATTACAGTTTACAACAACCTCGACGATCGAAGTGTGACATACACGCAAAAAAGGTAAACAAGTGTGAATCCTAGCGATCATAACAGAACCATATTCCTACCATTTCTATTGACCATGGTGCCCAAAGCTAGACTGGAGCTCCTCAAGTGCCCCCATCCTTCCGCACATGCCCCATTCCAGTCAAATCACTCGGATCTGCATTCTTCCAAGCTTTTGTGTAATGGTCTTCCATTCTTGTTCGACAATCTTCACTGCAACATAGTCCCACTACCTCTTCGAATCAACTAAGGCTCTTTTAACCCTCTTTGCATTTAGGGTTTCAGAGTTTTATTGCTTAATTGCTTGGGTATTATTTCGGTATTTCATTGCTTATTCATTTACCGAAAATGTACATTATAGTAGGCTAATATTTCATATTTAGCTTAATCAATATCTAAATAATTGAGATGAAAGACTCGGTGAGTATTTTGGGGTGTAGAGAAGACCGCGCAAAGAAAGCGCCGGATGAATGCCAAAGAGAAGAAAAGGCATGCGTAGAGACACATTCGAATATTATGCAAGTGAAGCACAAGAGTGGAGAGGAAGTTTGTGTGGGAGAATGGCCGAAAAATTCATAAGATAAAGTGCATGGATAGAGCTCAAAATTTTAATGAAGGGTTAAAAGGAAATCACCCAAGAGTGGATAACAAAGCGTAATAGTAATAAACCAATGAAGGAGGTTGCCATAGAAAATAAGATGCTCACTTGTAGACCATGAGCACATGGAAGAATGTGTGGATCCATGAGAAGAAGTGGTGGAAAGGATAAAAGAAAGTGTGCGTCAAGTGAAGAATGACACACGATAAAAATGTCCTAGCCAAGGGACAAGAGGAAGAAATTGTCATTGAAGACCATGTGCACACATTGAGTGACCTAATTTCATAACTAGAGGCCATCATGAGAGAATGGAGATAAGTGTGTGAAGTCCAAGGGATAGACTAGAGGGATGCAAAATTAAAGAATGAAGAGTACGAAAAAGAAAGATTCCTAACAAGAGGACTAACATACGTAGGAGATTACGCAAGAAGAGTAACTCCCAATGAAGTATTTGAGGAGTGTGAAGACAAGGACATGCAAACAATGGGAGAACCATTACAAAGGAAGTAGAGACAAAAATGAGTTTCCTTAAGGTAAAAAAGGAAAAAAATAGGGATATTGTTAAAGTGCACGAGGAAAGGAGCACTCCAAAAGAGAAAGAGGCCCGTGAAGGTCTCAAGGAATCGAGCATGTAGAAGAACAGATGAAGGAGGAGAAGCATAATAGAAAGAAGGAATTATGAAAAGAAGGATAGGTTGCTCAAAGGCAAAAAGGAGTAGCATCACAAGGAGAAGGTTGTTGAATAATTGTGCAAGAAGAAGAGCGCAAGAAGATAAGTGGAGGAGTATGAGATCCAAGTAGATCTCAAAGGAGAAGGTGAAGATGATTTCCTCAAGGGTGATGTGTGCAGCGAGGATGAAACCACCCCGAAAAGAGGAGAATATGGCAAGACAACCATGAGGAGGAGGAGGAGATGTGAAGAATCTTGTAAAACAATATTGGGCATGATGGAGCAAATATCATGGGAGAAATGTACAAGGGGGAACACATAAGGATGCCTTGGATAGAAAAGGGTGGGGGTGGAGAAGACCAAGAAATGGATGTCTATAGTGGGTGTAAACCCATGATTTTGTAGGAAGATAGATGCACCAAGGAAAATAAATTGAGAAAAGACAACCGAAAAGGATGCACAAAAGGAAGAAGTCGCGACAGAAAGGAGAGAAAGTGCACAAGGATCAAGTGTGTAACAAAATCCCAGGAAAAAATGGGCATGAAGGGAGAATTTTACGGAAAGGGACCGACAAAGAAATAAGAGAAGAAGAAGCGCAGAGAGAAGAAACATAGAGAAAAAAATCCATGATGAGAAGGCAAAAAAAGAAAAAAATAAGAATACAAGAAGAAAAGAAGAGAAGTGTGCGCAGATGAAACACGTAAGAGGAGAGCTTGAAAACAAAGTGGGAAAGAGAGAAAATATCCTGATGGATTTAGGTGGAGGTGGACAAAAAGGGTGAGTGTAGACTCACACAAGAGAGAGTTGGAGATGAGTGTAAAGCTGGTAAAGTAGAAGGCACATGGGAGAAGCCTTAGGAGGAGGAGGAAGGTTCAAGGAAAGCATAGAATTGCGCAGGAAAATAATAATAGTGAGTAGAAACTTGCAAAGGATCAAACAGGGAGATCTATTTAGAGGAGGTCAAGCTATAATGGGTAACAACTCATGATTATGTGTAAGATAGTGCATAGAAGTCATAAGAAGGTGACAAGGGACTTGAAGAGATGTCAAAAAGTGATGAGGCCAAGAAGAAGTTCAAAGGATGAAGGAACTAGAATTATCTACCTCAATAGTTTAAAGTGTGGTTCTACCACTCACGGTCTATTTGAGGAGGACCTCAAGTCTAACTTACCTCGGGTGTTTGATGTAGGATCATCCAAGGTCTAGTGAAATGCTAAAAAATTTTGGTAAAGGATAGTTCACGCGGAAGTTGGAGGGCGTGTAGGAAGGAAGAACACAACAAAGTATAAGGGAGATTGTGTGGAAGGGTGCAATGATTTAACATCATGGATTGGAAAGAAGGTGTGTTATGTAGAAGTGTTACGTATGGAGAAAGTTAGTGTGTAAAATCATTGCATAGTAGGTGTGAGTAATAAGGTGTGAAGATACACATAGGATTTTGGTAGAAGGATGTAGCTTGACCTAGATAGGAAAAAAATTAAGGCGTGTATGGGTTGTAAAGGGATTTATGCGCAAGACTAGTGAGAAGGATTGTGCAATAGCTTGGATGCGAAGAGGGCATGCAAATTTTTACTAGGAGACCCAAAACCCAAAAACTAATGCACAAAAATAGTTGACATGAGGATCAAACAAGTGAGCGCACGATAAAAGAAGAAAAAGGTGCAACAAAAGAATGCAAGAAATGAGTGTGGGAGAATATGGATAGTTGATAAGTGATAAAATATGTCAAAAGGTGTCTCGACATGGATTTCTAATTAGGATACAATGGTTAGAAGATCCAACAACCAGATCAACATGGAAAAAATAGAGGAATATCGGTAGATCATAGCATTAAAGGAGCTCAATTCAAATTTGAATTTGAGCAAGAATTTGGAAGCACCTAGAAGAAGCCAACTCACAAGAAGGTGAATTCAAACAAGGAGAGAGAAGTGGGAAAGGGACAAGGAACACAACTATAAAGGAGGACGAATTAACCATTTTTGGATGCTAAGGGTTGGCCAAAATTGTTGAAGACTACTTAAGGCCGAGAATCTTGTAGACCATTAGAGCTGAGTGAAACTAGTCTTAGGATATGTATTAGGAGAACACCCTATAATTTTCTAAATGCTCCATGTAAATGAATGTAAGCTCCATTTGAGATTAGTTGCATTGTAGATGTCATAAAGGCTTGAGAAGAAATATAAAGAAACCTTTTTGTTTCATTTCAGTTGTGTTGGACTCTGCAAAACAGAAAGATCTTCCAGGTCTAAACCGGTTGTGTCATCACACAACCATCCACGAATATCAAAATTGGATATCAAAACTAGGGCCAAAAGAAATAGATCAGTAATGTGTTCCCACCCAACGTTAGCTAAGTTATCAAGCTATGGGGAAATAGTCAAGCCCAACCCCATACCCACCCTCGTGAATGGACAAATCATCCACCTTCCAAGGAAAAGTGACAATTGGAGGATCCATGTGATCATACATCAAAACATCATTCTTAACTAATATGAGCCAAAAACTTGTAATCCCTTGCCACATATTTTTCAGGGTGAGAACTCTAGGAGTAGCTAGAATAATGGGGACTCAAAGTTCATCCAAATCCAAATGTGGAAGGACAGCCAAAATACAACCCACTCATACAATGAGTCACCACCCACTCCATAAATCATGTCAAGACATTAAACATGTCTTCCAATTTGCAATAGTCCCAAGATACCACAATTCCTTTTATGTGGAAATACACCCCAAAAGAATCCTAGGTGAGAAAATATTGATATCATCCACCTCACCGCCTAACCCCATGTGATGTAGGGGCCAAATGAAATAAGCAGTAATACACATTACCACCGCAGCATGTCGGAAAAATATCCAACAAATTATCTATGAAAACAAAGGTTGTCTCATAATTAACATGAGGATGGGATGAGAGCTCAAAATATTCAAGGGTTAGAACTATTTTAATGGTAGAAAGAACCAAACTAGATTGAGAAATGAAAATACGAAGGAACTATTTTTCTTTAAAAAGAGATAAGAAGACCATTTTGTGTTTGGCACTAGGTAAGTGGAAGCGGGAAGCATGGGATCGGTCATTGGGGCAGAAAATGAGAGAGGGAAAAACCTAGCCATAGTAAGGGAGTAATAATGAGACAAATTTACAATAAGGAAATATGATGTTGGGCATATGTGGAAGGAACTAGAAGTTGTCTTCTATAGTGGATGACATCACTCAGGGAAGAGATCAAACATTGAAAATATTTTTCACAACCCATGCAAATTAATGACCACTGGCCTATTAGAAAAAAAGGATTAGGAATATATTTCATCTATATCTCCCAAAGACCATGCCAAGGGTTGGTAATATTGTTTACTAGTTCATCATTATTGTGAGAGACCCTAAAATTAGAAAGGTAGCCCACCACCGAGTTAGCCTCATGATAACAATGTGAATATCACACTTAGAAAAGTTGAGGAGTAATTGATGAGCTTGGAAATAATATTTTCAATCCTCTAGGCCTTGGAATGTTCATACTTGATGGCATTAACAATAACCATAGAATCCCCGTAATGCTAACCCAATCTATACCACATTTTAGATCCATTTGAAGACCCTAGACCAAAGCTCAATCTTTCATAGCATTATAAAAACCATCGAAAAATATAAGGAGTCGTCTGAATCAAAGAACTTGAAAAATATTTGATGATACAACCAACTCCTAAGGAATGTGGCTCACCCTAGAAACCCCATCAAACTTTAACTTTTAAAATATAGAAATAGGGGAGTCCATTTGGCATCAAGTCTCCTCAATTTATTCAATGGATGAGCATATATGCCAAACCCATTAATGGGGAGAGAATGGAGAATAGTCCAATCATTCATAAGCTTGATATCCTAGTTCAAGAATGGGAAGATAACATGAGACGAAGACATAACTATCTGTGAGATAACATATTTCAACATTTTAATGATTGATTCTACATAATCAAATTCACCTCTGGAAATCTATTTGTTCCTCTCCCACCAAATGTGCTGAATTGGGATCGAAGGATTATAGATCCAAATTCAATTGAAGTGGTCAAAGGTGTGAAGAAGATGCTAGAAATGCATGGATAAAGATATGCCATCTAGGAGAACCTATTTAAGTTTTAAATTGCACACAACCATCCCCAACATCTTCGAGTGAATGGACAATGGAACAACAAATGATCAAAATCTTCCTCCACTTTTTCACATAAGAAACACTCAATTGGACCGAATAGTCCCATTAATTGAATATTTTTCCCTTTGATCCAATATCCATGCAAAGGCACCCACTTTTGGAAATCACTCTTTATCCCAACAACTACTCCATTAATCCTCGGCGTTGAGTTCCTCCTACAAACAGGAGTTATAACTCGTAGTCACTTTGAATACTCACTTTGGATTTCATTGTAACCCAAATGATGCAATCCTCCTCATTTAGATATCCTCTTTAAAATAATTCTTTAATCCTTTAAATACTTCCAAAGTGAGCATTCTATAAAATATTATAAGGTAGTAAATTTATCAAATCACGTAACCCGAATGTCAACTAGAGGAGGATAACCTCACAAGGATGTTGAAGAAAAAAATATTATAATTTTCTTCATTAATAATTTGACATGCAACAAAGTATAGGATTCCAAAATACTTTTGAAATCCTTTAGCCACCTCTCTCTGGATTTTTCTTCCAGGAGATTTCTTCTTTGAAAAGCAATTCCCCAATTTTGCCAAAAGTTTTTTCCTGAAATAAGATAACCTACTTATATATGTTCCCTCCTGGAATATTTGTTCTTTAATATCCTTGAGCTCAAGTTCCACTATTTATTTTTCTTTTAATATGTTCTTAAACTGATTCATGTTTCATTCCTTTATGAGATGTTTAACCTGAGAAAGCTTTCTAGAAAGATTAAACATTTTAGAACCCATAATCTTAATAGAGTTCTGTCATGACTCCATCATTGTTAGAATACTCTTATCCCTAAGCCACATAAGATCAAATTTGATGGGGCACTTGGAAGGAATCGAGTGTAGAAAAGGACACAAGGATAGGGTAATGATCAAGAAATTGAGAAAACCATACTTTCACTTACCAAATTCATTTGTAGCTAATCCAAATTGGCTAAAAAGTTGTCCAAGCGTTACATCTTGTTGTTAAATCCTAAATTTCTATTTTTCCAAGCAAACCACCCATGCTTAGACTCAATATAAGCCAAATTATTATAATTTATGAATGATTTAAAATCCTTTTGGGTCTCTACATGTGATAATTATGTTAAAATCCCAACCAAGAACACAATTCGGATGGTTGAGGTTTTGGATCTCCATCAATATTTCCTATCACAGTTACTAAATAGTATTGTTTAGGAGCATATACATTAAAAGGAAAATCCCTATCCATCACATACGTACGTGATGGGCCAAACCAAAATAACTCGTGCCTTTCCAATGCTAATTTCACCACCTACTATTATGCCACAACTATTTTTAGTGAACCATTGTGAAAAAGTTAAATTTATCTTTGATTGGGAACGTGCATGGGTAAGTGCAGCAAGTTGGGGGATAATTAAGTGGACATCAAATCCTGAATTTTACATCAAAAACAACAAAACATCAAATTTAGTCTTCCGTAGACTTGAACCATGCCGAAAATTCAAAAATATGTCATAAAAATGGTACCATCACGTAGGGGAGATTGTTAGCTTTGTAGAAATATTGATTTTAAAGTGAATAGATTAGGATAAATATCATTTTATAATTTTTTACTAATAGTAGGTCTTTAAGACACTTTTTTCGTGAATGTTTATGTCTACGTTTAAGACTCGCAAATTTTGTTTCACTTGTCGAATGTGATAAAAATTATACCATCCGAATCAGGTGAAATTATATACATGTTAAAAAAAATTATTTGATTTCAATATTTTTTGATGAAGTTATGGCAGGCAAATGGAAAGTGCTATGTTTTCTTTATGTTTTCAGACCACTTTCACGGAAAAAATCATAAAAAATAAAATATTGCTCAAAAAATACAAAATAAAATCTATCCTAAGATAAATAGCTGCATATAACTTCTCACCAAAGGAAAAATATATATATCAATTTTTTCTCATCCAAATCCTGGAAAATGACTACAATCTTATAGGTGTTTTTAAAAAAATACCAAGTCATTGAATTTTGAGTGTTTAATATAGCTAAACTTGTCCATTTTTTAAAAATAGTAGTTTAGAAACTAGATTCTAGATGCTACGATTCATATTGATATAAGTTTTTCTAATTTTGAGTGTATGCATTGCTAATAATCCCTACAAGTTGATATTATGTTGTTATTTGCAATATGACGTCCACTTATGACCCCTTTTTTGTCCCCCAACTTGCTGCACTTACCCCATGACACTTAGGGTGAATGTTAAAAAGGATGAATTCATATCCGTCTCTATAAGAGAATACTTTGTAAAGTATCCAATTGAGATTATGTTAGACCACAAGATAAAACCAAAGCCTTGTAACAATGACATATGATTCAATGCCACCTGTTGCTTCTAAAGCGTTCATAAAATACCCATTACACCCAACCCAATTTTTACTCCAAGCAAAAATTTCTACTTGTTAGGAAATTAGAAAACACTTAATTAAAGATTTTTTTAGGGGCAAATAAATCCCTAACATTCCAGAAATTATATTCATTGTGGGGGATGGGGACTCCCACCCCAAACCTTTCGGGAATAAAGAAAGTATTGATTACATTTTGAGTACTAGAATCCACCTTGGCCTTTTCCTTATCATGTTTTGATTTCCTTCCTACATTTCCTAAAGAACCAAATTTGGCAATTTTGAGATAGGAATCGATCAAATGGATAGATCACTATTTCAGTTCTCTTATCAAATCATCATCATCAAAGAGGTCGATGTTCTCCTTAGAAGTCCATTCATCTAAATCATCGAGTGAATCCCCCTCCCATATTCGATATCATGTTACAAGATTGAAGAAAGGTAGGAAAATTGTTTAACGGAGAGGACCCAGGTCTCAGTGCACCCTAAGTTTAAGGGTGCACATAGCCACCATAACATCATATAATTCAAAACAAAAAAAACCCTTTAATTGGTTATGTTCTCTCTATTATATATATTTCATTTTAGATATTAAAATAATGTGGAAGAGACATTTTTAAATATTTAAATTTGGTTATTTTAAATACAAAGAAATTCAAGGTGAACCATTACTTGATAATTAAGTCACATATTTGTTTCTACCTATTTGTCATCATTTGATTGGCTAATTGGGGTGAAATGACTTGATGTGACTTATTCTATTAAGCACTTTTTTCAAAATGTAAGTGGAAAAGTGGCATGTACTAGCTCCCTAATTTTCATGTACCCTCACAAGTATTGGTCCATGCTCAACAATTGGTTCCTCTCCCTTAACCACACTTTATGTTTCAAAGAACGAGGACTTGGGAGATAATTGAATATAGGGGATATCAAAATTCGTGCACTATGATTAACTAGACCGAAGGGGGATCGAAGGAAAATAGCTGGAAGAGTATAGTGCAAGATTCCTTTTCACTACTTGAACTCCTTTGATGGTCCCTCGGCTTCAACATCCATTTTTTTCCCAAATTAGCAACATTGAGCATAATACATCATTTCTTGATGTCCTCGGTTTGATGAAAATGGAAACATTTGAATTATATATTCTCATAATCAATATTTTGAGTCCAAGAGCCATCCGTTAACTACATTTTAATTGATTTTGGCAAATTCTTAGACAAACTTGAGGAATGGTTAAATTTGCAAAGTGAAGATGGTGTTCGCCTAGGAGAGTATGTTGTAAGACTTCTCCTTTATGTTGATGACCTTATCTTGATTGCTAGATCCACCCAAGGCCTTCAAAAGCATTTATGTGTGCTTGAGAAATTTTGCAAAGAAGTGGGGATGCAAGTCAACACCAATAAGACCAAGATTATGATCTTCTCCAATAGAAAGAAAAGAACTCAATATGATTTCTATTTCGATGGAAACATTTTAGAGGAAGTAATAGAGTATAAATATCTTGGGTTTGACTTTAATAACAAGCTCAGTTGAGAGATTTGTAGCAAAGAGAACTTTAGGGGGGTGGAGAGCTTTTTATGCTTTCCAAAACAAATGCAGAGAGGTAAAATTATGGGATTGGAAAACTATGCAGACTTTGTTTGGGATTTTAGTAACTCCAGTGGTGCTTTACAGATGTGAGGTTTGGGCTAGCAACATTTCAAACTCAAGGTGGAAACAATTTGAGAGGATTCAAAAAGCATGATTACTAGCAAGTTCAAATTAAAGATCTCGGTCCCATATGAGATTATTCTAGCTTGAAACGGGTGTTGTACCTCTAGAAGCTATTGTTATGATTCGTCTCATAACATATTTAAAAAGGATTGAGAAAATGGATGGTAGTAGATGGCCTAAGGTTGTCCTCAATGAGTTTTTGGAGAAAAGAAAGAAGTCATGGATGAATCAAAACAACAAATGGCTTTAAAAATGGAACATTTACTTGAATGCATGTCCTAATAATAGCCAAGAGATAAAGACTTTTGTTATAGATAAATTCTGCCAAGTTATGTGGGGAAAGCCATTAGGGAGAAAGAAGATGTACTATTTGGAGGAATTTAACTCTACATGTGATCATCAACAAAAGGATTTTATAGGGGCTAATATCCCATGGAAATAAAATATATTCATAGCTCAATTGATAACTAATTCACATCATCGTCGGTGTGAAACAAGAAGATAGAAAAGACACAAAGAGGTATGGGGATGTGAGAATATGTGTCTTTTGCACGTCTAGTACAAAGGAGTCGAGAGAAACATTTCATGTTGGAGTATAATTCCTACAATGACATTAGGTCCTAGTTTGTTAGCACAGTGGTTATTGCATCCTTACAAGATGTTTTCAGCGAGAATATAGTTGAAAAAATTGGGGAGATGATTATAAAACTCACCAACAAGATATCTGAATGCCAGAAAGATCTTTAGAAAGATTTTTTGTCCCATAGGATGTCTTTGGTAGCCTCGTGGATGAAAATATATTCTTCTTATTTTTCTAGAGATGTAAACCCTAGCATAAGAAGTTAAATTTCCATCCACTATCTTGTCATTAATCTGAAGCACCCTCCCAATTCCATCATAGATCTTATTCAAAATATCACATTTCTAATATTTAATAGACAGGCATAAAGGAAAACCCAAACCGAGTATCTCCCATAAAATTTTTGCATGAATCATAATTTGGAACCCATGGTTGAAGAAAGAGAGCAACATCTTCGAGAACCCCCTCTCTACATTATAGGGATTTCTCCTTTTGTTTTGCACTTCTCAAGATAACAAAAAAAGAATCATTTTAGTAAAAATATGAGGGAGATATCGTTCCCCCATTTTCGATCACACCATTTTTTTGACCACCGCTATAATAGGCCATTTCCTTGAGAGTTTTCTTATTAGGGCACACCTTCGAAAAGTGACGACCTCCACTTCAACTTCATTTGTGGTATCCACATCTGTCGTGACAAGGGTACAATCTTCAATTAATACTAAATGATCTTTCTTTCTAATTGCTCAGTTGTCCACTTATTTGTACGAAGGTCTTTAAACAAGACCTCATATTTAACTTTTACCGTGTAACCTTGATTTGTGTTCTCCTTCTCCACAAGCACTCCTTCACATCCCTTGTATGCATATTTGTCATTTATTTCACATATTTTCATTTTTTTGGGTTTAAAATAGCAATCATATGTGAAATGTACGATGGAAACGTTGAAGGGGATATTTTGAAGGAGTCAAATTAGAGGAAGACAAATAATGTGAGAGGAAGAAGGGTGAAGAAGAAGGGGTTAGAGGGTGGAGAAGTGCGAGGGTGGCGAAAATACTTCACATATTTTCATTTGTTTAGGTTTAGCTTAAACTTCACATATTTGCATATACTTCTAATATTTTCATTTTTTCGGTTTAGCTTATAAAAATTATCATGCACTTGTTTAAAAAATGTGTTTACAACTTACCAAACCTTCCTCATACTATGTATAATCATTCTTGTGTGATTGTCCCTAGATTAATGGGATGAAGATTCTTTAAATGTGAACTCATCCATTCAAGAGTAGATTAATGTGTAAATGGTTTATGAATCTCGGGGGGGTGGTTTGTGTGGATATTTTCGTCTCTAATTGATTCTTTGACTCTTATGGATAATCTTTGATTCTTCATGTTTTTAATCCACAACCATTATTGAAGTATTGAAGAGTATGAAATGTATTGTGGCATCTTTTTCAATATTTCTGAAAATTAAACGTGTAAGTAATTAATGGTTATACATTCACACTAATCATACATCATACATGTTGGTTATGAATTTGAACAAATTCAAATTCACGAATTTTCCTTTTCAAGAAGGTTATTCTCTAATTTATCATTCCAAAAGTATGGAATATGTCAAAATTCCTCTTCAATATATTCTAAGATGAAAAAAATGTCTTAAATAATGATGCCTTCCACCATAAAACCCTTTGGACATGTTAATTGTTTCACAAATCCCTTTAATTTTTCATGTAGCTCTCTAGCTGAAAAATATATCATGTATTAACCTGTAATTTGAAGATCGTCAACCAAATTCACTAATGGATGGATTTGAGATTCTGTGAAATAAGAAGGCAGATCCTTTTCCAATTTGGAAACTATATTTGCAAAAAAAAAAATCAAATGTTTAATCCTTGAATACAACACTTTTAGTAGGTTAGGTGGAATATTACAAGATGAGACCTTAACACCAAGGGAATTATATGTTGCATAAATTAAAAAGAATTTAAATCTGAAATAAAATATATGTTGCATAATATAAGGCCCAAAACATGTGAATTACCTTCAAAATGTTATGTCAATCATGTCTTTTGAAGCTTGTGATGTGTCCATCAATAATGAATACACGCATTAGGAAAGACCCATAGTCATTTAATACGGGAATCTCTTGCATTGTTTTATTCACCAATTTGACTTTATCCCTAGTTAATATCCATGTAGCCCCCTTTTTAATACTCTTCTCTATCTCGCTAACAATTAGATTTTCTCTAGAACTTGGAGTATATCTACTAGAGATGTGATTACATATAGAAACCACTACATTCTTAAATATATGCATTGGATCCAAAATATGCCCAACTTTGCTAAATTATCTTTATATGGCAGATTGTAAAACCTAGATAGTTTTTTCATTCTTGATGGCATTTCAACATTTTCATTGATTTCTGATAGTCATATCCAATTTCTCCACCAATATTGAGGAATAACAATATTTGATCTTATGCATGATTGTGTGAAGGGTTTGCAAAAATCCCCATGTAACATAATCCTCAAAGGTTGTCATGTATCAAGTTTTCTATGAAAATGACCTTTCTTTTTAACACAATATCCATTCTCCTTCGAAAGAACCTTTGATGGTCTTTGTATACAACCTTCTTGAAATATTTAGATGACCTCCCCACATAGTGACCACTACACCTTGGGTGTACATTCCTTTGTCGAGAAAACATAAATATATAAACTATTTAAAAACTTAGAGTATAATGTGAAGAAACACAAATATATATAATCTTTTTATCTCTAATTTTAACATATTTTAAATACTTGAAAAATATTCATCCCAA
This sequence comes from Taxus wallichiana var. yunnanensis, assembly GCA_018340775.1. Lineage (NCBI taxonomy): Eukaryota > Viridiplantae > Streptophyta > Pinopsida > Cupressales > Taxaceae > Taxus > Taxus wallichiana. The sequence continues at coordinate 679,086,559 of CM031244.1, forward strand.
GTAAATCACGAATAGTCCAACACAAAATACCATAATAGGTGAATTTCCTTTTCCAATGGATTTTGAAAGGTCATACATTGTAATGTTATCTCATAATGCTCTCAAATTATCATTTATAAGTTCAAAATAGACATCCATATTTTTTACTTGATGTTTACTAAGCAAAAATAATGATAACATTAAATGTCCCTTGTGAATCATCAACCATGGAGGAAAATTATAATTTATCAACAATATTGGTTAAATGGAGTAGCTAGTTGACATACTGGAAAAGGGGTTAACACCATCCATTACCAAATCAAATCGTATGAATGTGTGTTTGTCTCTTAGTTTTTAAAACACAACGACGAGTAAGTGCATGGAAATGGGGGTCAAAAAGGGACACCTTTTTCCTGAAATCAATGAAACTTGAACTTCATTGAATAATTCGGCATGCCTATGCTCAAAATTTGACAAAGTGATAAGAATAAGTACCGTAGATCTCGGAATCTAGTTTCTAAAATACTAAAAAAAATTAAATGGTTGAGATTAAGAGGGTCAAATGTGGTGCACACACAAAGTACATCTATTTTCGTGTCAAAAAGATAAGAACCTATTGTGTGTGACCCCATTTTTTCAACACTATATTTTTTTCAAATCCCTTTAGTAGAAAGTTAGCTAAGACCATGTACAACGTGCCATTAATTTTTCATAATTTTGGGATGAATGTATAATTTTTTAATGTAATTTTCAAAGTGCACATATCCAGAAAATGAAATATTTGTGTGTGCACCCCCATAACTTTGAGGAAAAAGTCATTTTTAGTTTTTTTAGTGCGTGTAGAATGGAGTTTAGAAAAAACCACTTTTTTAATTTGGATGAAAAAATCGTAAATTGTGCACCAAAATGTATGCATAGGTTTTTGCAAGAAAACAAGGCACTAGTAAAAGAAAATATGGATGAAAGCCTTAAACTAATCATATTTTAGAAATAATTATATCGTCATCAAGGTAAAACCGGGTTTGACATCATAGTAGAATTTATTTTTGAATATTATGTTTTACTTTGCACGAGATATTGGGGTGCACACTAGAAATTTTGATGTTTATTTTTCAAACACGGTTTTAATCACAAGGTTTGGTAATCCAAGGAAAATCCAAACCTATGGATTGGGAATTTAAAACCCAAAAAAGGTAAAACGAATTAAGCGCTATAACACGCTCACGTTATAGCGCGCTCAAGTATAAGTCTTTCTTTTATTATTATTTATATTTTATTATTTCTTATACTTTAAATTTATTTTAGTAAATATAAGATGTTAGGGTCACTCTGCACCTTATGGAACTAGTCTCATAGCTCCATCTATCACGGTTTAGAAGATAGTTTTTCAAATTCTAATCTAGTCAATACATAGGTATTTTTCAAGATTTCAGCATTCAACATTCAAGCTTTTAGGGTTTAGATTATATAATTGATATCTGTTTTGTGAAAGAATATAGTCATTATTTAGGTTTTGGGGCCTTTTGGATTGGTTATTGACATTTTTAGGAGTGTTTAGGAAGATTTAGGAAATTTTTACTCATTCAAGGGCAATCTTCTCAACAACGAGTTTTCTAGGTGCAAGGAACAAACACTCTAATGGTGAAATTTGACTTCTTCGATGATTTTGGGAGCTCTGTAAGGAGTTAGGAGGAAAATAAATAGGCACTGGAAAGATACATGAATCCTATACATGTTGGTAACATTCATTTTCTCTAAGACTTGAAGGTTTCATGAATAATTTCAAGATAGTGTAGCTACCCCTTTCGGTTCCAAACAAAAATGGCCCTAAATTTGTAAGTACTAAAGATATGATCACCACATGGCACTAGGTTAATATTTGTAAATGTTGATAAGTACCTCTGGGAAAGATTAATATCATAAATAGACTATTTTTTACCATGGGTAAGGATCTCATGAGGATGGGGCCAATTTTTGTGAGTTAAAAACACCTTCATAACACCCCATATTGTGTTTTTTAGTGATGAAACTTCTAACATAAACTTTAAGCCATAAACCATAAACCCTAAACCCTAAACCATAAACCATAAACTTAAACCCTAAACCCTTAACACTGAACCTTGAACCCCGAGCTATTGTTTAAGGTTTAGGAATCGAGACTCAGGTTTAGGGATTAGGGTTTAGAGTTTAGGTTTAGGTTTAGGGATTAGGATTTAGTGTTTAGTGTTTAGGGTTCATGGTGGTAAAAATAGGGTTTATGGTTTAGGGTTTAGGGATCAGGGTTTAGAGTTAATGGTTTAGGGTTTATGGTTGAGGATTTAGGGTTTTAGGTTTAGGATTTAGGGTTTATTGTTTAGGGTTTATGGCTCAAGGTTTAGGGTTTTGGGCTCTAGGTTTAAGGTTTACGATTTAGGGTTTAAGGTTTAGGGAATATGATTTAGGGTTTAAGGTTAAGGGTTTAGGATTTAGGGTTTAAGGGTTAGGGTTTAGGGCTCAGGGTTTAAGGCTCATGGTTTAGGGCTCAGGGTTTAGGGTTGATGGCTTAGGGTTTAAGTTTTAAGGTTTAGGGTTTATGGTTTTGGGTTTAGGGTTTAGGATTTAGGTTTTAGGGTTTATGGCTTATGGCTTAGGGTTTAGGGTTTAGGGTTCAAGGTGGTAAAAATAGGGTTTAGGATTTAGGTTTTAGGGTTTAAGGTTTAGGATTTAAGGTTTAGGGATTATGGCTTAGGGCTTAGGTGTAGGATCAAACGATACCTTTCCAAGTGTAACTCCCCTCTTGAGGATCATATTCATATTTAATGTATCATCGTCGAAGAGGAAAGCTCCCCTATCAAATTGGTTATTCAATATGACGTGGAAGATGAGTAAAGAAAATGAAAGCTAGAGAATTAGATTTCATTGGTAATTAATACTAAGTATTAACAAGACTAATATGGCTTCTGACTACTCAACTAGGAGGCCATGACAATATTAGGACCATATTTCCTAGTCTCATGCCTAGAACCATTATTAAGTCTGCTTGTGCAAAATAAACATAGTGATAGGGGTATGGCTAAGAACACAAAGGAGTTATCAATCGCCTAGTAAATATTTCTTGTTTAGTTTTTAATGGGAGTCACTTGGCCTATGACTTAGTGACCTTCCATTCATTGATAATTCCTTTTATGATAAACCCATGGATGATTTTAAAATTGCCTTCAAAAAGATAGGGGTAGTCATCTAGCCTAATGAAAGATGTGATGTGATGTGTCAAAACTATATATTCACAAGAACCTATTCTTCTTTGAAAGTCCCTGGTTTGTCTTAGTTATGAGGTTTCCTTATATCCAAGGATTGAGGACTATTGGGGTCTGCAAGGCAGAATTGGACATTTAGGAATCATTGAGTGTCCAATTAGAATGTCGTTGCATCTCGAGAAACATTCTCAATTTTTGGAGTAATGCATCTTGGAAAATAAATTTGAACCTCACAAATCCTCTCAAATTTCCATTTATGCCGTTTTCCTGGTCCTCTCTAGCAGTATCAACAAAAAAGAAAACAAATTTTACTAGAATTACTTAAAAATGCATTCCTTTACTTTGAGCTTATCTTTATAAACACAATCCGGCTTTCTAAGTTCTCCATATTTACCGAATTTGGGGTGAATTAACATTATGGACCTCTCGATGGTGTGAAGAAAATGGCGAGTTCATTTCCTCCAACATTTCTTAAAGTGAATTTTGAAAGAGCAGAACGAATTTCATCACAGCAAAATAATAATTATCTGATATTGTATTCAACCTAATTACAAATAATAATAAGGCTAATAAATAGCCAAGGAAATAGAATACTGACTTCCTACAAACCAGGAAGTCACACAACAAAACAACCCGTTAATATCATTACGGGTATAACAAAATTATATTGTTGAAACAATATAACAAACATGTATTATTAATAATGAGTTATAATATAACTCATATTAATAATATTACAATATAATAATGAGAGCACTATGATATTAAATCCTAACATTCCCCCCCTTAGTGCGAACATGGGGAAAACACCATCTTCAACCAAGCAGCATGCCGCTCCGTAGCTTGCACATGGTCTCGATCCTCAACACTGACTATGGGAACTACATCATCCAGGGACCGTTCAACCTATTAGATGAATACATGAATTGGGACCGTTCAACCAATTCACATCAACCATCAAATCAGTCTGATCAAGAACACTTCCTGCAATAGTATCAATGGTACAAATCATTATCATCTCGGGGACACACAAGCACTACACTGCACACAGGAACAGGGATGCTCATCTATTCTTATTCATCACACAAGACACAAAGATGTCACTAAAGTAGTTTGCGGCCTCTGAGGTAGTGACGAACTCGAGGATGCTGATTGTCCTCCTGCCTCCGTTGCCTCCATCCTCCAAAAAGAGGATATCAAAACAGATAATCTTCATCACTTGAATAATTGATAGGTTCATTGTCACTTGCAGGATTAGAATAATCATCCCAATCTTCTTCAGCAGCTAAAGCCTTTTGTTCCAACTTATCATCTAAGAGATCTTGAGCTCTTTTCTTACAATTCACAAAACCATGTCCTGGTTGTTTACAGTAATGACACAAAAGACGTGTCTTTGACGATACAAACTTTTTTTTACCTTTATAGAATGATGATTTATTGTTTGCAACCATGACACTTTCTTCTTCTGGTACAGACCTTTTGTTTTTTTCTTCCTCGTCAAGCAAAGAGGAAATTAAATTTTCCAAACTAGGATTGATCTTACTAAGAGTAAAAACAATACTTGAATATTCTTTTGGCAAACTATTTAGTAAGATTGCTTTAGCATCTTCTCCATCTACCTCTACTTTTATTCCTGATAATTGATTTAAAATGGATCGAAACTTACTGATATGTTGAACCATATTGTCATTTTCACCCATCTTTAGCCCAAAAAGTTTTTGCTTCAGCGCCATTGCTGCACTACCTGCTTGAGATCCAAATAACTTGTTCAATGTCACCCAAATGTTATTAGATGACTTGGTTAGATCAATATGATGCAAATATGCATCGGAAAGACCAAGGCCGATAATTGCTATTGCTTTTCGATCCTTACTTTCCCATTTCGCTGCTTCATCTGCATCATTCGGTTTTTTAATTTTTCCTTCGACAATGTCCCATAAGTCTTTATCAATCAATTGTAATTGGGTTCTTACTTGCCACGTGTGGAAATCTTTACCATCAAACCTTTCAATTAAATTTATCTTTTCCATTTTGAAACTCCACTAAATCGGGAACTTGAACCAAATAATAATAAACTTCTTTATACTGGCAGAGATAAAATATATTAGAACTTGACAGATAACCAACTTACTGATATAAACAAGCAGATTTTCTCAAGGCTGTGCATGAATGAGCCACACGTCAAGGCTGTGACAGATCTGACGTCATATCCAAATAAATACTGGTTGTGGAAGTTATGCATGCGGCCTATAACCTCTTGGTCAATCCTGCGCAAACTATGTATGCGGCCTGCTCTGTTTAAATTGGGCCGACCATATATGCAAACGTGTACATGAGGGCGCATAATACATCACCACCACGCTTCCAGTTTCTACAGTTTCCGATTACATATGCACAAAACGGCATATAACAATTCCTCTGCGTTTTTATTTTCTATCAAATCATCTATTTCATCTTCTACACCATGATACGAGATAAGGTGCGCTTTGAGCAGCCTGCGCTTGGACCTGACGAGTCCGCATATACAACAGCTGTAACGCCTTGTATCCCTCGGTTTCGAAGCGTGTTCTGAACTTATTTTTGCTATATAACAATCTATTTCACCCTAAACGGCATATCATGACCGTAGCTCCGCTCTCCGTACCACATGAAAGAGCAAATCGAATTTCATCACAGCAAAATAATAATTATCTGATATTGTATTTAACCTAATTACAAATAATAATAAGGCTAATAAATAGCCAAGGAAATAAAATACTAACTTCCTACAAACCAGGAAGTCACACAACAAAACAACCTAGTTAATATCATTACGAGTATAACAAAATTATATTGTTGAAACAATATAACAAACTCAGATATTAATAATGAGTTATAATATAACTCATATTAATAATATTACAATATAATAAAGAGAGCACTATGATATTAAATCCTAACAAATTTAAACGAAATGAAATTTGGAATTTGGAGGTGGCACATGGTAGACATTGATTATCCTACCACCGATTTTGAGTGACAAAACTTCTAACATGAACTTTAAACCCTATCCCTAAACCATAAACCATAAACCCTTAACCCTAAGCCCTAAACCCTAAACTGAACCCTAAACCCTGAGCCCTAAATCTAAACCCTCAACCCTAAACACTAAAACCTAAACCCTAATTACCAAACTTTGAGCCCTAAACCCTAAACCTTGAACCCTGAACCTTGATACCTATACCCTAAACACTCAACCTTAAGCCCTAAGCCCTAAACCTTAAACCCTAAACCTTAAACTATAAACCTTAAACCCTAAACCGTAAACCCTAAGCCCTAAATTATAAACCCTAAACCATGAACACTAAACCCTAAACCCTAAACCCTAAATTTTAAACCTTGAACACTAAAAATACTTGTTAGAAAGACTTCTAAAAAAGATACTAATAAGAATTGATTAAAATTGGTACAAAAATTTTGAAGGAGGGAATTTTCAAATATCCAAGAAAATTTTGGTATGACCCTTTTCTAATCAATCCCTTCCCTACTGGGAAGCTTGCACAAAGAACTGTTACGTAATAGACCTATCTTCTTTATCACATCACATGGGAACTATTTCACTCACTATAATATTTTGTGTCTTACCCATTCTTATTAGTATTAACTAAGAGTATTCAAATGAAAAGGGTTCACCTGTTGAACATAGGCATAACATTCAAAGAGAGTCATCACAATTTGATGCCTTTCATCTGTTGATATTTTGAAGGAGGGAAATTCCAGATATCCAAGATTAATTTGAGTACAAAGAAATGTTACCCAATATAGCTATCTCATTTTTTCTATAGCTTGTGAAATATTTGGAGCTACAATAGTGTTATAAATAACTCAAGTATATGCAGAAGATGAAGAAACATTCAATAGTGCAAGTATATGTGGGGAGAAACATGTTTGGTAGAGATGTGTAATAAATAAGGTTTTTTTATTCTTATAGTGCGAAGATTAAGAGGAGGTTTTCACTTTGTAATCATTATTGTAGATTGAAGATCAATACCATTAGAGTGTTTGTTCCCAAAACATTGAACCCTAACCCCTAAGCCCTAAACCCTAAATCATGGACCCTAAACCTTGAACCCTAAAACCTAAACCTTAAACCCTAGGCTCTAAACCCTAAACTGTAAACCCTAAACCCTAAACATTAATCCCTTAACCCTAAACCCTAAACCTAAACCTTAAACCCTAGGCTCTAAACCCTAAACCGTAAACCCTAAACCCTAATTATTGAGCCCTTAACCCTAAACCATGAACACTAAACCCTAAACCCTAAACACTAAAACATAAACCCCAAAGCATGAACCCTAAACCCTGGACATTGATCCCTAAGTTCCCTAAACAATAAATCATAAACCCTAAACCCCCAACCATTAACCCTTAACCCTTAAAGGCAACATTACCAAAAAGGAGTTCGTAGTGGTATTATGGTTTGATGAGGGTCGAATATCGAATACTATATTCATATTCGGTGTATCACATCAAAGAGGGCAGATCTCTTCTCAAATTGGTTATTCAAGATGATGACGTGGAAGATGAGAAAAGCAAATGAAATATGGAGAATTATATTTCATGGGTAATTAGTACTAAGTATCAACAAGACTAATATGGCTTCTAACTACTCGACTAGGAGGGCATGATAATGTTAGGACCATATTTTCTAGTCTCGTGCCTAGAACCATCATTGATTCTTCTTGTATAAAATAAGCATAACAACATGGGAATGGCTAAGAACACACAGGGGTTATCAATCGCCTAGTAAATATTTCTTTTTAGTTCTGAATGGGAGTCATTTGGCCTATGGATTAGTGACCTTATATTCATTGATAATTTGTTCTATGATAAACCCATGGATGATTTCAAAAGTGACTTCAAAAAGATAGGGGTAGTCATCAAACCTAGTAAAGGGAGTGATTTGATTTCCAAACAACTTGAAATGTAAACAAATTTAGAGGTCAAAACACGAATTTACAAATATCTCTATCGTTATAAATGGAAGCCAAGTAACGGTGTCTCCCTTTATCCAAAGATTACGAACTAATGGAATCTGTGGAAGGATTGGACATTCAAGAATCATCGAGTGCATGAATTAGAATATCATTGAATCTGGAGAAACATTCTCAAACATTGGATTAATGCATATTGGAAAATAAAATTGAACCTTAGAAATCCTCTCAAATTTTCGCCTATCTTAGGTCGTGTTCCTAGTTTTGTTTCTATTTCGAGTTCTAGTTCTGGTTGTGGTCATCAAATATGGAAGTTTTAGGAAAGGAATCCACACTTGAATAATTATTCCCATTTAGATTGCTATAAATGCTAATAGTAGTGACAAAGTGCATGTGGAATTCGGTTGGTGGAAGATGGGGTTGTGCCCTTGTTGGTTTTTTCTCATGGTGTCATTGGTAGCCTTTCTAGTATCATCAGAGAGAACTCCCCATGCTTGTGATAAGTTTAAAAGCTCCTCGGCCTCCCGTGGAACTTTTTTATCGGGATGCAAAACCGAGGCTAGTTTTAGCAGGTATTAACAGAAAAAGAAAATAATTTTGATTTGAATTACTTAAAAATGCATTCCTTCGCTTCGAGCTTATCTTTATAAATGCAATTCGGATTTCCAAGTTCTCCATATTTTCCAAATTTTGGTCGAATTGACATTCTGGACCTCTAAAAGCATGAAGAAAATGGCAGTTCATTTCCCCCAACCTTTCTTGAAGCAAATTTAAACGAAATGAAATTTGGAATTTGAAGGTGGCACGTGGTAGACATTTATTTTCCTACCAAATATTTGCTTATTGATGATTAATTGTTATTAGTTGGATTTATTTGCCATTATTATGATAAGTGTGTTTTTGAGATTGTCAAATCACTATCAGGTTTATTCATGAGAATACAATTATTATTGTGGCACGGTTGATGCAACTCCTTAAAGCCTCCCATAATTACGAATACCTCTCCTATGAAACCCCATATAAGTGGATATATGTTAACCAAACTTGTCATACCTCCTTGAGATTGAGAAGGGTGTTTAGGGATGCTTTTAGCTTGCTTGAAGAGTTTGTAGTGTAGACAAACCAAGAAGTGACTAGTGAACCTTTCTCTTGTGCAATGTAAGGGAAATTTTGGTAAAGGCAAGTGAGAGGAGTCTTTGGATGAATGTTGAGAAACGAGATGAGTGAAATAGGTGGTTTAGTTGTCCGAGAACATGATGGAATCCTAAAACTCCTACAAATATCAATAACACATCTAAAACTCCTACAAATATCAATAACCAATCCAAAAGGCCCCAAAACCTAAACAACGCCTATATTCTTTCACAAAATGTATATGGATTGTATAATTTAAACCCTAAAAGCTTAAAGGTTGAATGTTGAAATACTAAACAATCCTATGTGACCGACCAGATTAGAATCTAAAACTATCTTCTAAACCGTGACAGATGGAGTTGTGAGACTAGTTCCATAAGGTGCAGAGTGACCCTAACATCTTATATTTACTAAAATAAATTTAAAGTATAAGAAATAATAAAATATAAATAATAATAAAAGAAAAACTTATACTTAAACATTTATTTTTGTACATAAAAGCATGCCTCAACCACATATACCATATAGCACTCAAGAGTGTGCTATAATGCGCTGCAATTTAGGCTTGGTAACAACCAAACCTAATAATTCATAACACGTTCGTATTTTGCTTAAAATCATATTTGTGTCCACTTTTTGGCCCCCATCTTTGTGCATAGGCCCCGACTCAATGTGTTGCGTTGCATTTGTATCCTAAGGAACATGAAAACCTCCATCATTGATTTTTTTTTATTTTAATGGCATGACATTAGCTCTACAGGTACTTCGAATTTAAAATATGAGAAAATGTCGTAATACCTTATTTGGAAAGGTAGTGCCTCTAACTCTTTATTGATAGTGTATTTGGGAAAACTCGCTTAAATATATTTCAAGCATTCATGCATGCATCATAATTGACATAGAGAACTCCTAAATTTGATGATATTTTTTGTGTCTCTCAATATGAGTAGCGAAGTGTGTTCTTTTCTGGAAATAAACTATTTTTTAGTAGGTTACAATCAAAAACACAAAAAAAAAACATGATATAAAACAAATGGAATATATATCAAACATAATATATAGTTAGGGAACAATTATCTAACCTCAATAAAGCATTGGCATTTATGTTTTCCCAACCAAAACTTCCTTTCAAGTCCATCAACAACAATATAACACCCAACATTGATGTTTTTAAGTGTATAGAGGTAAACAGAGAAATTTGAGAAAATTCTAAAAAACCCTCTCTTGTTCAATTTCTCAAGGATTATCATCCATATTATCTTCTTTGTGATAATAATTACATTCTTGATTCTCCACATCATCATCATAAGGATCTTGGTCAATAAAAAATAAATAAATACCATGTTTTGAAGTCCAACGCCCTCTTCCACTCAAAAATCTTCATCAAAAGTTCTAAGAAGAGGTATTTGTTTCTTCTAGCACACCAACATTTATTTTGATTAAATTATTATAAGAAATAAATTGTGATGTTATGAGGATGCATTTCATCTTTAGGATGGCACGTTGAGAAGATGTAGTTTTCATTTTCATTGGTCAAGGATGAGGTTGTACATTAGTTATTATTTTAATATTCAATATCTTATAACTACATATTAACTTAATACTATTGCAATATCCATACACATCAACATTATGATGATTTCATTTGAAGGACCATGCAAAAAAATCATTTACTTGAAAGAAACTACTATGGTGGAAGAGGTGTGCTACAAATATGTCACCCTCCTTTCTCACTTCTCCCATTCAAGCCATACCTCAATGATGAGGTTGTGATGACTCTTCCTATATATAAAATGGAACCAAAGAAAATTCTACAAAAATGAAAGTTTTGAAATAAATATTATTTACTTTATTAGGATTACATAAAAAATTATATGTTGGAGGTATACTCGTTGATGAAGAGATTTGTTCTTGCGAAAGTAGAACCCAATATAGAAGAATAGTTTTGTAAAGTGGATGATGTGCACCTAGTTGATGATGACATACTATCTATAATACAAAAGACCAATTACTTAAACACTTTCCGGTTTGCACAAAAAATAAATCTCTCTTTTAGTTTTCAAATTTGTAAGCTTTGAAAAAAAAAAACTTATTCTTAAAATATATGCATAAAAATAAAGACACCTTATTGTCCTAAAATTCAACATGTTACTTTTCAATATGAATTTCTTAACTCTTATTTTCCACCTAAATTGCAAATTTCCGTACCAAGAGTAAAATGTGTCCTTGATGTTTCCCAATTTTGTAATATGTAAATAGGGAAATCAAGTATCCTAAATTAGTTTTTCCCTTGTGGCACAAAGATGGCACTAATAGTTGTGCCTCTTTTGCACCTTTTTTACGCCATGTTTATAGGAGGTAAAAAAATAAAATTGAAAAAATAAGAAAAAATGAAGGTGACATGAAATTGACCTAATTTGTGGTGCTAATTGCACTTCATGTATTATTGAACCTTGCTTAGATGCCTCTCATCATCTCTACCAATTTTTCCACTTTTGACGATATTTTTTCTCTTCCAAGATGTTTCATGTTACTTGTGTCATTTCTATCCCTCTCACATATCTCTGCAATCGCAAGACTCGTCACACATTTCTAAAAGAACTAAATCCTTTCAAGACTCAATATAACAACGAACACCTTGTTCTTATAGCATTATGCACTTTAGGATAGGGATTAAATGAAGGATGATCTTGTCCTAATAGCCTTAACAAGTTTCCCAAACTTATGTATCCTTACTTATGGTGTTCCTACCCTTTCGGTGGTCATTTTTTAGAGTTCTATAAATGACGCCATTTAACAAGGATTTTTAATTGGCAAACAAGGTAAATTACCTAAAGTTAAAAATTACTCAAAACAATAGAGGAACCGAGGGTTATAAATTCTCAAAAACGTTCACCTATTTTGACATATTCTCAACTTCATATGGACCTCACAATGAACAAAGATTGAAATTTTGATTTAAGTTTGATTTTCAAGCTTTCTCAAGGCATATACACATACTCAAATCACAACAAATATTCATGAAACAAATCTCATTATCTTATTACACAATTTTCAATCCATAAACACTTCACCATGATGTACAACATGTTCAATAACTCCTTTCTTCAATTACAATAGTAAAAAATGTTTTCTCACATTTTGTCAAAATTTTACATAGATATTGGGAGCTCAAAATATCACTACTAAAGATGAATTATCCCATGACATTTGTCTCTTCTCCATGTTGAAACTCACCTCAAATATGGATTTATATTTTAGGATGGTTGTTCCATTCATTCTAACCTTCCCATTGCCAAAACATCCCATTTTCCTCTTTGTTTTGAGTGTCACTTGTTTTGCCTCACTTTTGTTGTCAAAAACTATGTTGTGTGCATCTTTCCATTGTTATAGCCATTTCCTTGACTTACTAAACCATCAAATACGAACAACCAACTTTCAAAGGCATGTTTTTCTCCATTGAATAATCTTGTGTTACTTTTTTTCCCGTTTATAAATACCAACCTTCTCCTTTTCCAAATGCCTCTTGCCACACCATGTCCATAAAAACAAACAAAATCATTAAATTACTTTTTTAGGTAGCTCAAGGACTCCTAACCTTCAACACATATGCCAAATGTTTAACGAAATGTCTACATGAATAAATACAATCAAAATTTTGACATTGAAATAACTATATTCTAATGTGATGCAAAATAACATTTGGCCTTGGGATGCTCTTCCAACATCCTCCACGCCACCATTCTAAGCCTCACACTACAAATCAACACATATACAACTAAGTGGATAGTTTAAGAAGTTTCTATCAAAATACATGTGTTGGTTTTTATGCCGATGTTCCCAGGATGGATTTTATCATGTATGATTCAAATCAAAAATTCCACTAGCATTTGCAACACACATTGTTCATATCTCAGTATAATGCAAATGACATCTTTGGTGTGTAATGCCCACATTTGCAACAATAAATTATCCGAATAATTTTTGTCTTTAAATGCTCACTACACAACAACACATGGGATCCAATAGATAAACTTAACATCACATAAGACACTTACACAAAACATCGACCCACATAGACAACATAATAACACCATATACATGTTTATGCCACACTTTCCCTAATGAACAAATATTAGCAATCAACCAACCACAAAAGGGACCCAAGGATTGGAAAATCCATAACACATCATTACCATGGTTATATCTTAGTTAGGATTAAAATTTCAAAAGCATTTATCATGCAAGTATAAATTCTCCTTTTACACCTACATATTCTTAAATTCATTTAACATTCAACTTACAATACGAACACTTAATTTGGCTCTTTCTCCCTTACGATAATCTCCATAACTTAAATAATTACTTTCCATATTTCAAAATGCATACAGAATTCCTAATTCTCTCGTTCTTATGTTAAAGTTTTGATTCTCAAAAATATTTATTCAATGTTTAAATTTTACCCTTGTTAGACAAGGGGAACTAATGTGAAGTAAAGGAAGGAATCTTAGGATTTAAAGGAGATTTAGATTCAAGATACCTCTTCCCATAAACATCCTTCCATTACGTACCTTTATTTTCCTATTATAGTTGATATAGTTCAATAACTTGTTTAAGTCAATACAACATTTTCACTTCATGAAATTTTATTTAGATACATATTTAAGAGCTTATGTTTTCTCGAAAGTTTGATCTCACCAAGAGCAATTCTTGTTTATTTTTAACAACATGAAAATGTCTAGTTAAGTTATAAGGACTTCAAGTATGACATTATTCCTAACCCAAAATCTCATTTACTCTTATACTCTTTCCACTTACATCGACTTTGGTCTCACTATTGGCATTGTTTTAAAACAATTGTAATTCAAATGACACATAATTTACACTTAAGGATTCATGACTACAAGGAGTGGTGACCCTACACCTAACTACTCATTTCATCGCTCTTAAACACTCAAGTATTAAACACATATAACAAGACAACCCAACAATTGTATGCTTCTCAAATTTCTTCCAAGGAACTATTTAAATCATTTACTTACAAATATGCATCAACATTTCTTTCACCAATACCCTTAAGAGAGGCTCCACGATCTATTAACTTCAAAAGAATTCATGGATGAAAGGAAACTACACCATATGAGCAACATGTGGTAATCTACTACCACACACCAATGGACACACTTATCTAAGAGGGAAAAAGGGGTTCAAATACAAAATTTATAAAATTTTACATGTTCAAAATCCTTCTAAAGCAATATTTACAATCATTGGTAATCATACATCATATTTCCTTTGTCCATTAACATCATGAGAGGTCACTCAATCTACTACATTCATTAGTACTCGGGGTCTCTACACCCTACCACAAGAAAAAATTAGAGAAACCAAATGTCCCTATCTTAGAAATCTTTCATGCCACTTGAGGTATTCATAGACTACATTATATCACTTTCGTTTAACACTTATCTTATAAAGGGTTCAATTAGGTTTGGTTAGTTATTTGACTGCCCATTAAAATATATCACTTGATTGCTAATTTCAATTATCATAACATGTACACATTTTAAGTTTTGATTCTTAAATGAGAAATTATGTTTTCTCAATCTTTTTTTCTCACGTGGATCAACTCACATCCACTTTCAAGTAATAAGAAGGATTTATTAAGTTGAGAGTAATCTCCATGACACTTAAAATTATTAGGCCAATATCACAAGGATACATTCTCAAACAAGGGCAAGTTACAAATTTTCCTTTACAATTTAAAATGTAATAGTGCATTAATACATAACCTAATTGTCCCCTGTGGTCCCAACCATTGTTCACTATCTTCCACTTCTAATGTTGTTTAGTCTCAAAAATAACCATGAGATTTCAAGCTCAACATGTTATCTTGTATGCCACTAAAGTGATGTTATGCCTCACACTAAGGCATCTTACACACTTTCACACCCATGTGAATGCTCTCAACTAGGTTCTTAGGGAAACACACAAACACATACCATACCATTAAATCTCCAGGACTACAAAAGATGTTTGAGCCAACATAACTCATGGCTTACAGAGATAATCATTCCATTCAACAAAGGTAAATATTTCAAGCTATACATTTGTTTTGTCGCTTCCTCGCTCAAAATAAAAAAACACACAAATGTAAGTTGATATTTCTCTTTGAATATTAAGTGATTTCCTAGGTCAATGTAAAACTAGCATATAGGTAAAAACACACCACTTTAAATTAGTCCAACAATTTTATTGGCACAATCATATCCAAAATTACGATGGCACTAAAATTTTAAAAGGAAAGGTTCCAGTTTCATCCTCCTATACATATTTTGACACTAAAAGAAAATATTCTTTGACATCCTTTTCCAAAGAAACATGATACAATCAACTTCATTTACTTAACATAATATACACAATTATGACTAAGAGTAACATTCGTCAAACAAAAAAATTACAACTACGTATGAAATGGTACATTTTCCCAATACGCAACATTATCATATACATCATGGAAATAATGAATATAATTCATTCTGTTCATAAAAATATCATTGAAATGCTCTAAACAATTATATTGTCTTCATAAAACATGTTAATAAAAGACACGTGTTGTTTTACTACTCTTATTCTCCGGTACTGTAACCACCGCAGGTCACCCTAGAATTGGTATGGAAATCCCCTACACTCAAACATAAATCCACACATTCATCATTTCAAAAAAATTAAATTAAAGAGAAGAGATAGGGAGAGATAGGGAGAGAGAAGAAGACAGTTTCATTTCTCATGCATTCACACTTTCACATTCATTTGCATTAACATGTTGGTGCTAGAGAGAGAGAAAGGATGAGAGAGAACGTTAAAAGACATTTTGTTTTCCATTCACAATTTCAAACATTTTCATTTCACGTCCATTTTCATTTCACGTCCATTTTCATTTCATTTCAAACCAATTTACATTTCCCAATTTATTTACATTTTCAAATCAACCAAAGTATCATAGTCGTTTCTAGAGAGAGAAGAGGGTGGAGAGAGAAAAACACCATACATTTCAAAATCCATTCATACAAGATAAAAGATTGAATAATATTCTACATAGCATTATGACATTATTACGAGGTCATATGCGTGGAAAGAAGTCAAACGAGACTCTCGAAAAGAGACTCTAGCTAAAGTAACAAGTTGAGAAAAACTCGACCCAAATAGCAAAAAAGTGCTTACAAACTTGGTCTTGAAAACAGCTTGTTTTAAGTTTGATCATGAAATTGATGATTTCTAATTACTCCCTCATAAATAGAGAATTCATTGTGTCTGATGAAATTTGATTACGACGAGCAGAGATCAAGTTATAAGGGCAACTTCGGGGCTACTTAACATAATTACATCTCGTATCTCTTGTCACTCAATGACCAGTGGGCCCCAAAACCCACTTGCAAAGCTAGTCTCCTAAGGCGTTTTCATTCAAATGAGGGTGGGTTACGATTCTCTTGTTGGCATTCTAGAGGTTGGTGGTAGTGATTATGAGTTTTGCTCAAACTAAGCGGCAACCGTAAGCCGGAACCGATCACATTTTATTAAAATGACCACGTCACTACAAGTGACTGATAAGCTAAGTGGGCTTAGAAATTTGACTTGCAAGGGTGTTAAATAAGTTCAAACGACTTGGTTAAGGTTCCCCATGGTGTCCCACGTTACCAGGGTCATACAAAGGAGTTTAGGATTTGTGGTACGTTTGGGTGTGGTGCAACATGCACATGACTTTCGGGCTCATATTTTTAATGTTTTTTATAGTTTTGGTCGAGGTACGGTTTATCATTTGTTGGAATTACATTTCCTACTATTCAACATCTAATTTCAAGAAACTAGAAATGATGAAAGCCAAATTTAGTGCAGGAGAAAAGGGGAAAACCATACCTATTTTACGCCAAACTCACAATCACCACATTCGATGAGCCTACATAACTTCCCACATTCACCAAACACAAAGCACGACACCAAGGTATAGTTTCACCGAAGTCATAGGATGAGATACAATACCAACTTAATATTTCCTCCAAACAACCAAACCCGACACCAAGGCATACAAATGGTCCTTTGAGCTGCTCCACTGCTTCATTTAGACACAACCAAGAAGGCACTAGAAAAATGAAACTAATTTTTTTGGGCACTTGCCATTTCCTTTTCTTGGAAGTTTCTAAATCCTCTTAAAAAAATCCATTTTTTTGTAAATCCAGCAATCAACACAATCCTTGAGACTACGTTCTATTAGGAATTGGCATTAAGCCTGACAAAAGAATTGCTTTGAAATTTTATAAGGCTCTTCAACGACTCTACTCTGCTTATACCTGCCCATGTGGAATTCCATGATATGACACCTGGCTGAGGAATTTATTCAAGGAATTCCATGATATGACACATGGCACTTCCAATGTCTAAATTAATACAAAACTACTTGGCTAAACAGATAAAGATCAAGGAAAACAAAAAGTGTTGCAAAGGTTACAGTCCACGTAAGACAAGTTCTCAGAAGCAGAAGAAGCTAAATCAATACGGCTGGGCTTCACACCCAATGAAACGCCCCCTCGGCCTCAATCTTCTTCTTCCTCTGCATACAAAAAACAACACAGCGACAGGCAGACACCTCCTTTCCTCTCAGAGACAATTCAACCCGCTTCAGACAAAAATACAGATCCAGATTAGTCTATTTGTAAAAAGAAAAATGAAGAGATATTGGCTGCTTTAATCCAGAATGGGACTGATTTTAGGAAAACTTACAGCTAGAGCTCCATTTAGCACGATTTCCCAAATGTTCTGTTTATTTAATTATGAGAGTCCAAAACCATGCTTTACCACTGATAGTAAAGCAGAGCTTTAACTTCTGCACTTGCTGCGACTAACCAATTACTGCTAACTTTACAATGTAACTTGGGTTTCACTATGGTTAACACCTTGGGATCTCAAATAAAGTGCTTGTATTAATTATGCAAGGAAAATGATAGGTCTGAAGGCCACCTCCATACCTGCTGCACACTGAAAAATTGGCTCTCCTCAAACACGCCAAGCCTTCACTCACCCACCATCCCACGCATCCCCATTATTTTTTATATTTTAATTTTTTTTTTTTGTTAGGCACTACATGATGCCATTGTCAAATCATCTCTTGACAATAATTTTTGTTGGATATTATGACATATGATGCTTCTAAGCATAACCTTTTCACCTTTCTTAAAAGGTACCATATATTTATCAAACCTCAATATATTTCAAAATCCAAGATGTTTATTATAGTGACACTAATTCAATAAGTTCCAAATGATCATTATATGGTAAACTCCAAAGCTCCTCCTACATGATCTCCTTTACCCCAATATCAATGCTACATTTAGACACGCATAATTGTTAGTGTTGTTTTTGGTCATATTATGTCCATGTTTTTCTCTATTTTAGAGTTTAGTGCATATATGTATTCCCAATTGTTTGTACTCATTGTCAAACTAAAATTTTATATGTATTATTATTTTTAATTTAGGTGGTGTCTTTTACAAATAAATATTCACAACTATTAACATGTTTACGTACTCTTTATTTTAATATAATATGTATTAATATTTGTTAAAATGTACATGGTTCTAAATATAAATAATAGGTAACTTGTATGAGCCCCAAGAAATAAAAATAGTTGATTCATGCAAACTTAGTTAAATAAAAATTATGTTCTTGTACAAATACTATATTTTTAAGGAAAAAAAAAAATCAATTTACATAGTAATATATATTGGGAGAGATGTGCCTAAATATCACATATGTTTGCACGTTTAATTTTTGACTATAAATTCTAAATTTCAAAATATTTTTCTTAAAATTGTTACAACGTAGTGGTAGGTTGTGCGACTTACAAGCCACAAGTCCAAGGTTCAAGTTTTGTTGACTTTGGTTATAGTATTTGCAAATATACATGATATATATATAGGTTCTTCCTATTGGGAGTACTAAGTTGTTTTGAATGTTATAAGCTACTTTGTAGACCCACGCGAGGTGCCAAACATCTTGGCCTTAAAAAGGCCTTTCTTTTTCCTTTTCTTTCACATAGCACTTCATCTTAAGGGTTGAAGGTAAGTATTACCCCAATAACATAAGCAAATTTGTAGTGGAAAGGCATTCAAAGCTAGGGGTTTAGCTTATAACAATGTGTGCACATATTCCATTACCATTTAGAGACCCAAATGCAAACACGTGACCTCGTTGCCTTTGTAAATCTATAAATTGGGCCATGAACCAAGATTACACCAAGAATGCATGTTATGTTTTAATGCCAATATAATTTTAATCAAATTTGGTGTTAAAGCTTCATGAAGTTGGTTAATAATGATGTTAATGCCATTTTTATTGGGTTTAGTATCAATTCTCATTAAGGTAATTGTTGCATGATAATTAATGATAAGGCATCAATGTTATGATTTTGGTAGCGGAGGTTTCTTAGTATAAGCAATGACATTGGCAAATCACATTTGAATGAAATATAGTTTGAAAGGTTCCAAATTCAGGGCCCTTAAACTCGAGAGAGAGTTAACTAGTTGCACTTGTCAATATTTTTCATATTTGATGAAATAAATATGTCAAAGATTGATTCCAAAATGATATATTCCAATTTCTTTCTAGAAAAACTTAGAAAGTGGAATGAATGGAGAGATGAAATAGAACCATTTTGTGAACATAAATCCGATTTTTTGGTGAGGTGTTTAATTACGTCCAATAATGTTAGAAGAATTCCGATTTTTTGTAAATAGATTGTTCCATGAAGAGTTTAATAAAGTCCAAGAATGTTAAAAGGCCCATGGAAGTGAAGCATTTGAGAAAAATACAAGGGCCTTCCCACCGCTTTGATGGACCCGAGGAACTGGGATGGACCCACTAGAACAAAAGACTAAAAACTTCCGAGGCAAGGTAGATCAACCCCAAATGAAGGACAAACAAGCTAATTGTTGTAAGTCTTCTCTCAACTTCCAAATTTTGGTTTGGAATCTCTATTTTGTGTAAACCATGAAGTATTGCAATATGTTCATATGAACTGGAACAACCGAGTAATTACGACATGTGACTTAGAATTTTTATCTTTTCCTACTCATTTTAGTTGAATAATAAAACATTTTAACATCATATGACCAAATGGGCATATTATTGTGCTTCTACCGGATATGCAAATTATACGGTGATTAGAACAATGAGCCAAGCTATACAACTTACAAAATGACAACTAAAAATCCCATGGACTTCCCTAACCCAACCCATTTACCTCTTTACACCACTTGCTTCAAATCTACAACTTTAAAAGACCACAACTAATCAAGGCATCGATTTGCCCGTTAAGGTCATTGCTGCTCCATGAGCATTGACTTCAAGCATATTGTCTCAAATGACACTGATCAACTCTGTAAGGAGAACTTCAGCAATTTCTTCAATATCATGCTCAAAGAACAACTACCATACCAAACTTTCCAATCAGGATGGAAAATGGTTGATATCTCAAGCTTGACACCCCCCTAAAGGTCTCATTCACCTTTGATGAAATGAAAAGAGGCTATGGGTACGAGAAAAAAAAAAATTAATATGTAGATTTGTAAGAGCTTTCGCCAACCCAAGACTCTTAAAACATGAGTGCAAGACAACCGGCACCCTACTGGTTCTATAGATATTTTTGTGATTCCAAAAGGGTATTTTATAGCTACCTTTTCATCCAAGCAAGATCTCGATATTGTCATGATGCCAAAAGGGAATTTTATAGCTATCTGTTCATCCAAGCAAGAGCGAGATCAAGCTTTTCGGGGGTGGGGTGGTTCATGAACAAATCAAGTCTTTTCATGGAACATTGGTCTTTGTGTTTTAACCCAACAAAATATTTTCCCACTAGTGTTCTAGTGTGGGTTCATCTATCTCTACTTCCCAAGAATATGGGTAAGAACATACCCTACGGGAATAGGAGTTGTCGTCGAGAATACATCATAACTTCGATTCCACTAAGAATCTAGGAGTTCTCAACTATGCATGTATAAGTCAAACCTAAATCTTGACAAACCTCTAAGAGATCACCTAATTTTGAATATGGGGGTATTGAATGAGAACAACCCATACCCTTCACTATCACAAAAAACATCTTGGGAATCTACACAATCTTATAAACATAGAGAGAGAGAGAAAATGTCAACCTACAAATATCTCCCAAGGAATCAACGTACAACAACAAGACAAGTAGCAAAAAGAAAATACCACTTTTAAGCACTTCAACCAACATATGAGATCGTATCTCAATTTGTCTCGAGAGTTTCTATAACACCTTTTCATTTTCAATATACTCGCTTTTAAACCTTTTTCAATCAAGGATTAGAATACTAAGCTAGCCTACCATTGGACATCAATCCAAAGTATGTTCGGTAAGTTTTGCGCCAAAGACTATACACATGGGAATGATGGAAGAGCGGCCAGTATTTGGATCAAACAAGTTAAACCGCGCACGTGGTGTTTGGTATAAGAGCTCGTGTTCTAAATATTTTAACCCGGGAAAACTTCTAGGAACAAATGTACAAAAGGATCATAATGGACAATGTCAATAAATTATATGTTTCAGAGAATGGACATACATTCATGGACAAACATCATTAGATTTTACATCCTTAGAAAGGACGTCCTAAAAAAATTATACTATGATTAAGATCTTGTTGTAACAATATATACTTGGTATCTATAAGAATTCACGAGGGACTTATCAACTATAAGGAGAAAGACTATCAAATCCATCGGGTAGTGGTGTAACGGTTCTTGGGTCTCCTGTTAATTGGGAGGTCTAAGGTTCAAATCTTGGGTCCATGTTAAGACGGTCCACTCTATTGTGATGGATTCCCGATAATAGGGCGCCATGATAATGTGGTTTAATATGTGGGCTCACCGAGAGAGCTTAAACTTCCATCCTTGGATGGTTCCATAGCCGGTGTGGGTTGGTGATGCCACAATGAGCTAGGGCTCTCTCCCTAGGTAATCTTACCCAAAAAAAAGGAGAGCCTATCAAAACAAAGAAGCACAATAAGAGATGACAATGAAAAGGAAAAAAATGTTTTAGGACAACGAAATAAACTCGTAGGATGTTAAGAGGACCAAAAGAAAAATCAAAGCTCAAGGTTGTAGGCAATTAATTGAAGAAGATGTGAATCCAATGAATCACTTGATAAAAACTACCCACACTAGATATGAATCACCAAAGATCACAATCACTGGGATCAAGTTCAAGAATAACAACCCAATCCCTGAACCTGTACCCCCTTCTTTTGGTGGTTATATTTAAAAGTATATAGTTGCACCTTTCATGTGCTCTCATACCCTGTTTCCAAATGTAATCCTTGTCCTTATCCACCTACCTATATCATGTGTTTTTAGGTTTAAGAGATTAGAGAGCCATTAGAGAACAAATGAGGATAATGTGAAATCCTTTGTCAATTCAAAGTACTTTATACATGGCATGAATAAAGACAGCCCGTTTTGCATGAATAAATGCCAAAAAAGCTATCGTACAACTGATGCAAAATGATCGTACGATCGACAATGAGATAACTCTAAGATAGACAAAATGCATGGCGGAAATTTTCCCATACCTACATAGAAAGAAAGAAGAAAGAAAGTATATTGAAGTCCACGAATGCCAATATAGGCTGATGGGGCCTTGAAAGCACATCTGATTACAATGGCACAATACTAGAGTGAAAAAGAATGTTAGAAGCTGAAAAAGTGACTAAAGACTAAAGCTAAAACAATGAATAACAAGAGAACAAGAAGGGGTAAACTCAATGTGTCTAAATCCTAGCCATAGAATAAGCGTACGGATATAAAAGCCAAGCGAGGGCAGCCCCCATGGGACAAACAAGCATGAAGTTTGCACTATTGATATGGTGCATTTTGTTGATTTAGTTTTCTCATGATAAATATTGGTCCGAAATTGAGAAATGCAGACAATTAGAATAGTAAGAAATGAGGGGCTCAAATAATAACAATGATGGGAAATAATTCAGTTGAGCCACCATAATGAGGGACTAGGGATGTGTTGCATGGGGAAAAGCAACCCCGTACATGGAATCATAAATACCAAAAACACCCTCGTAGAAAACGATTCGATGAAATTTTCTTTAGACATTTTGAATGCGCTTACAAGTTTGGTTTTTCATCATGTGTTTTGGAATGCTTCCAAAGATTCTATTTTTAAAACTCGTTATAGAGTCTTAACTCTTACATTAGTATCATTCAATGATGATGGCTATCACACATCATTAATGCACTTAAGATCAACGCTCCTCCCTGTGACATTTCCTTTGGCTATGGTGGAATTGATAACATTTACTCTTGACAATAGTAAAAGGATAAACAGGAATAGGTGGAGCAGGCATAAAAAAATTGACAAAAAGATATCAAATTCTCTGTAAATAAATGTGTATTTATAGTTATAAAGAAAACCTTTGATCAGCATGAAAATAAAAATAGAAATAATTTAGTCAGCATTTGCGTATGTTTAGCACTAAGTTACATAGTATAATCAATATCATGCATAGGAAGGATTTTTAAATAATTTCATAAAATAGCTAATTCTATATAAGGGATTTAATGAGTACATAGTTTTGGGTTGCTGTTATAACTTGTTTGGACAGAACCCAATTCTTAAAATTTCCAGTCATGCAAGACAAAATTTGAAAATTACAATCTGCATGCTAATCTAGTATTTTCTAGTATGCATGAAAATCACAATAAAATGAAAAAAAATGTAGCCATCAGAGATGATAGTGACAAGTTGACAACAGAAACAAACAGGGAATATTCAATCAAGCAGAAGCTACTAAAGAAAGGAAACAATTCCCCTGGTAAGATTCTGTGTGTATTAAGAAAATTAGACCAAAGACATTTTAGAGATAGGCCTCAAAGTGCAAGTCTCCTTGTTCCTTTTCTCCAAATCTGAGGAAACAACAGATGACTGCTGCATAATGCAAGCACAATCTCAAGTCCGCAAGAAGCAATACAAATCAATTAGATATTCAAAATAAATTTATTAAATCTTCATGATTTTTCCAAACAATTGGTCCAAACAGTTACAAACAATCCTATGATTTGCAGTGCTATCCTCTCGAGAAATGAGGAGCTAACAGCTTTGTCATCTCAAATCCAAGAAAACTTTCACAGTGAAAAAGCTTTTGGAGTTTTTCATCGCAATTTACCTTTTGCTTATCCAACATATCCTGCACAATATCATCATGGATTATTAGAATTTTGAAACAAGACAATGGAATGTTAGACATTGCACTATCTTGCGAAACATGCCATGCAATCAAAATTGGGTTAGAAGGAATCAATTGTAAGAACAACAAACAAACTGGTCTAGCTAACTTTGGGGCTATCATGATAGAGAACTACTTAGGACTTTTGAAAAGATGGCTCAAATATTTTAAGGGCACATCCAATAAGAAAATGACATATTAACATTTACCGATGATTTGTCTAGTAGGACAGGTGTATTTTCTACTGAAAAAGTCCACTAATTTAGAAAAATTAATTGAGCGGAAGGAAATGGTTGAGAAACAACCTGGGCACCTTGTGAAGTGCTTGAAATCAGACATAGAGGTAGAGTATGTCAACAATGCCATGGAGACACTTTGTTCCAAATATGGCATTATATAATAGCATACTGTGGCATATTCTCCCTTAAGAAAATAGTGCAGCAGAAAGGAAAAAGGAATAACAGGACATTCATAGAAATGGCACGGTGTATGTTGCAAGCTAAAGGGATGGAGAACAGAACATGTTTTGGGCCAAAGCTGTAAATTGTGTCAACTACATTCTAAACTTGTTTCTCAATGTTAATCCATATGAAAAATGGAGTGGAAGGAGACCGGGAGTTGCACACTTCAGAGTTTTGGAAGTGTAGCATGAGCTCATATTCTAGAAGAGAAGCCAAATAAACTGGATCAGAAGAGTCATAAATGCACCACGGTCGGCTAATCTGAGGGGTCTAAGGCTTACAGAGACTAGTGAAGCGTGAACTCGTTATTTGGAGGGATGTGATATTCAATTAGACAACATCATATGTGGATACACAGAAATGCACATGTTATCAAGATAATACTTTCCTTAACATATTCTCATGGTCTCATCTATTCTACTGATGAAGAATAGGCACCTAGGATCAATGGCCAATTTCCTTCTATGCTCACGATGGAGATTGTCTCATCGGATGAAGAGAAGATTGCTTCAAATAGGGACACATTAGAAACTGTGGTAGCTTCAATTAGAGAGGCACATTCAGGTGATGAGACGCATATTTATGAGATTCTACCACATTAGGATCATTCAAAAGATGTTCAGATTCACACCCAGATTTCGACAAAGGTTAATCCGGTAAAATATAATCCTGCGCAAGATAACTGTAGCTCTATGGGGGAGATTATTTTTCCTAAATGGGCTGCAAAACCCTTGAGAAGGCTACGGATAGTAACGAGACAAGACTCATACTTTACAAACCTGTTATCCAATTTTGCCCCTTAAGGAAAAATTGGAAAACGAGGGTCCTATTGTGTTCCATTGTGTAATGTCCTCTTTTTATAAAAAATTAAAAAGAGGGTAAAATTGATTTGCACATATAATTTTAAAATGAAATTTTATAAATTGTGCAAATCGAAATAAAAGGGGAAGTTCGACTTCACCTAGAGATAATAAAAGCATGTTTTTAAAGGTAAATCGGTGACTAGGCAAGTCGCATTTTCCTGGAAGCATTTAATAATTAATATTGGAGATAAAGTGATTATTCCTAAGCATGGGTCGACCCATATGAGCATCTTTTTAATATCCCTATGCATTTAATATTTGTTGTTGGTGACTTTCAGGCACATTTTTTAAATGATATTTCCTCCTAGATGATGGCGCCAAAGATGGAGAAGAACTTTGGAGGATGTGCAAGCAAAAGCTATAAAAGAAAATGTGGCTACTCCTTTTTTGGCATGTTGACGGTTTATAAAAACTTATCTTCATGCTTGGAGAAGGGATGTATGCCCACTTATGATCAAAAAAAAAAGGTGTTTATTAACACCACCATTTGTGAAGTGTGTGTGCCCATGAAAGCTTGAAGTAATAAGTTTTGCAATCATTTCTCATTATATATACAAGGCGCCATTTTTTGGAGATGATATGAGCTTGCTTTGAGGGTTTGAAGTGTGATTTATGATGATTATCTTTCATTACATGCTGCTGGTTTTTATCTAATGAAGTCGACTTGTTTGGGCATGTGCTAAGAGTATTTTGGAGTGATTTTTCAGTATTTATAAATCTGTTGTTTGGATTTATTAATTGCAGATCTGGAACTGCATTTTATTGACTCTTAAAGTGAGAGAAAAGTGCAGAAATTGTATTGCAGATTTTACCCTAACCCTAGCGACTGGGTTTGGGATTTTGGGAGCTGTTTTGAGGGGTTTCAAGTGTGTGAAAAGATCTGATTTTTATTTTGGATTGAAGCTCATAATTTTCCCTTCCATGCTGCACTTGGTTTCATATCAAAAGAGTTAATATTTTTAAAGTTATGGATTTTCAAAGTTTTGATTGATTTTCAGCAGTTTTATTTATTATTTTACTTCTGCAAAAGTATATTGGAAAAGGAGTATAAATACCGACTGGATTGCCCATCTAAACCCTCACCTTGGCTCACTCCAACCCCATTTGGGTTGTATTGTAGCTGACACTAGGGTTAGTTGAGGTAACCCTAGAAGGGTTTATCTTCTAAGTTGTTTGTTTTTGCAAGTAAATAATAATATATTATTAATATCCCACAAGGGGATATTACACATTATTCCCCCAGTTTCCATAGAAAAATTCAATGAGGCCAAGATCGGAAAAGTTAGGTTGAAGGGCCAATATACCACTAAGCTAAAACACAATAGCTCGCCGAGTAGCTCAACGAGCTACTCGGTGAGTAGGGTAGAATGTTGGTGTGCCGGTTGGAATAGCTCACCTATTTCCCAACCAATGTCATTTCGTCTAAACCTCAAATTCCAAGCTTTTCACCAACTACCCACGTTGAGAATTCCATTCCTTCATCTCCTATCTTTCCATCCCACCTTGAATCATTTGTTCCTCGTTCTTCTAGAATTCCTTCTTTTCTACAAAGGCCACCAAGACAAGAAGTTGTACCTCTTTCACTACCTCAAACAGTGAGGAAAGCAGTTGAGCCCCAACCCACCTCTCCTCTTACATTCCCGAATCCATTTTGGGAAGACCAAGAATATGATTATAGCAAAGAAGAAGAGGAGAAGGTTAAGGAACTTAGTAAAGATGAGCTTGCAAAGAATCTGAAGGAGTGGGCTGCAAGATTGAACATCAAGCAAGTTCCCTTCCTAATTCAGCCTCTATCCAAGGTTGAGATTCAAGAACAAATGGTGGAGACTAAATTTGCACAAGAACAAGTACAAGAGGATGATGATCATCAGTGTTCAGAGTGTAGCATACATGTTGGCACTATGTTTGTGAAGACTGTTGATTCCCCACAAGTTACAAAGTCGGCTAAAGAAGAGCATGTGCAAACTAAAGAAGAAAGACTCTCAAGTGTACAAGGTGACTCTTATGAGTGCAATGATCCTAATTGCCAGGCATGTCGAGAACTTGCTGCATTTATGGAACATTAAAACTTGCCAATATCCTCATCGAATGCCACAACTGACCATAGCGGGATTCTTGTCGTGGTGGACTCAGAAGTTTTAAGAGTAGAGGAGACCATGCAGGAAGTTACAAATTCTTCTCCTTCTTCTTTCTGTCAAAGATATGATGAATTTTATCTTGCAAATTTTATGTTTGAAGATGAAGAGGGCTATGGGGAACAAATTGCCAATCTAGAGAAAGCCATGGGAGAAGAATTTGAACCTTTGGCACAACTAGTTTCAAACAGTCCTCTTGAATCTGAATTGGAGGAATTGGATCTTCTACAACATTCATTAAACGAAGAAAGAGAGGGGCACGAGGAAGAAACTAAGTCAAATTCGGAAGCTTTGGGCGGAGATGACATTATTGAGAGTTTCTTGCTCTCAATTATGGAGTCTGATTTGGTTAGTGAACCTATGATGGAGGAAAGTATTCTTGAAGATCTTGCTGCTCCTAATGATCCTCAAAAGCAACAGGTGGATGAATCTGATCTCACATGGTTTCATGTGGGATGAGGAGGTTAGAAATGCAGAACAACTTTGTTTTCAGATGAAAGTGGAACTCCTATATGAGCAATACTCTTCAAACACTTGCAGAGATTTTCAAGTGATTCCATTGAGGTTGTAAGTGGTCCAAAGCAGCTGCATGTTGGGGATGAATTCTTTGTTGTTAAGGAAGGAAAGGGAGATGAAGGGAACATCACTTCGGTGCCTTTCATCCATGAGGAAGATCAATTGTTTGTAGATGGGCAACAAGAGGGAAAGGACATCACTGCAACACCTTTCATACAGGATGTCTTCAGGGACACTTCCTTGTCAAAGTTGAATCTCGGAGTAGCAGGGATATTCAAAGGATTATACCATGTCCCATAAGGTATTTGGCTTCTTTGGAGCCAAAAGAGAAGTCGCAGCCAGTCACATTCACTTCGGAATGTGAGGATGAGTTTCACAATTCCAAGGATCAGTTCCAATGCCTCTACAAGACAAATGCAGAACAACTAAAAGAGGCATACATTCTCTTTCCAATTGATGCCTTGGTAAACCAAGTGAAAATTGGGCTTGCTTTCCAGTTTTTCACTCTCGGTCTTGGCCATGACCATTATCAAATCATCTGCATGACAACCCATTGAGAGAAAGGTAAGTGATTTTGCACAACCAATCGCACGGTTTATTTAGTTTACATGTGCCTCCGGTTAGTGTAGAGTAGGAATAGGTTTGCTTTTAGCAGAATAAGTGTTTGACACACTCTGCATGTTTCATTTGAAGCATGTATGGTTTTCAATTTTTGTGTGTGTGTGTTCCTTCATTGTTCTTGCATAGTGTGTCGGAAGTGGAAATTTTGAAGGACAAAATTCAAGTTTAATAGAGTTCCATGATGTCCAAAACCAGGAGATGTTTTACTCAAATCTCTGCAGTATGTTGTGCATTCCAAGCAGTCATGGGTTTCAATGTGCTTCATGTTTGACAACATCAGATTTCGGGACAAGGTCAAACAGGTCTACTTCAAGTTCGGGATCAATTTTGGGAATATCAGGTGACTCCATGCCCAATGGATATACAAGGCTATTGGACTAATGCTTGGGAGCGAGGAAGCATCCCCAAGATGTCGCCAAAAAATATTATCCAATTTTGCCCCTTAAGGAAAAATTGGAAAACAAGGGTCCTATTGTATTCCATTATTCCCCTAGTGATGAGGCCAAGATCAAGAAACGTTAGGTTAAAGGGCCAATATACCACCGAGCTAAAAACAATAGCTTCGCCGAGTAGCCATAGATTGAAGTTGTTAGAATGTTGGTGTGCCAGTTTGAATAGCTCATAATGCAACTCTATCAAAGAACTCAGTCAACCGAGTTATGGCCAAGTTACCCGGTTACAGGAGTTCGTAGCATCAAGCTTTGCAGGGTTCATTGTATTGGGCAGATGTCATGGCTATGATGAACCTGAGCCAAGGATTTCATGGAGGAAACAAGCTCGGAGATTGCAGGGGCGAAGAGCTAATGGCTCGATAAGGCGAGTTGCTCAAAAGGTGGTTTTGCTCGTGAAGATGATGTACTCGGTGAAAGGAAAGTTCATTAGTTCACTAGTTTGAGCTCTGGAAATTGGCTTGGGAACAAACAAATAGCAGAGAACTTGGCATCATACGGCGAGTCTCAGAAGTGCTAATGCAAATCGAGCTCGTAGAAGCAATGTGCAAAAGTGTTTGGGAGGGGCTCAATCATGCTTAGCAGTGAGCTCAATGCATCGAACTAGGGTGCAGTGTGGATAATGAAATTCGGGGTTGTCTCACCATGCCACATAATTCTCATGTGGCTTAGGAATCACACCAAAGCTAATACGAAGGTGAGTTCGAGATCATGCTAATGCAAGTAGGATGAAGTCATGCCCCGGCAGATTTGGTGTTTAAAAGAAGCTCAAAGGTGTTGAGCAATGTTGAGAGCTCGCGGCAATGTTCGATGAGGAATGAATTTCAGGAGGCTCTTGATGATTGGCTCAACGATGGGGGATGAGCTTGTAAGAAGTTAGGCAAAGATCGAGCTTTGTAGGATTCGTTGACACATGGTGAACAAAATCAATGATGAACCGGTGAATTTTCTCTTGAAGCAAACCGAGTCGAGGTGTATAGGAATCCATACGGGAGCTTGGTGCTTGAAAAAGATGGATCGGACAATTAAGGAATCAATATAAGTCGCGTGCGTTGCAGGATGTATGGAAGTAGAAGCTCGAATGGCATTTGATAGAGAAAATAGCTTTAGGGCGAGCTAAGATCTTATGACTTGGGGAAAAACATGAGAAATGAGCTAATTTAGCTCAGGCATGAGTGGTGGTAGCGTTAATACACAAATCAAATAGAAATACCCATTCATGAGAATTTCGGCGGAATAACCAAGTGCATAGAAGAGCTCGTGGAATAAGCTACGGTGTAGGTTCGAGTATATGGCAGCTTGCAGAAAAGAGTTTGACGGAGCATGATTTGGATTTCGGAGATCGCCATTTCGGGTGTTCAAAGGTAAGTCGACCGAGTTGGTAAAATGTGAGCTCTACTTCGAACTCCGAATTTCGGACTTCGGTTTGGGAGTCAAGCCTTCGAACTCGCACGGTTTTCGGATATCGACTGGGTGTTCATTGTTAGAAGGTGTGGTCTTCGGATGCCGAAATTCGAATCACTAGGTCCGAGCCACTTAGCCCTCAATGAGTTGGTAGATGATATGGGTCTACGTGTTAAAACAATCATAATAGACGATGTGATTTTCGAACATCGAGTCGATTAATTAGTTTGGCTGAATGCATAAAAGTTCGCCATGAAGGAGGGGCAATTTTCATGTGAACCCGAACCGAGTTGTTCATATGATCATCATGTCGAAGTCAAAGAAGAACGTGGTGCCCAGGCACTAAGCGGGCAATTCATTGAGTTGGCATGTCAAAAACGGTAAGACCGATAAAGTGTTAGGCGCGGTTAAAACATGAAGAGCCCTCGTGGATGAATAACTAGTAACCACCAATGTCAAATGTGCATGACCTCATTAACAAAGGCGGTGGCCGTTAGAAAATTGTTACCAATGAAGGGCGAGCCATTTTTGTCAAGTCAAATATTCAAAACCCCAAAGCAAAGATAACACCATGACATATCAAAATGTTTTCAAAAGATTTATTAAAATATTAATTTTAATCATTTGAGGAGGCATTTGCATTTATGAAGGAAGATTCAAATTTGTGAATTTATGAGATCTGATGGAGCATAGTGTCCCGGATACCCAAGAAGTAACTTTGCTCGGGGAACCATAATTTCCTCCCTGATTATCGATTTTCACAAAATTATAGTCGTTGGAATCGGGAGAACAAGAGCTACGCAATGGAATCATCAAAAGATGGATTTTCGGAAGTTTTACATTCCAAAATTGCAGGTCTTCCTCATTCCATGGATAGTTCCTTGAGAGGTGGAGTTGTAATTAGTGAAGCAAGCATGGTTGACCTGTTCTGCTACAAACTTGCCTAGTTTTTAGGGATTATTCCTTCTTTCTCTCAACAACTCGGAAGTGCTATAAATTGTAAAGGGGTGTTTATTCCAAAAAAAGTTAGACATTTTCCAAGCTTCCCCTCTCTTGCTGAGTTGTTGTGAATTTGCAGGCTTTCAAGCCTTTCTTCTAAAAATTGCAATGGCAACCTATGTGTTCCCTACTGTAAGGATGCATTGTGCAAGTGCTTGAAGTAATGGAAATTATGTTTTGTGATCAATTATATGTCCTCACATCATTTTGTTGTTTCTATTTGCCTCTCTCATGTTTGTAGGTGAACTGTGCAACCAATGTTTCTTTTACAAGTTTTGGAGGTGATTGTACTTATAAAAGAATGAAGTTGTATGTAAATTGAGTATGTGGTGTATCTTCATCCTCCTCATGATCATCTCTCTTCATTGGCAAGTTAGGATTTTGTCTAGCAAACCCCTTTCTTGGTGCATCACCACTTCTAATTTAGGTTTTATTTCTTGCAAATCTCTCTCCCTAATCCCCTTGAAATGTTAGTATAGGTCTAAGTAGTTTAGTTTCTTGCATTAGGAGTAGTGTAGTGCTTAGTTTAGGAAGAGGAAGCCGGCCTTCTCCGGAGGTTCACCTCAAGCCCGCAAGTCCCACAGCTTGAGAGGTGATCCCATGTTACCCAATCACACCGAATGTCCCATTTGCACTCAGGCCATTCGGGGGTGTGGTGATTTGGCGATAACAAGACCCGAAGTGAAAAACAATTGCCGATTATGTTCTCATTACTAGTGCAATGGACAATTGTGATCCACGATCGTAAAAGAAGATAAGGGGAAGAAAAGTGGGAGAAATGGTTGGAGGAAGAGTGCAAATCATTGATGAATTAGAATATTTGGGAGCTTGTAATCTATCCACCTCGAAAAAACATTGTCAATCGCAGTGGATTTTCAAAGAAAATTCATTTTTGATGAAGATATGAGGCACACTTGGTGACTAATGATTCTCACAAAAGGAGGAGATTGACTATTGGGAGACTCATGCACTTGCCGATAAGATAGAGTCATTCCGCACTATTCTTTCTCTAGCATGGAATTTTGGATTGGATTTGCATCAAAATCTTGAATGGCTTTAATTAACACGCAGGTGTGGTGAATATGTAAACTTGGTAAGGCTAGTGAGCTCTAGTCAACATTCATGTTGTAATTACACAACTTTACATCTTCTCATTATTTGAAGTATTAGCTATTACAAAGACATGTATTTCAGCTAGCAGTAAAGCTTGTTTTTGGAGATACTCCTGCTCGGCTTGCAATATCACATTGATGATATTATTTGTTTGTAGATATATGCCTGTCCTGAAATGTTATATACCATTGTTCTAAGCTAGTGAGCACTATGATCCTCTCAATCTTTCACTTCTCTTTTTGTAAAAACATGGTTTATAAATATTTTTATCTTTCAAACAAACAAGTATTCTTCCTAGCTTACCCTAGACTCATCCATGTTCCTATAACAACGGCATGTGGTGAAAATGTATAGCTTGGTAAGGTTAGCAGGCACCGATCCACATTCATGTGTTAATTATACGGATTTAAATTTCCTCGCCACTTTAATTTTTAGCTATTACAAAGATGTGTATTAGAGATAATAGTAATAATTGTATTTTGTAGACTTTAATAGATGGGCTGAGGCAATAACTTCATGCAGGGTTTGAGAAGACTGACAAGTTATTTCTCTCTACAGGCTTCGCCAATGTGAGTCAGGTCATAATTGTGTGTTAGGCATGTTGATGGTCATATACTCATAGTGGTGCTTTATGTGGATATTTGATTTTTACATGAGAGTACTTTGATACGTGATCTTAGGGATCAGTTGAAGGAGTCTTTTAAGATGACAGATTTGGGATTACTGCATTACTTCTTGGGGTACAAGTTTTGTAGTCAGATGAAGGCATTTTTCTTTTCTAACCATAAAATGCATTGGATATACTGAAGAAATTTAAGTTAGACCAACGCAAGCCATGTGCTACCCCATATTAATCTAGAGTTAATTTGATAGCACAATGTTCATCACCAGGAGCTGATGCTATCTTGTATAGACAATTTTTGGGAGCCATCTGACTTATACCAAGCTGGATTTATCCGTTACAGTTGGTAAGGTGTGCAGGTTCAGGCAGGAACCTAAGGTGATTCAATAGGAAGCTACTAAAAGGATATTGCAGTTACATTCAGGGTACCACTCACCTGGGTATTATAAACTCGTGAAGCTGAGGGGATCCTAGTAGGATACACGGATGCATATTGGGCAACATATGTGGATAAAGGCAGTCTACTTTAGGGTATGTCTTCCAATTAGGTTCCAGACCTCTTACTTGGGCATACAAGAAGAAGGAGACCATTGTTGTATGAATATCCACCACTGAGGTAGAATATAGAGGAGCAATAAATGCAGCACAAGAGATCTCATGCATGAGGGAGTTATTGATGGAGCTTGGATTCCCACAAGACTTGCTCGTGATTCAATGGAGAGACAGTGGACCAATCATATTGAGATTTACATGCATTTCATTCGGCACTACATTCGAGATGGGGATATAGATCTGAGATTTGTGCAAGGTAACCGACAAGTTGCAGACATTTTCACAAAGCTGTTGGTAAAGGTGAAGTTCATTCAGTTGAGAGACTTGCCCTGGTTTTCTAAATCTGTCGTTAGTGGGGGTAGGGAGTGATTCACTCCTTTGGAGAAAGGTTTCGACTTATGTGAATGATGCCTTCCTTTGGGCACCATAGTGATTTAGAAGAGATGTTAGAGTAGATGTAAACCTCTTATATCACCCTTTGTAGATCCTTAATTTACAGAGTAAATTGGGATGTATGTTGATGGGTGGGCACGTTATCAGTTGAATGCGTATTTATAAGTTGGTTGTGTCCACCCTTTAGTAGCATATAGTTGAAATCTATTTTCTTGTTGAATATACTGCTATTAGGATTCTCCTATGTTCCACCAAGTTTCCGGGATGGGGACGGCAGGGGATGTTTTCCAGGACAGATTTTTTTAGGCCTTTTTTTAGGGGACGGCTATTAAAAAATAAGGGAAAATTTAAAAAATATAGGAAATTTCAAATATTCATATGATAACATTGCTAAAGCAAACCTTAATACATAAAATTAGAGTTGAATTGAGATTTCACATAAGATTTATCATTTAACCTTAAAAATATAGGAAATTTCAAATATTCATATGATAAGTATAACACATTGATAAACTTAAACTTAAAGCATTCCTCATTGTCTTCTTGCATGAAAACTCCCCATTCGTGTAGGAAAAAATTGGTTTGTAACAAGAATATGATATACCAAGATCAAAGACCAAAAGGTCTGGCATTTTGTGGCGTATTTCTATGGAAAGAAAAGCGCAACAATATATTTTCTTGTAGACATCCATAAAGTAAATGTTGCTAGAACTGTTTGAATTGTGTGGTGACATATAAATTTATTAAGGATGGATGATAAACAACATGCAGGCTTCAAAATTCAAAATTCAAATCACACGATAAGAATCCTATCAATGTCATGTAGTCTAAAGAGGCTACAAGTATAAGCTCCATACTTTATAATAGAACTATTTTATTCACCTTCTTCAAAACAGACAAAACATGCTTTATTTGACATTTAAAAGCCTCGCGAGGATGTCCGTGTGGCCATTAAAAATTGTTGATATGAGAATGCCAATGATGGAAGTAGCCTCTTCCCTCCATGACAAATCTTGCAAGTATTCTGATCCTCCCTTGATCGCACAATGCCAGCCTTGAAGCTAATTAGACGCACTCCTTCCTTTGCACTTCCGGCCTTGAAGAC
Source organism: Taxus wallichiana var. yunnanensis (assembly GCA_018340775.1). NCBI lineage: Eukaryota > Viridiplantae > Streptophyta > Pinopsida > Cupressales > Taxaceae > Taxus > Taxus wallichiana. The sequence goes on from CM031244.1 coordinate 679,122,422, forward strand.
AACTTGGTGCAGTCCTTGGCAGGGCTTCAAAATAGCAAAGACGTTTTATAAACACCAAACCTTTTATTGGTTTCAAATGAGAACATTGAGCTTACCGGCTCAGTAACAGTCACAACACTAGAAGAAGAGATTGAAAATATACTATGATTGATCTTACACAAAGAACAACACATGCAGACTTCCCACAGACTACTATTTGAATGACTCTAGCCCAAATACTGACATAGTGAACCAAAACTTTGGCAGCATTTCCCTAGAGCAGAGGAAGCTCCCTGCACAATAAAATCTACAGCATTATATAGGCACGAGGAAGACTCAGACATTACTAACTCCTGTCAAATGTTGGTTGCTGCCATCAAGAAAGTTGGTGAACCACTCAGGATCTTCTAGATGTGATATTAGGACCACTGAGAATCAGCAATGAATTCCATTAATGGAAATTCTCCAAAAGACGCTAAATCTAAATCTACAGGTTCTGATCATGCTTCCCAAGAGGACTTTCCCTCAGTCCGAGTAATCCCCTTCAAATCACTGTTTTTGTTTCTTGTGAGAGTTGTTCTTCCATTAATTATTCACCACATCTCGGCTCAGTGACAATGTGGCTGTCCTCGTGGCCCCTTCCATGTGATCTCCTTTGATGTGGCTTCTTTTGATTTGTTTTCATGTGGCCTCTGTGAATCTCCAACCTCTGCAATTTCCTATGAAATTTCCCAATCTCCAAGTGCTTTCTAAATGTCTTCCCTCTTTGGGACGCTTCTTCTCAACAAAAACCATCAAGTGACACTAGTCATCTCCTGTAGCCTCACAGTCTCGCTACTATATAGGGTGGGCCCTTTTCTTTGCAAAGCCCCATGAAAAGATAGGACGGCATTGGTGGCACTTGTCACCATCTCGTAGTGCAAAGCTTAGATCATATGCCCAAGCCTCGATGAGACCCTGTGAAAAGATTCACCGGGATTGTGACATGCATCACGATCTCGGTGTCTTCTCAAATGCTGCTCTTTGACCCATTGACCTTGATGCACTCCATGATGATGACACGTGTCGTCATCTCGATCTTTCCTCACTCAGAACTTTTTCTTGCTTCCTCTTCCCTTTCCCTTGAGAACTCTATGAAAAGGTTTTCCAGGATTGTGGCAATTCTCTCAATCTCAACATTTCAGTTCTCGGACCTCTCTGACCAAAAGTGAACTTTTGGTGATCCCTCTGTGACCGCATAATCTCTGAGACTCTGCAATGATCCCATGTGGCCTCATCTCGCAGCTTCTTTCAAAAAAAAATAACTGCAAAGCACTTGGGATAATTTACTAAGTGTTTTCACTTGTCCCCAATTTCCTGACTTCAAAATGTGGATCTTCCATTGATAAATTGGTGGAACTAAGAACAAATCACAAAATTGGTTCTCAAACTTGATTACGCTCTATTTGCATCCAATTCCACTATGTTACAGTCTTTGTGAGCACTATGATCTTCATTTCTCTTGGCAGCCATTAAACCTGCAACTCGAACACAAAATACCAAAATTGGGCAAAACACAAAAGCGAAGGAACTATATTTTTGATTGTGCAGGACTGCTTATACATTTGGGATGCTCCAGCATTAGAAGTCCCAGGTAGTTCGAAATGTAAGCCCCTACTCAGTGCCAATGCGAAAATTAGAGAAATCACACTCCAACTGTTCGATCTCAACTTGGCTCAACCATGATGCATCCTCTATAGCCATGTTCCTCCACTTGACCAGATATTCTTTGTACCTCCAGCCTCTGGTCTGTTTAGTTGCTTTTGAGTCCAAAATCAACTCAATTCCTTCTCTGGAAGTTGTTTCTGCCACTACAACCCTTGTACTTCTCTTTTTTACCTCCATGTGATTTTTTTCCTTCATAATATGCATACAAATCGTAAACATCCAAAATTGGAGAAATATCCAATTCAGTTGGCAATTCAAGCTCATGTGCATTCCGTGAAAATTTCTTAACAATTTTGCATGGCCCTATCTTCTCCCATTTCAATTTATTGTAGGTCCCTCTAGGAAACCTCTCTTTCTTCAAATGAGCAAGTACAAGATCTCCAACCTCAAAGCTTTTTCTCTCTTTTGTTCAGGTTTGCAAGCTCTTTGTAGCTCTAATCGTTTTGCTCAAGTTTATCTTTCACCTATTTGTGCAATTCTTGCATGTATTCAGCAAATTCCTCACCTTCCTGCATTCTTTACCTTCAGATCTACAAGCTCTCCTAACTTTGACACTCCTTTCAGGTTGTGCCCATACACAATTTGGAAAGGTGATTTGCATGTACTCCTATTGATAGAATCATTATATGCAACCTCATCCTGTTGCAACACTAAATCCCATAGCTTTGGTTTCTCAATTATCACACACCTCAGCAAGTTGCCTAAGCTTCTATTCACAATTTCAATTTGTCCATCAGTCTGTGGATGCTGTGAAGAACTGAACCTCAAGTTTGTATTCAACTTCTTCCATTAGTTCCTCCAAAAATGACCTACAAACCTAGGATCTCTGTCTGAAACTATGCTCTTTGGCAATCCTTGCAATCTAAGAATCTCCTCAAAGAGTAGATTAGCTATGGTGTGTGGCATCACATGTCTTCCTACATGCTATAAAATGTGCCATCTTTGAGAATAAGTCAACAATCACACAAATTGAATCCTACTTTTATAAGTTTTGGGTAACCCAAGCACAAAATCCATATAAAAGTCATCCCATGGCCTCTCCGGTACTTGAAGTGGCTGATAAATTCTTGAATTTTGACTTCTCCTTTGCATACTGACAAACTCTACAGCCTTGAACAAATCTCTTGACTTCACTTCCCATCCTTGGCCAATAGTATCTCTCATTTTGCTGAGACAATGTCTTATCCATGGTTCAAAAACTTGTACTCCGCAATTACTCAACAGCCCAAAATTTTGACTCGTGCGCAGGACTTTCTCGGCATTTACTCGACAACTTTATTGCTACTTTAAAAACATTTAAATTCATAAAATAAACTTAAATAAAATGTAAAACATTGTTAAATGACATGAGAAATGAATGTAGAGAATGCATAAGTATATTTTCTATTAATTTTCGACCAAAAAAGAGTACAAAGTACAAAGTTACAAACTACAATGCTCATAGAGTCATATGAAATATCAAAGATACATATTATATTTCATCACTAGCACTCGTGGAACTAGAAGATAAAGATTCCTCCTCTGCAACAAAGCCCTTGTTCCATTGTTGTACTTGTAATTTTTACTTGACTATCACAAGACACAAGAATGTTGGAGTATTAGTAGGTGCATTGGACTAAAATCTCATCAAGAAACTTCCAAAGGCCTGCAAATTCAGATATCCTGTAGTGAGTAATCAGCTTTCTCTTGATTTATGAAAGCTTAAATCCAGCTATTGATCGTTATCATAGATTCAGAAACTGCCACAAATAGCCTCCAACGGCCTCCAAGCCTCCACTAGCTATGCATTGTATTCGTGGGAAAAAACGCTAAGGAAAAATGCAGGATTAAACGCAGAAATAGGCATAAAAATGTGTTTTTTTGGTTATGTGCTTTTATACATACTAGGTGAATCGAGCCTAGTAATTGGTAATTTTTTCCAAGTAATTTTTGTGAGTACTCAGAAAAAATCAATGATTACTCGGCAAAAAACTTCTTGTGATTTTGCAAAAGATTACTCGTTCAACCCTTGACTCATGATTTCTTGGCGATGTTTGCCAGTTTTTGAATCTATGGGCTTATCCATTCCAAAGTGTCCATCTAATCCACCACTGCACATTTCTTTGATTAGATTCTCCCTCATTGATCCTTGGGGTATGCATAATTGTTGCCCTCTGAACAGCAATCCATCTTGTATGAAATAATCTTGCCATGATGTCTTATCCATGCTAGTTGGTTCAAGACATGCCTTCCACGCATCCTTGGAACCAGGAAATTGTATCTTATACAATTCTCTCATTACATCAAGTTCAACAACCTCAATCTGCATTTTAGTCAACACCACCCTTTTGCTTAATGCATCTGACATCTTCTTTGACATTCCACTTCCATGCTTAAGAACAAACATGTAGCTTTGGAGAAATTCCGCCCACTTTATATGTCTCTAGTTAAGCTTGCCTTGGCTGTTAGTAAACTGCAAGGCCTGATGATCAATGTAAACCACAAATTCCTTGGGTGGCAAGTAGTGTCTATTGGTAGTTGAAAGTGTCCTCTTGTGAAGATTGCTTCACTATCAACACAACATGGGATTGCTTCTCAAGTGTGGGACTTGCAACTTGAAGCAAACTACCAAAGAGAGTTTGTTCTCGTCTAATTCTACTCCTAATGCTACGCCTACCACTATCCTTCCTAATCATAAATTCTTGTAAGCTTCGGCCTATTTTCACTGAAAAAGTCATCAGATGATCTCATGATGGTTGTTTTCTCTACACTATAATTTTCTATGATAACTATTGATGAGTCTAGGTAGGATAAACTTCTGGTCTTAGGTACAGATCTAAGTTAATGATCATTAACAGACCTAACCTAAGAGATGACTGTCTGTTAGAATCAGTTCTCACAATATGGTGAATCTTCCTATAGAATAAGGTAATTGATGGAATGCCTAACTCATCTTAATCTTTATGTGGGTTGCTCGAGTGTTTGATGAACTACACGGTTTAGAAGAAAAAAATGTATATCATATGTATTAGGGATACATTGTGAATGACAGACATTAATAGATGTGCCAAGTTTGTGCCTTAAGTATAATATGGACAAGAAAGGGCTACAAGTATGTTGAGATACTACTGGAAGAAAATAGGTACAAATAATAAAATCCGGATGAGCCAAGGAGTTATATCACATCACCTAATTATATTTGTTGTATGCCTAAATGTTGGATAAGACATAAATGGTCACTTTCATAACTTGATCAAGTAAGATGAAGCAAAAATTTGGTCTATATCTTAGCCTCAGATTATGTTAACATGTTTTGCCTAAAGGTTCCATAAAAACTTAGTCTATGGATAAATAAGATCACGTATTACCAATAACAGAAATCCAAGGCAATAAAGTACTATCAGCATCAAGAGATACCATCTATTATATTGTTGATGAACACACTCTAGGAACATCATCTAATACTACACCAAAAGATAGTAAAACTTAGTAATCAAGGATATAATATAAAATTTTTATGTTGGGCAAGGGATGGTGGTGTCCCCAGATTTCACCCTGAAATCTAGGACTACCCATTTTAAAAAAAAATCGTTCTTTTAAAATAACGGGTCTTTTGGTGTTTTTATTGCCAGAAGATGTCTGTATTATGTTAGGATATTCCTAGTGAATCATATGAGCCAATTTCGACAAATACCCAGATGCCCAAACTCATTTTATCCCTCCACCAAGTTTTGTCTGCGGAAATTTTTATTTAATTATTTATTGAATAAATAATGCCCCATTTAAAGTAAATGGTGCTCCGATTGAATCCTGTTGAAGTTTTGCATGCCAGTATTCACCCATCTCAATAGGGTTTTCACCAAGAATGAATTCAGGACATTATTTGCACTTCTGGCAACGTTTTTCGCTTTAATTTATTTCTTTTGCGTTTTTCTCCGGTTTTCTCCATTATTTCTCTGTGAAATTCCCCTAGGTCAATTCCTTCGCCAGTATAGTTTGTTTAATTGCCTAAAGCATCTGGAAATCATCTACTAACACAGCACCAGAAGGAATCAGCCTCAAAATGCAAGCTTCTGACCAAAAAGATGAAGTCATGCACAAAAAGCCTCTCCCAGGCAAGTTGCATTTTCTGGAATTAATGAGTGTAAGCTGCAATGGGATTTTTAGTAGTGGCAGGCAGTGGGAATTTCTTACCTGCCTTGCAGGTACTTTTTCCCATGAAGTCAAAGTCACTTAAGCTGCGATGGAAAAATTAGAGGTGGCGGCGGCGGAATTTTTACACTTGCCTTGCGGGTGAAAATTCTTATTATATAATAAAGAAAAATCACTTAAAGCACCGGTGGGAATTTTCTGCCTACAGCAAGGTTTTATTCACCCATCTAACTTTTCCCATCAAGGTTTTATTCACCCATACCAAGTCACACTTTTTGGGAAGTCACTTAAGATGCGGTGGGAAAATTAGAGGTGGCGAGGCGGTGCGGGAATTTCTTACCTGCCTTGCAGGGTAAAAATTCCCATTATAAAAGTCAAATAACTTAAGTGGAAGATGGGAAAATTAGAGTTGCGGTGCGGGGTGAAAATTTCCATCGAAGTTGACTTCTTAATTTTAGAATTCACCCTTGCCAAAAAGTGCGACCCATTTAGGCATTAAACAATGCTTTTAATGATATTTATTAATAGTTGTTTTGCCTAATTTTGGCGCCAAGGATGGAGGAAAAGTCAATGCATGAAGATAAGCCAAAGAGAATTGAAGGAAGCATGCTAAAAATAAATAAAATAAATTTATTTAATGGCAGCCAGCAGCATGCAAAATTGGGCGCCCAATTTGGGTGAATAAACATGTTTGTTTATTAATTAATTGTCAGGAATAGGATGGAAAATTATTAGAAATAGAATGTTGAGGGTTATATAAGCATGGGCTGCCATAATGAAGAAGCAATTAATTCTTTTTGCTAAGGATTGCAGCCCAGACAGTTTTGGCGCCAAGGAAAGGAGGATTCATGCATCTGGAGGTGTTTTTCATTGCCGGGAAGCTTCAAGGTTTGGCACCTAGGGTTGGAATGGCTTGATTTATGCTATGATAATTATCTGCATGTTGCTATAAGTGCCCAGGTGAATTTAAAAATATTTATGCTTGCTTTGCATGCAAGCAAAACCTCAAATTTTAGGGCAGCAGGCTTCATATGCAGATTTTTGGTGACAAAATCAATTATTCATGCTCTGGACTTCGTCTTTGTCTAAAATAATTGCATGTATTCATTACAGGTATTCATACAAGTGAAAGGGAGTTCAAATCAATGTCAGGTACATTGAATATATCTTCCGAATCTGAAGAAATTGCTAGATCTACGAATTGATCCAGTTATAAAGAATTCCGACAAGATTAAAAGAAAAAGAACACAGACAAAGATTGCCCAAACAAAGATTGCTCCAGCCATGATGAAGCGAGATGAAAGAGAAGGGTCAGCAGAATCATGCATAGCTTCCAGATTTGCTTGATATCAATGACACAAACATAGGCCCGGAACCCATCTCTGAAATAATTGACAGATCCAGGGCCGGAAAGACATTTCTCATGTGGGCAATGAAAAGCAGTGGAATTATTCAAGCATCAGCATTCCCAGTCACAACTCAGTTGCCCGAATTTGTCATGGAGTGTGCGAGATCATATCATCCTCTTTCTAGAACAATCCGGGATGTTGCGAGAAAAGACAATTATTAGGTTGGATGCACAGTTTATCAATTATTGTCTAAAGATTCCAACACGAACGGTGGTGATTGCAATCAACATGTTGGATGCAGGCAACAAATGGGAGAAACACAAAGCAGATTGCGTGGGCATAATGAACAATAGATATATGAAGAAGCCCAGGTCTCCTTCAACGTTCCCGAGAACTCTTCCGCGATCCAACTTGGTGCAAGAGGTGGATGATATCACTAAATTGCTTTGCAGGATAAGTGAAGAAGCCAATACTCACAACTTTCGCTCATGGATGTATGCTTTCGTTAGGACTATCGAGATCAACAGAGTTAATTCGATATTCAATTGGGCAGAGATCGTCAGTGACAGCATCGGTGAGCAACTTCAGAGTGTGAGGCGGACTTACAACTTCAAAATGACTTCATACAGGTGTATGCAGGCACCTCGCGAGGTATATTTTCCAAGTTGAATAGACGGGCGTCTTGGTGAAAGATCCTATCTTTGAGTGCTATCCATAGTTGACAGTTCTAAATGCCACAGAGATTACAAAGCGGTCAACGATGGGTTCTTCTATGAATTCATCTGCAAACTAAATAGTGATCTAAAGACCAACAGGGTGAGCAAAGAAGCTTGGGAAGTTGTATCTCAGCATGGTTGCATTTTCATCCAGTTTGCAGACTTCACCTATCTTAGGGTGATTGGCTTTTCGGAGAACCAGTAAAGTTGCCGAGGTATCCAAACGACAAGTGGGTCATCATGGAGTTGTGCAGACAACTCGTAGAGATGCATGACTTACAATCAAAGCGGCACAAGTCTACAGGTTTCTTTCCAGTCACAGTGGGTTACTACAGCTGCCAGAGCATCCACAAAGCTAGAGGAGTCGAAGCTGAAATGTTTTCTGAGTATGAGCCTAAGTTCTTCCCAACATGGCTGAACTTTGACCCATATGGAGTAGCGAGGAAGACAATCTCCCAGGAATACTCACATGTGCCTTCGTTGGAGGACTTCTAGATGAAGTGCAGGAACGAGTATGAAGTCAGAAAGAAAGACTTTAGCAGGTTATCGGCGCAACAAGTGTCTGATTATGGTTTGGCACGGATACCTGCAGATCTCGCAGATGATGGGCATGTGATACTTGACTCGTATCATCAGATGGGAGGAGATAGAGCTGCTCTTCAGGAAAACATTGGTGGTTGTCAAACGATTGAAGAAAGATCTTGCATTACGCTTAACAACACTTGAACTGGTTTCTTTGACAAAGGGGTATTGCCTAGATGAAGCATTGATGAATCAGATCACAAACAACTTTACCGCAGGAGACTCCAGCAAGAGGAAGCACGAAGGTGAAAGCAGCAGAAGGCCGGAAAAGCTTAAAGTTCACAAGAAGTCTCACATACAGGAGAAAGTCAAATCTACAACTATGGTGCTAGTTCCAACTTCTCCAACATCAACTCATAGCACTTCGGCAACCCCGGAACCCGAGAGAGACCTCGTTGTTCCTCCTTTGAATCCAGCGTCATTTGTATTTTCTCCTCGACCACTCAGGTCTTCACCTATCCATGCGGAGAAGTTGAAAGCACAGATGGCGAGAGTTTGAAAAAGCATTGTCTTTGGACAATTCAGAGGGTGGCAGTCATAACACGGTGGCAAATTCGATAGAGCGGAATCAGAGCATGAGATGGTGGTGCACTCGGCGACTTCTCATTCCCCAAGAAGCAACTTTTCATCATGGTTAGCTTTGCAGACAATCCCATGAAGCTAGAGAGAGAGATCAACCTGGAAGAACACGACTTTCAACTGCTCCTGAGTTTGGGTGGAAGAGATAGAAGACCTAAAGTTGCCAAAATGACTTCTAGGTTGATTATTGAGGAATCGGGACAGAAGTTTGCTGAGTTATCTGTTCCAGCAGAAGGAAAGCACAAGGGAGAGCTCACGGCGATTGATATAGCAGTGACCAAAGTGCTAATAGGTCAAACTACCACAGAAGGATTAAAGCAAGATACACAGACACTAATGAATGCTTTATTCCTTAAGCTTGACAAAGAGAAGGCTGAGAGATCCAAGCTTCAAAAGCAGGTGTTCCAGTTGTGCGAGATCATTGCTAAGGTTTCCAAACCTTCCTCTCAGCCCATTCTAGCACATGAGCAAGTGAGTGATCATCTGATGCAGGAGGTAGAAGATGCAGGGGACCAAGTCAAAGCTATTGCCCTTGGAAGGAACAAATCATTCACCAAGCTTCAGAGCAATTCGAACCAATACCGGCTAAATTGGAGAACATGCACAGGGCAGTATCTCAGCTGAAAGAACTGATGACACAGATAGAAGATGAGAACATAATTGCTGAAAGTCATATGGATACTTTGGCTAAGATACACTCGTTGAAGGATGTGTTGATTGCAGAACAGATCATGCCTGGCGGATTGGTAGAAAAAGGGAAGCAGTTAGAAATTTCAGTTTCCTTCCACGTAGAGATCCTCAAACTCATGTTGAAGAGGATGCAATTGCTAGAGAGTAAGATGGGAGAAGTGCCAGCGAGCATCCCAAATGAATTACCTGCTTCCCATGAGGAATTTATGCTAGTTGTGCGAAAAAAGTTGATGAAGCCGCCATACCTTTCACAATGGATTCAATTAGTAGACTCATAAAGCTTGAGACGGGGTTGAGGGATATGGACCCGGTTTAGAAAAAGTGAAGGCTAACACTTTGCTTGCTTTGTCCAGAGGGGGTTGTTACTGATTCGAACCGAGAGAGATGCTATTGTTAAAACATATGGGAAGATGTTGAATTACATGTTTGACAAGTATATTCAATATCTAAACAAAAAGAAAGTATGAGTGTTACAACTACAGATCTTCATTCTTCTCTTACTTCTTATATTCCCGGATGAAAATGTAAAATTAAAGTTATTGGTTTAAAAACTATTACTTCAAGTTATTTGGGAAGATTCTTTAAGATAGGTGACATATGTGCACAATTTTCACTTATACTCCGATGCGTGTCACTAAGAGAGGAACTTTAGGAAGATGACTGCCAAATGTTCCCTTTACTTCTTCTTCATGTTCCAGTTTAGTTGAAGTTTCTCATTTGTAATTTCCCCTCTACACACTATAAGTAGAGGAAGAACCTACGGGTTAAAGGATCAAAATTTGTAATCAGCATTCTTGTGTTCTAGACTTTGAGCTGAGACCCTTGATAACTTTTTGCAAGCAGAGGAATAGAGAAGAAATTTCCGGAGAACTTTGTGTCAACGGTGCATTCGTCTCATATTTATTTCTAGATCTGTTCATAAACTTTGTGTTATTCTAGATCTAGATCTGAAAGTTTTCTTTGCTTTAAATTATGTGATTAATGATTTATTTGTTTTAATCTATGTGTATGCGATCAACTCTATAAACTATTGATTGGGTTGTACATCCTCTCGCCTTTCTCCCCGTTTCCTATTATTTTCCTCTTCTGCAGATTTTTCCTTTCTTTTACAGTTGCTTACTTGCTGCAAAACTGTTTAGCTATGGCTCATGAGCTATGCAGTTAAAGTAATACCAACAAATAAATACTAGGAATACATTGACAAAATCTTACACGGAGCCTCACCGGTAAATGAGGGAGATTTATCTCATGATCGCCTAGGTTTTCCGTTGTGTAGAAAATCTAGCTAACAGATGGCGTACACATAATGTCTTACATTGAGTATATAATTGTGTGTCCATCATATTGCATATGAGTCTTACAACTCATTGCATGGAGTATGTACTCCTAAGAAAAAATGGTAAATAAGAGCATGACCGTGGGATAAATTGTGCCATAATATTATTTTAAATAAGACAGAACATTGTCTTTGGAATCAAATTATAACTCTTATTTGGAGTAGAGCGATTGACTCTCGCATTCTATTAATGTAGGTATTTTAATAATATGACACATAGATTTGGAATCTTGTTCCTATAAATGGATAGATGTGTATCAATGCTTGAAAACATTTGATTGTAAACGGGTATTTAGTATCCTAAGTGTACATTTGAGAAATTCTTGAATTGGTGAAATTGCCTTGCACTTGTACTCAATTGTTGAAGACGTTTTTAAGCATGGAAGAATTTTGAGCGGTAAGAAACCTTGGGAAGGAAAATTGTAATGGAATAATTTATACATATGCATATAATAAATAATAATAAAAAATAGGCCTTTTCAAGGGTTCCCTGAAAAGGTTTTTACGTTGTGATATCGGAGCTTGGGTTCAACACACGGGCCTAATATGCTCATTCGCATTCCTAAGGTACATATTATTACGAAAACTTGTTTTTATATTTAAGCTCATCTCACAATGTGGAACCATAGTAAAACAACACATTAACGGTATGCCTAGGTCTAGTAATTCAAGAAAGTTTATCTTTTGAATGAAATTTATTGAGGAAAGAAAATAGTATTGTTGTACACCCAATATCATAACAATGACAATTGGGTCCTTTAATAGATTCTTGAGTTATCTAGCTTCTCATAAATTTTGGATCCGGGTCACCTTGGAGATTATTTATAAGGACCATTAATGCATGTAACATCATATTGAGGAGGTCAACTCCCGAAAAGAGGCCCAAATAAAAAAATCTAGGTGAATTATGACTCACCAGGTCATGTGGAGTAATGAAGATTGATGGTTGATCTCAAGGTAGTAGACCCAAAAATAATATTTCGGATAAGATAGAATGGAGGGGAAGGGGCCCTATAGAACTAGAACAATAGGCCGCCCCAGATAGATAAGATAGAATGGGGGAAGGGGCCCTATATAACTAGAACTATAGGCCGCCCCAGAGAGATAAGATAGAATAGGGGGGGGGGAGGGGGCCACCTCTATAGAGAAGTTGGGGCCATCTCTCTATACTAGCCCTATCCCCGCGCCCATAGATAGAGAGAGGGGGGGATGGGGCGACTATGAATGACCCCATAGAGATAGAGGCCTTTCTCTATAGTCCCAGTCCCGGCTATAGTCATTGGGACTGGACCACTATCTCTCTAGAGTCCCGGCTTCCCGTCATGAGGTCTAGGTCCGAGGGACCGGACCATGGGTGGTATGGAACATCCATGCGATACATTATCCTTTGTGAAATTAGTTTGTTCCATTTTCTTAAAATGGTTTTTTTTTGGAAATAATTGGTTACTAACTCATGAATTGGAGGGATAGATTGTGGAAACATTTACATTGAGAAAATATAGGAATTGAGTTGTGGTCTTGGAAGAAGAGTACTAAGTGATTGTGGAAATCCTTACTAACTCGTAAGTGGATTGATGAGTCCAGATACGGCAAGGTGGACTTGTCAATTTCAGTCTTATGGCCATAAGCATGTATACTAGTTTACCCGAGAAAGGAATGTGTTATTCCTATTTTCATATGCATAGGGAAGTATCATTTCCTATTCCAATTCACTATCATACTTGCTACATGCTGCGTGGAGTAACAGCAGTATCAACATATCCACACCTTTTCATTTTCTTCATCAGTTGTCCCATATTTTACTTTCTTGCAAAAGGTAAGACCACTCTCAATGGATGAAATTTGTAAGAAGGAACTTGAAAGGATTGTGGATTGAGGTAAAACCCTCAATAATACTCACCCTCTCCGTTTCTTACATAGTTATTCTTGGCTCTAGAAATGATATTCTATATTGTCAATACAGGTATCAAAGAAAATTGTTTTTATGTGTATCTTTGGAAATAAATAAAGGAAAACTTTGACTCCTAGATGGCTAACTACTTTACGTGTCACCCTCATTGGGTGATGGGACTAAACTATAGATAGGGAGGTATACGAGAGGACCCATTCTAAGAATGGGAAGTAAAATACCAAGAGATTCTCTTTCTTCATTCCATGGATGCAATTCTAGAGGAACCTATTTAGAAATGATTATTTGAATCATAATTACTCTTCCATTTAGGGAAAAATTCATCTTGGAGACTTTATTAACTTTGTATTTGCAACATTAAGGAACAAATAGAAAGCGAGAACACAACTTGGTTTTGGTTCAACAGTTTTATCTATGGGTAGATATCAATAGCGATTGACAAGTTTTCATCAAATTTGCATATTTCTTAGGAAAAAATAAATTTTAAAAAATCTTCATATGTTTCTCTCAAAATGGTGGGATCACTCTTAAACAAGAAAATTTATGACCATGATACTAGAATTTTGTAGAGATCACATACATAAAAGTATTACGAAGACTAACTAAGGCCAGCGGGTGATAATTTTAAGTTTGAGGACCTTGGGAAAGGGTAAACATAACCTTGAAAAATCAAAATTTGTGAAAATAAGTCTCTGTGAAGAAATTGGTACCCAATTGGGATGAAGGATTTCTTAGATGAGAATGTATAGTTACTTCTTGCAAGGAAAAGACAATGATTTTAGCTATTTAAACTATTAAGTGAATTTTTAAAGCTTAAGCATGAATCTAGACCTTGTTGTTTGCCTTGGACACGAAGTCAAATGGAAGGGGTGCACACACTTTTTGAAAGATTATGCTAATAAATTTCTGACATATCCTCAATATAGTTGGTTAATCATGAGAAAGTTTTTTATGGCTTTTCCCCTATCTTTCTAACTAAGCTTTACTTAGTCAAGACATTGGAACAATGTCTTTTCCAAAGGGGAAGGATGTCACATCCCACTTTCCCAGTGCTAGATTATGAAGGAACTTTCTTATGATTAGCATAATTAATGATGGATATTTGGGATTTTCATTGCTAGTTCTTTGGTAATGATGTAGCCTAACTCTAATAGAACAAGAGGCAATTGCACTTTGGGTTTTGTCATTAATGTTTGTTCTCTAGATCCCCGATATGTCCTATATTTGGATTATGTGCCGGATCAATTCTGCACCAATTGCATTAGTGTCCTAACATCCTAGAGAGATGAAAACTATAAAATAGGGAAACATACAATGATAATCATATTACACATCTTTTTTTAAGACCAAGATGTAATCCTCTTCCCGACCTTCTAGTTAATTTCCTTATTCATTATTTTGTGATCGACAACTATGGTCAATGTCGTGAATGTTTTCTTGGGCTTGTGGTCGATAGCTATTAGTATGTGAAGTTGAAGTGTTCAAGTCAAGAATATCAGTCCTTAAGAGAGCCAAGATAAAATTACATGTCATTGAATCCTTATAAATTCCAAGAAGCTTCAGCCTATTTTCATTGCAAAAGTAATCGATGACCTCTGTAATGTCCCCTTTTCCAAGCTAGTTACTATGAAGGCCTTGGGCCCATTCCACCTTCTCGTGGGCCTCAAGGAAGGGTAGCAAGGGAGGTGAACGTTGCCATAATTGTAAGTGTTTGAATTTTCATATTCATTTATTTTATTACTAATCATGGTTTGGAGTGATTTGACTAGGTGATGGATGATTTGGCATACAAGCAAGAGGAACTATTATCTCTCCTTCATTAAGGTCGGTCTTCTTGAGAGCTACGATGGAGATAAAGAAATACTCTTTCCCTTTTCATGAGGTCGGTCTTCTTAAGTGAAGATTAAAGAGTACACTCCATTAAAGAGGTCGGTCATGAGAAGTAGTCTTCTAATTCATCCTTGGCACCAAAAAGGAGGATATAAAGGTGGATCGAGTGGCCAAAGGAAGTTTATGCTATTTTGGAGATTGATTTCCTTGGAGGTGGAACGAGTAGCTTCTCTTCTTGCCATTGAAGGACGAAAACCCTTCCTTGGCCACCTATTGAGGACGAAACCCTTCAATAGGATCACACTAGGGGACGAAAACCCTCTTGTGTGCAAGGGTGGTCTCACACGTGTAATGTCCCCAATGGAGGATTTTCAAACCCGAAAGGGAACACCTATAAAATTTGATTTATGACAACCAACTGGTTGAATAAAATAAAAATATTTTATGCAGATCTGAATTTTCCCTAAAAATGGTGACTTGATCTAGAGATGAACAACCTTCAAATCTGATCTAAACTTAACCAAATCTTGGCCAAAATAATCAGAATTAATTATGCATGTATGAATACCAAAATATATAATTTTTGGACCCAAAATAAGTGCTAGAAATTTATTAAAAATCTGCAGAAGTACAACTTACAAAAATGGCCGGAAGGAAGTGATCCCAAGCCCAAATCCACTGAAACAAAGCTGAATATGGCCTCCAAAATTATGACAAAGATGTTGGTGATGAGATCCGAGACAACCATGCCCTAGAATGTGTCAAACTCCACCCACAAGGGTGTAGATAACCCTAGATTTGGCTGAATCTGAAGGTAGAAATCTGCCCCAACACTTGTGTCTTCAAACCCTACTGAAATGCCTCAAATTTGCAATATTGGGTCTTCAATCACTTTGCTGAAATTCTGAAATACTCCTTGAAGCTCAATAGAAACCCTTGAATAGAGCTTCCTCACACAAAGGATGAAGATTTTTCATTCTTCAACCTTGGCAATAGAGGGTTTTCGTCCTCTAATGCAACACATCAAAGGGTTTTTGTCCTTTGAGGTAAAAATGGAAAGCAAATAGCTCAACCAAATTTCAAATATGAAAATATATAAAAGTGATGCCTTCTCCAAGTGTGGTGACTTCCTTTTATAATTTCTCTTGGCATCTTTGCCCACACAAAGGCCTGTTGGCTAGATTTTCTACATAGCATCAAACCTAGGCAGTCATGAGATAAATCTCCCTCATTTAACCGGTGAGGCTCCCGTGTCAGATTTGTCAATAAAAATGTGTTATTACCTATCAGGGGTTTTACTTTAACCACTTAGTTCATGAACCATAACTAAGAAGTTTTGCAGCAAGTAAGCAATTGTTCAAGAAAGGAAGTATTTTATAGAAGAAGGAAGTAAAGGAAATACAGAGAAGAAATGGGGAAGATGTGCATCCCAATTAGTAGATAGCATAGCTAATTGCATGCACATAGAAGAAACTTAATAGATATGAACACATAGAATTATAAAACAAAGGTAGCTCTAGATCCAGATTTAAAATAACACAAAGTTTATTAAGAGATATAAGATTAAAAGCAAGAAACAAAATACACCGTGACACAAAGTTCTCCGAAACCTGCTCCTTTGTAGTCCTTTGCTTAGTGGCTCTCGGGGTTCAAAGACAAAGTCTAGAACACAAGATTGCTGCTTCTGAGTCGATTGATTACCCGAAGGTTCTTCCTCTACTTATAGAATGTAGAGGGCAATTAAAGTTGGAAGCTTTAGTTGAGCGGCACATGTGGAAGTCGGAAAAGAAACAACTGCAATCTTCCTCCCGGAATTCCTCTTTGCGTGACAAGTATGATTTGCAACTTCTAACTTCTACTTTGCATGTGCCACCTATCTCCAAGTAGTTGACTTCTTCAAGTAATGGCTTTTAAACCAATCACTTAAGTTGTATAATTTAATTGATCGCTCAATTACTTTGTCGAAGGAAAGAAAAAGGGAAGAGGAAATCGACTTTGTCCTTTTTCATGTCTGTATGCAAGCGATTCATTAGCCGGATCTGGAAGCACGTGGATCTGGAAACAAGCTGGAATTGCAAGCAGTTGGAATTGGAAGCAAGCTGGAATTTTTCCTTCGCATTGTCTTCTCTTTTATCCTTGAAGCTTTTGCAGTTCTTCGTTTGTACATGCATCAATGCAAGGTTGGCCATAGATAACTCATCATCCTTATTTTTAATTGCATATGAGCAATTAAAAATTCTGGAAAGCACTCAGGGTGAATGAAAATTCAATGAAAGCTTCAACTAGAAGATGAGAGCACATGCACAAGATCTTGGAAGGAATTTTCCACGCATTGTCTTCTTCACGGGCTGCATTCGAAACAAGAGGATGAAGCCTTTGTGCCGGAAGCTTTTGTAACTATGAGATCTGGATCTGGATCTGCATATGGATTTGCATCTGCATCTGCATCTAGATATGGATCTCGCTGCATAACAAGCTTTGCAATCAAGCTATGGATGGAAAAGCTGCAACTCAATAATTCCATCAAGTTAATCTGCGCGCATGAGTGAAGTTTCTCCCGCACACATGAGTGAAGTCCTTCCCTTTCTGGATTTGTCTATCAATTCGAAGAGGTTTCGAGCCTAGATCTGTGTCTCCAGTATCTGTAAATTTAGAAGTGATGCATGACTCCATTGTGCTTTCTTTTTCATCTTTCTTCGCCATAGCTTTGTCTATCTTCGTCTGAATAATTCTTTTTCTTCTTACTTGGCCGGATTTCTTCAATACTAGTGCAGATCTGGACAATTCTTCAAATTCGGAGGATATATGTAATGTATTGGACATTGATAAAAGCTCCTTTTCCTTTGTAAAGCACTTGTAATGAATTCCTGCAATTTATTCAGACAAAAATGGCCACCGGAGCATGAATAGTGAATTTTAATTGTAAAAATCTGCACTTTTCAAGTCTGCTGCCCCAAAAAATGGTGTTTAATTTGCACATAAAGAGAGCATGAATCCTTTCAACAACACTGAGCTCCTGTAACACCTGTGCAAACAATTATGCAGACAAAGATCAACCTCCTTCAAAGCATGCGCCAAATTTGGAAGCTTTTAGCCTTGTTTCCACCTTGCCTGAGCAAAATCCTTCTTCAAATGGGGGCGCACTTTTCCTCTTGGCTGCAATTCTTTACCTGTGAATTAAATAATTCACCCATATGGCTGCCCATGCTTATATAACCCTCACAATTCTATAATTAATAATTGCCCTAACAATTAAAGGCAATTAATTAATTAAAAATCAAGCTCTTCTCTTTTAAATATAGCATGTTTAAGGACAGCCATCCAATCAATTAAATTAATTCAATTTAATCATCCACACTTCACTTCACTTAAGCTTCACAGTGTGCTTTGACCATAGCCACTGAAAATAGGAATTAATATAATCATTTAATACTTTAAAAAGTATTAATTCCTTCTCAAAAGGGGCTGCATTAAATAAATTAAATTTATTTAATTTTGGAATTCTATTTCCAATTGATTTATTCCCCTTTGCTTTTGTTGACTTTTCCACAAGCACGGTGCCAAAATTGGGTGAATAAATATTAACAAATATTTATTTAATGCATCATTACTCACCCAAGGTGGGTCGCACTTTTGGAATAAGGAATTTCTATTTTTAAAAATTACATGACAATGGGAATTTTTACCTGCAAAAGCAGCCCCGAAATCCCATAATCCACTTAAGTGATTTGACTTTGACAATGGGATTATTTACCTGCGCATGGCGGGCAATAAAATCCCGTGATTTCACTTAAGTCACTTTTCTTTTATTTCACCATGGGAATTTTTACCTATGCAGGGAATAAATTCCGCTTTGCCTGCTTTCTAACTTTCCCACTTTGCGGCTTAAGTGAATTTTATATCACGGGAAAAGTACCTGTGGCAGGTACAAAATTCCACACCTGTTGCTTCTATTTTTCCCACTGCACTTCAGGTGAATTTTCTATCACGGGAAAAAGTACCTGCTGGCGGGCATAAAATTCCCATCATGCCTACGGCTCTATTTTTCCCATTGTAGCTTAAATCCTTTGTTTTCCAAAAATACGCCCATCCCCACAAGGGCTTTTCCGTGCACACTTCGCTTTTTCCCGGTGATCCGGACCTCCGATGGTGACTTCCTCCGGACATAATGTGCGTATATGTTTTCCAGTGCTCCGAGGCCAAAACTCGGGCTTACTCCTAGCAAGGAATTGTTCTAGAAAATTTCACAAAAGCAACGGACAACACAAAAACACGAAAAAATTGCCAAAAGTCACAAATAAAGCCTAAAACTCATTCCTTGTTAAAATCCTTTTTGAGTGAGGGAATAATGATATGTTTGATCATAACAAAGTTAAAACGGGCACAAATAGCCTCATACGGGGCTCAAAATAATTAAATACAAATTTCTGCAGACAAATCCCGGCACGAGAATATAACAATTTTGAGCATTTAGGTATTTGGTGAAAAAGGCTAATATGGCTCTTTGGGAATATCTTGACGCAATACAAGAACTTTCGAGCAATAAAAACACAAAATGACCCATTATTTTAAAAGTACGATTTTTTTTTTTTAATAGGGTAGTCATTTTCGGGATGAAATCTGGGTACTCCGAGCCCAATCAGCTCTCTTCACTTTATTCAATATTTTAAAAAAAAACAGCAAGATTTTATATTAGATGAAATCCAAATTAACATATATGGGTATGCCAAGCCTGAAAAATTTTGGTCCAAGCCCTAACATTATACAACAAAAAGGCAATTGCAATCATCATAGAGAGAATTCTAGGTTGAAAATGTATCTGATATCGTCTTGTAGCTGGTTGGACCGCCATAAAGGCGATGAGTTGTAGCATAGGATATCCTGATTATCAAGAGTCCAATTAGCCAAACCATCTGCAATCTTATTTATATCCAGTGAAATATGAACAAATTGCACTTCCATAAAATTTTCCTGCAATTTTTAATCTTCCAGACTTCTTTGGAAATTCTCCAGTTTGGTGGGAGAGTGGTTCTGCTACAAGATAATATCTTGATGGCCAATTGAGAGTCAAATCTAACTTGAATTTTCAGCCAACCACACTTTTCCGCCTCTTGCATACCTTTATAGATTGCTTTCATCTCTGCTACATTATTGGTAGTACCACCCAGATTAACAACAAAAAGAACTGCACATCACCCTCATGGTGTCTACCAATGCCACCTATAACAGCTCTGCCTAGATTACCTCTGGAAGCTCCGTCCGTGTTCAATTGTCCATATCCCAAGGGAGGGGCCTTGACTTGATTGTCCTTCTTTCTTTCCTTCTTAATATGAAACCGTGGTAAAGTGGCTTCTCTTGGATCCAAAGAAAGTTGATTACAAATATATTCCCATTCCAGAGATAAAGTGTTAGGTAAAGGGATCTTATGCTTGAGAGTTTCAGCTATATTTATTTTTGTTTTTCCCAGATATAGGAGCCATCTTTGTTGAAAAAAGTCGGTTATATCTTTCTTTCCAGGTATTCCAAAGAAGAAGAGAAATTCCACTCCACAATACCGAAAGAAGCCTTTGTCCTATAGGAAGCATCCTTCGCCACTCTTTGATAACTTGTTCAAGAGAATCAAAGTTATGCCACCTCACCTTGAAGAGAGTCACCAATTGTTGCCAGATATGAACAACCCAAGGGCATAGGAAAAATAGGTGTGTAAAAATTTCTGCATCCTGTAAGCACATAACACATCTGAAAGGTCCATAAAATCCTTTCTTGATAAGTTGATCTCCTATTAAAACCCGCCTATGAATAAGAAGCCATAGAAAAAAACTCACTTTAGGCCACATCCCCGAGTGCCATAGGTTCTTGACGAGGAACTTTAGAGGGTGAGGATTGTCAATCACCAAAGATGCATAACCTGAAGAAACATTATGATAACCTGATGGATCTGATCCCCATCCCAATTTGTCAGGAAATGGCGATGAGGAAAGAGGACGATTGTTGAAAAGACTTTGTAGCAAAAGTTGGTGTTCATGCCGAATTACAAGTTACCATTCAAAGAGAAGAATCCAATCTTCCCTATTGGGAAACCTTCCTCCACCCAATATCGTGCAATTGCTTCATTATAGGAATAAGTTGAGGATATTGTAAAATAAGAGGAGGTTCTCCATCCCATGAGTCGATCTGACAGTTGTGATTGCCCATTATTGACTATCCAAAACAACTATTTTTAATAATGTCCTGGCCCATTTTAATAACTTGTAGGATAGGAGAGCCCTTAGTAGGAAGGGAAGAACGCACAATTTCTTCCGGGGGGTCCCCACCAGCATACTTGGCTCTCAGAACCAAAGCCCAAAGGTCGTAAGGGTATACCAGCATCCTCCAGTACAGTTTTGCAGCTAAGGCTTTCATCTGGCTAGGCGAGGATCTAAATCCCAAACCACCTTCTTTTTTTGGCCGACAAAGAGTTTTCCATTTGACTAAGGACCATTTCCTTTTATCCTGGATTCCACTCCATAAGAATTTTTGGCAGATAGAGTCCACTTGTTTCAACGTCTTGCCGAATATTTACCACAGATGCAATGTATATGGGCATAGCTTGGAGAACCGATTTGACCAATATCATCCTGCCTCCTGAAGAAAGCCATCTGTTAGTCCACTTTTGAAGTTTTACCTCATACTTGTGAATTAACCAATGCCAGTCTTTTAACTTGTGAGCTGCTAAAGGGACACCCAAGTATCGTAAAGGAAGCTCCCCCTTCTTGAATTGGAGAATATTTAAAATTTGGTCCTCTTGTTGTCTAGAGCAATGAAAGAAAAAAATGTTGGATTTTCCTTGGTTAATCAGCTGACCAGTGGCTTGTGAAAAGGTATGAAGAACTTTATGGAGTTGTTTTGCTTCCATAGAAGTAGCTTTTCCAAGCATCATAGAGTCATCAACAAACTGGAGATGAGAAATAGGTAGAATATTTTTAGCCAACTGAATACCATGAATTTTCTTCTCCTAACAGGCTTTCTTTGCAAGTCTTCCTAAGCCTTCCGCCAAAATGATGAATAAGAAAGGTGATAAAGGGTCTCCTTGCCTTATACCTCTAGAGGCAGCAAAAAATTCCGAAGGAGAGCCATTAAGTAAAACTGCAAAGGAGACAAAAGATACAGGCACTTATCCATTGAATCCATTATGTAGAAAATCCAAATTGGGCCAGAACTTTGCACATGAAATCCCAATCAACCCTGTCATATGCTTTAGATAAATCTAGTCTAATAAACATAGCCGGATTTTTCTGTATGTCCATAGAGTGGAGGATTTCTTGGGCTAGAACAATTTCATCATGAATATGACAACCTGGCACAAAATCCCCTTGTTCAGGGGAGATAATCTTATACAATAGGGGTTTTAGTCATTCCGCCATAGTCTTAGTGATTATTTTGTACAAAACATTGCATAAGGCTATAGGACGGTAACCTGAAATATCCTCTACGTCATTACTTTTTGGGATAAGAGCAATGAATGTTTTATTTATTTGCTTGAGCAGAGTTTTGGCATTTCTTACCTCCTCAGTCACCTGTAAAAGATCCCTCTTGATAACCCCCAAAATGTCTGGAAGAACTCAATCGGAAATCCATCAAGCCCGTGTGGCTTTTCTTTTTTTCATTTTGGAGACAATACTATAGAGTTCTTCTTTTGTAATGGGCTATATTAGCCTTTCATTTTCTTGTTGAGAGATACACGTAGGAAGGATATTCAAAATTTGTTGTTGTGAGTTCAAGTCTATGGATTGAGAAGTGCACAACTACTGAAAGTACTACTGAGCTACCTGTTTCATCCCCTGACTCGAGTATACTCTAGTACCATCCCCTTTGATTAGGGAGTGAATATGGTTTTGGGCTCTTCTGGCTTGTACAGATCTATGGAAGAAAGATGAGTTTTTGTCCCCTTCCTTCAACCATTGGATCTTGGACTTTTGCTTCCACATGATCTCCTCCCTCGTTTCCCATTCCTGTAGTTCGGCTTTCAAACGACATTCCTTTTTGAAGAGGTCTATAGAATACCCCGAATGTCGGTGAATAATGTTAAGATCTTGCATCTATTCCAAAATCTTTTTTCCTATCGTTAATATCTCCAATTCCAAGCTTTTAGTTTAGATTGTAAATATGATAATTTTTTGACAAACATGAATATTTGAGTTCCATACCTTGGCTTTCCTTCCAACCACCATTATTGAACAATTTTATCGATATCCTTATGACATAGCCACATAAGTTGAATACACGGTGAGGTTCTACCTATCTCAAACAAATCGGCCAATGGTCCGAACCACTATTATTTATAATCATAGTCCTAGGAGTATAATCCTTAGCCCACCAATCTTCGATAACAAAAATTGATCCAAACTTTCCAAGATACAATCCTCCCTTGCCGTCTGTTAGAACTTTATTTCATAGTTTTATCCCCTCAAATATCCCTTGTGGGATATCACTTGAAATTCACAAAATATATAAAAATAACAGCGAACTGAAATTCTGATTTTTCTTATTTTTAGGACAGCAATATGCAGAAACAAAGAAAAATTTGTATTTTCCAAAATAATAATTTCTAACACTACCCAAAGCTTCAAATAACTTAGAAAAATGTAGAACAATAAACAAGAGAGAAATAATTTTTATCTCTCAGATATGATTTTATTTATTTATTTTAACTACTGAAACTACCTAAAATTTCCAAAAATTCATAAGGAGCTGAAATGATCTTTATAAATTCTGAAATTCGGACAACAATATATTTAAATCATAACGAATCAGATCCAACTGGAAAATTGAAAAACTCCAACCAAAAACCCTAGAAAACACTTGCTGCAAAACCCTAAGTAAGTAGATCTAAAAATAAATAAAGCCCAAACTGAATGAAACTCCTGAATTTGCCAAGCTTGCCTCAAACGCTGGAAATAATCTGATCTGTAGATGGCTGAAGTATGGACCAAATAATCTCTCTCCAACACTGAGAAAACCCTTGAAATTCTTTGATAACTCTGATCTGAAAATCTGATTTGAATGAAGCTCCAAATTAGCAAACTAGGGAGGATTTTCACCACCAAAGAGTGCTCTGCTAGCTAGGAGTGGATCTCTCACCACCGAAGCTAGGGTTCCTGTGGGATCTTACTCCACAAGCAAAAAGTATGCAACCAACAATGGCTTCAATATCATAAAAGAGTGAGTGTATGAATGAATGCCCTTTTCTCCCCCAAGCACTTCCTTTTATAACTTTTCATTGCAACAAAGGGCCCAAAAGAACCCTAATCGACCTCCTTGGGGAAAATCCACATAATAATAAAATAACTTAAGTTACTTTATCACCACTATGCCAAAAGTACACTTAAGTTACCCCCAACAAAGAAATAGAAAATAAAGTACCATATATTCACCCATCACTTAAGTCATCGACAAAATATAACATAAAGTACCTTAGGGGAGCATCACGCAACCTTATTTCACTTAAGTCACCTCAAAGTATGTGTCCAACGTCAAAACATAATATATAAGTGAAATGAAGGTGCAAACCATACCCAATAACCATCAACGTCACTAGCCCCTTGGGCATGACCAAGGCTAAGACGGATGAAAGGCCTCCTAGGCCACCTGCTCGGAAATGGGGACATTACATCCCCTCCCTATATGGGTTGCATTTTCTCACTAAGGGGAAAAAAATAAAGTGACTTTTTCTTTTATTATTTTATCACTAATAAATTATTAAAGTGCTTATAATAAAATTATTATGCACTTTTAATTAACTTATTAGGATTAGTTTCTTTTTTTTCCATTTCCTTAGCCGTCGGGAAACCAAGAATAGGCTAAGGGTCTTTGAGCTGTTATGTTCGAGAAGGGGATATTACAGTGAATTTTTCTTTTTTAATTTCCAAAAAATAGGCTAAGGGTCTTTGAGGTCACATGTGAGCTTCAAAGTGAATCACATACTGAATTTATACCTTGTTCTTCATTTCCAGCCCTAGGCGACTTGCTTGGGGGTTGAGTTCAATGCTTTCTAGGGCACATTTTGGCTTTTTGAGTTGATATTCTTGATCCTCATAATTTATGAGGTTGAAACTACACTTTTGGTGATTTTTGGAGAGGATTATCTATTATTTCCAGCCCTTGGTTTTGGTTGTACTGTTGTTGTCATAAAAATAATTACAGTTGGGTGTGATCACTTATTTTCTCTATTATTTTGATGTAATTTGGATTGATAAATATTGCCGTGGTTGAATTAATTATTTGGAAGCATTTTCAGCTCTTATTGCATGGTTGTATGTTGATGTGAAGTTCCTATACAGTTCGCTGCCCTAGAGGGCTGATTACTGATTGTTCGAATAGGGTTGAAGAGTATTTGCAGTCATTTTCAGATTGATGCTTGTTGGTTGATGGTGCATTTTCAGATCTGATCCATTAGGGTTTGAGGAGAAACCCTTCTCCCCCATTTGCTGCCCTAGAAGGGACATTGCAATCTCATGATGGTTATTTTCTCTACACTATAATTTTCTATGATAGCTATTGATGAGTCTATGTGGGATAAACTTTTGGTCTTACGTACAGATCTGAGCTGATGATCATTAACAGACCTTTCCTAGGAGATGAATGTCTATTAAACTCGATTCTCACAATATGGTGAATCTTACTATAGAATAAGGTAATTGATGGAATGCCTAACTCGTCTTAATCTTTATGTGGGTTGCTCGATTGTTTGATGAACTAACATGGTGTAGGAGAAAAAAATGTATATCATATGTATTAGGGATACGTTGTGAACGACAGACAGTAATAGAGGTGTCAGGTTTTTGCCATAAGTATAATATGGCCAAGAAAGGACTAGATTTATGTTGAGATACTTCTGGAAGAAACTAGTTACAAATAATAAAATCCGGATGAGCCAAGGTGTTATATCACATCACCTAATTATATTTGTTGTATGCCTAAATGTTGGATAAGACATAAATGGCCCCTTTCATAACTTGATCAAGTAAGATGAAGCAAAAATCAGTTTATGTCTTAGCCTCAGATTATGTTAACATGTTTTGCCTTAAGGTTCCATACAAACTTAGTGTATGGCTAAAGAAGATCACTTAGTACCAATAACAGAAATCCAAGGCAATAAAGTACTATCAGCATCGGTAGATACCATCCATTATATTGTTGATGAACACACTATAGGAACATCTTCTAATACTACACCAAAAGACAATACAAACTTAGTAATCAAGGCTATAATGCAAGGGATGGCGTATACATAATGTCTTACATTGAGTCTATAGTTGTGTGTGTACATCATATTGCAATCGAGTCTTGCAACTCATCACGGAGTATGTAATCGTTCTAAGAAAGAATGTTAAATAAGTACTTAAGAGCATGACCATTGGATAAATTGTGCCATGATATTATTTTAAGGAACAAGAATGTTGTCTCTGAAATCAAATTAAATACTCTTATCTGGAGTAGAGCAATTGACTGTATATTCTATTAGAGTAAGTATTTTTATAATATGACACATACCTTTGGATTATTGTTTCTATAAATGGATAGATGTGTATCAATGCTTGAAAACAATTTCATGTAAACGGGTATTTAGTTTCCTACGGGTCCATTTGAGAAATTCTTGAATTGATGAAATTGCCTTGCACTTGTACTCAGCTGCTGAAGACGTTTTTAAGCGTGGAAGAATTTTGAGTGGTAAGAAACCTTCAGAAGGAAAACTGCAATGGAATAATATACACATATACATATAATAAATAAGAAAAATAAAATATTAGGCCTTTTCAGGTGTTCTCCGAAGGGGTTTTTACACTAAAAGTACAAAACTATTTGAGACCCACAACGAGGAATAATAGAGGTGAAATACCAAGTAAACCCAAAGGAAACGGAACCACAACCAGGTAAATGCTAAAACCAAAACAAATGGAAAGCATTTTCAAAAACAATCATTCCTCATGGCAATTCATTGATTCATTAGCATCTAAAACTTTTAAAGAGAGTTCCCAGAATTTACAAAATTTGGGCATGTTGGTGACAGGACTTGGTTAATAACTCGGTTTCTCTAGGGGCTCTAGATTATATTATATGAAAAGCTTTATCAAAATCCTCTTTGATTTCCTCTGCTTGCACACTCTCAAACCATCCATGTATTCCTGAAGGCTTCTTATTTTCTTTACTAGCTTTGAGACTTTTCCCAATTGCTACTTATAGGCTTCTTAAAGCATGTCCTTCAAGTCTACCGTGGATGTCTTCTTGTCAATTGTGGTCAATAATTCCGAGACCTTTCTAAGTTAGTCACCGTGAAAGACCCTATGCCCATTCCTCTTCCTGTGGGCATCAAGGAAGGAGCAAAGGAGGGGAACTTGCCATGGTTGTAAATGATGTACCTTTATAATTAATTATTTTATTTACTAATCATGGCATTGGAATGGTTCGACTTGGGGGGAGAAGACTTGTCAAACAAAGCAAGGAGAATTTCTATTTCTTCATTATGAGGTCGGTCTTCTTAAGTGAAGATTAAAAAGTGCATTAAGAGGTCAGCCATGAGGATTGGCTTCTAATTCATCCTTGGCACCAAAAAGGAGGATATAAAGGTGGATCGAATGGCCTAAGAAAGGTTATGCATGTTTATTTCAAAGATTGATATCTTGGGTTTGTGCACGGTGCGCCCCTACTCTCCACTGAAGACAAAGACCTTTGGTGTGGCTAAACTTTGAGGACGAAAACCCTCATTGGATCCTATTGGGACGAAACCCTCAATAGTCACAACACTTGGGGACGAAAACCCTCATTTGTTGCATTGGTGGCTTCATACGGAGTCACAAGTGGACTTAATTGGCAGATTTCTGGAACAACAAGGTGTTTATCCATGCTTAGGGCACTCCTACTTCAGCTAGGGCATGCTTTTGGGGCTGCCACATTCATTTTCAGCTTGATCTACCCATTTGGAGATTTCGGGATCACTTTTCAAGGGGTTTTCATGGTTGGAAAATTGTGATTTCACTTTCATTGGATAGCTTGGTCTCTTCAAGATCATTTTGAGCATTGGTTTGTGTTGAAACTCCAAGTATTGATGGAGTTATGAATTTTAGAAGTTTCAGTTGTATTTGCACTTAAAATAAATTTATAAAATACATATTTGCTCCAGATTTCATCTTGCTTGGTTTTATTGAGTATTTGGGATATTTCTATGTTAATTTTCAGTCCATATTGCATGTGAATGATTGTTCCTAAGTGTTGGTATAGTTCGCTGCCCTAAAGGGATATTAATTAATGTTCTAAGCTGATTTTGATACCCTAAAAGTGTAATTTCCAGTTCGTTGCTAGGGTTTCTAATATTGTTGGATCTGCTGTTATAAAATCAGATTATTTTCAGTTCGGTGTTGGTGTATTTTCAGATCTGATTCTTAGGGTTTGTGGCCAAACCCTTATTAGTTTAAGCCCTAGAAAGGGACATTATAGTGGTATCGAGCTTCGGTCTTCCTAGCCTAGAGGTTTTTTTCAAGAAGATCAAATGGCGGATAAATTTTTGGTGATGCTAGATTTGAAAGGCTTGCCCTAGGGCAAGAAAGATTGGCCAATAAAATGGCTCAGTTGATCCATACCATTCAAGATCCAAATGGTGGAAGGAGCTCTTCAAAGGGAGTCAATAATACTTAACCATCCAAAGTGGACAACATTGCTACATGGTATGAGGAGTATAGGGCTCTTCCGAGAAGATTCGTGATGCCATGTCATTTTCTGAGTTCATGGGAGTAAGCAAGGGAAGATCAAGGCCCAAGCCTAGGTCACGAGCTACACAAGAAGAAAAAGAAAAATCAGATCTGCAAGAGGGCTTTGAGGTGGAGTCCCAAGAAGACCATGTTGAAGGACATGGAGAGGTGTTGCTAGAGGAAGAACCAAAAAGGGTTTTTGATGCAGTAGTATCTCCAAAGAAAGAGGTAGAAGTACCTATCATCTTCCCTAAGGATGAGCCAAAGAAGGAAGAAGAAGAACCGAAGTTGTTGAGCCTTGAGAGGGAACAACCCATGGGAGCCCTAGAAGCCCCCATCACCATTGCCAAAGTAGAGCTCTTGACTGATTTTCAGAACAGCAGCATGAAGACATCAAAGTTTGATGAAAGTTTGAAGCATGAACCTAGGGAAATCATGGAGCATGAGTCCCAAGGTAAAAGTTCTTTAATATTTAATGATATTTCATTGGTTTCTAATGGGTGCTTGTGGCTAAATGTTGAAAAGAAATCAGATTTGCATAAGGGTAAAGAGGATGACATTACGGAAGGGTATGTCCATGAAGGAAGGGCACTTCCGGTTCCTCATGATTACTTTCAGTTCGCTGGAAATTTCCAAACAGCAGTCAATGATGGGCAAATTGAGGGAGTTTATCACCTTGGAGTGAGTTCCGAGATGTTCCAAACAAGTACCATCAAAAGAATGGTGGGATCCTTGTTGGCAGCCCAAGGTATGATGAAAAAAATCACATTTTATCTCCTCTTATGCCGCTGCCATACTTGTGTCATTATGGGCAGCTTGTTGTTAAGAAAGATCACATGTCATGTTTGATGTTTGTAATATAATTGGTGATGATGTGAAGAACTTGAGGAGTAACATATGGCACATAGATCTTTTCTTGCAAGACTATGTGAGCATTAAAGTTTGGGTTCCGTTAATCCTTTGAATTATAAGAAAGAGGAAGCCCTTGTTGAATTCAATGTTGCTACTCCCTGCATATGGTTAGGAAGAAATTTTATGGAGGATTGTTTGGAATTTGTTATGTATCCTAACAAAGTTGTGAAGGATTTACTCTTAGAGTGTCCCTTGAAACCAAGTTCTACTCTCCATGGACAAGGAGTCACAGTTTTGATTGATGGGGCTACTCACAGTTTCATTGATGAGAGTTTGAGGGCAAAGGTGAATTTGAAGGTGGAAGACTTCAAAGACTTCACGGTTAAGATAATGGTTGGCTACTCTATGCCATGTACAAGGAGGTGCCCCCAACTCCTCTTCACATTGGGAAAACATGAGGTATGTGCTGAATTTTATTTGATTAGCATGGCTGGTATCTATCTTGTGCTTGGGGTCCAATGGTTGCACTCTTTGGGAGAACTCACTTTCAATTTCCAAAACATGGAAATAAGCTTTATGGATATGGGCAAGAAGGTGACACTTAAAGGTATCTCCATGGAAATCATCATTGGTCTGCCCATGGTTCAAGGTAAGAGTTGTTTACATGTTGTGGTTGATGGATTCACAAAACATGCCCCATTTTGTACATTTCCAGCCAAGTATAATATCAGAGTAGCGCAACATAAGCATGGTAGAGTTACTTCATGGTTGAGTATTCATGCAAGGGAACACCAACAAAGTATGTGGGTGGTTAGTGGTGACAAAAGGAGTGTACTTTGGAGAACCATAGCTCAGAATTTCAGACTTGGTACTGCTGTCATTATTCATATCAGCCACCACATGATTTCATTTGCATGCATACAAGTGGGTAGGCAAGTATTTTCAGACAAGAGATGGAGCATTTTTCGATTGATGAATGTTGGGAGAAATTTTTCAGCCCTTAGAGAGGTGTTTTCAGTCATTGCAATGCTCACATTTCCTAATTTTGCAAAGAGGTTTCAGTTTTGTAACTGCTGCTCCATTTTTAAATTGCTGGTTTTGATAAAATCAGATTATGAGTTGTTTTTTCAGACTTGAACAACTGCAAGAGTGATCATTTTGAGGACATTAAATCATTGAAAAATAGTGGTAGATGGTTTCAGCTGAAGAAGACAACTACTACAGCCAACATAGCTCCAAATTGGGTGAAAAATCAGGTGAATTATGATTGTCATACTTTGTTTCCAACCACCTACATTCTGATTTTTGAGAGAAAAATGCACGGTTACAGCTGTTTTTGGGACAGTATTACTGAATTATTGGGAATCTATCATTTGGATGGAAATTATGAAATGGCATGAAAGAAGAAATTGTAAAAGTGTGATGTTAGGTGTCAACACTCATGTTTCCTTTGATATGTTTGTTTCATGTGCGTGGATCATCAAAAAAATGCAGAAGGAACAATCGAGATTAATTTGGGATCCGGCACGTGCATTTGCATGAGGACAAATAAATTTGGGAAGGGAGGATTTGTAATGTGAAATATCCTACTTGTTGGGATTTTAATGAAAAAATTGACAAAATACAGAAATTTGAGCAAATACTAAATCTGATTTTTTATTGAGAGAGATTTTTAAAAATAGGGCAGCGAACAATAAAAATATGATATCTTGAAAATACTTGCCCAAAACACTTCAAATTTCACCTATTTGGAGAATAAATAACTAATGCGTAATAATAAACTGTTTTTGTATTTTTTTATCACTTATAACATAGAAACTGCAGAAAAGTTTTTATAAGCTCAAAATGATAAGATTCCGGAAAATTCATATCTTTTCAAAAGGACTACTAAACATAAAAAGCTGAAATTCCCTCGAAATAACTTATGAAAATATGAGAAAAACAATCACGCCAACCTTTCGATCTGGAAAATTCACCCAAACCCTAAATTAGGGTTACAATTCTTCAACCAGTGTTTTTGCTTAGAATGAAACGCTTCAAAGAACAAATCTAAATGATTTTAATACGCTTAGCTTTAGTTCGAAAGAACCTCTCCTTAGCTGCCAGAACGAATTTCATTTTAAACGGAGAAAAACCAAAGTTGAAAGTTATCGTGATTTTCCCAAATCTTCAATGCTTGATAGAGAGAGACAAAAGAATTGGAAAATCAAGATGACTGTCAAATCCAGAAGATAGTATCGGCAAAAGGTTTGCATAGCAAAGAAATTGGTGGATTTTTCACCACCAGAAGAGTGCCCTTCTGGGTAATGTATGTCGGGAGTTTGATCTCTCACCACCAAAGCTAGGGATCTTGTGAATACTTCTCCACATGGCATTAATTATGCAAACAATGATGAGCCTTACAAAGATTTTGGAAAAGGTTATGTTGCAAGATATCAAGTATCACATTAAAGAAATTTGATATGCAAGAATGAAGTGATTCCAACTCCACCCTCCACCTTTTATATAGCTTTTTATGAGCCCAACGAAGAAATATAACATTTAATGTAATGTACATATCCCCAAGTCGCCAAAAAGGGCACTTTAAGTGGCCCCAACGAGAAACATGTAAAAGTGTTGTTAAACACTCTTGTCCCAACGACAAAATTGATAACACAAAGGGCCCATTAGTTTGAAAACAAAGGAAAGCACCGATGTGTAATGACAACCTTCATATGCAGGAACATCAAAAAGGAAATCGGGTTTATAACCATCCCTTTTGTTAATAACCTCCAAAGTCATTTGGGAATGACCAAGGCTAAGACAAAATTGGCCGTGAGGACAAGCAAATTTGGGAAGGGAGGACTGTACATAATGTCCCCTTTTCCAAGCTAGTCACTATGGAAGACCTTATGCCCATTCCTCTTCCTGTGGGCATCAAGGAAGGAGCAAAGGAGGGGAACTTGCCATGGTTGTAAATGATGTACCTTTATAATTAATTATTTTATTTACTAATCATGGCATTGGAATGGTTCGACTTGGGGAAGAAGACTTGTCAAACAAAGCAAGGAGAATTTCTATTTCTTCATTATGAGGTCGGTCTTCTTAAGTGAAGATTAAAAAGTGCATTAAGAGGTCGGCCATGAGGATTGGGCTTCTAATTCATCCTTGACACCAAAAAGAAGGATATAAAGGTGGATCGAATGGCCTAAGAAAGGTTATGCATGTTTATTTCAAAGATTGATATCTTGGGTTTGTGCACGTGTAGCCCTACTCTCCATTGAAGATGAAGACCTTTGGTGTGGCTAAACTTTGAGGACGAAAACCCTCATTGGATCCTATTGGGGACGAAACCCTCAATAGTCACAACACTTGGGATGAAAACCCTCATTTGTTGCATTGGTGGCTTCATATGAGTCACAAGTGGACTTAATTAGCAAATTTCTTAGAACAACAAGGTGTTTATCCATGCTTAGGGCACTCCTACTTCAGCTAGGGCACGCTTTTTGGGGCTTGCCACATTCATTTTCAGCTTGATCTACCCATTTGGAGATTTCGGGATCACTTTTCGGGGTTTTCATGGTTGGAAAATTGTGATTTCACTTTCATTGGATAGCTGGTCTCTTCAAGATCATTTTGAGCATTGGTTTGTGTTGAAACTCCAAGTATTGATGGAGTTATGAATTTTAGAAGTTTCAGCTGTATTTGCACTTAAAATAAATTTATAAAATACATATTTGCTCTAGATTTCATCTTGTGGTTTTATTGAGTATTTGGGATATTTCTATGTTAATTTTCAGTCCATATTGCATGTGAATGATTGTTCTAAGTGCTTGGTATAGTTCGCTTGCCCTAGAGGGATATTAATTAATGTTCTAAGCTGATTTTGATACCCTAAAAGTGTAATTTCTAGTTCACTTCTAGGGTTTCTAATATTGTTGGATCTTATTACTGTTATAAAATCAAAATTATTTTCAATTCGGTGTTGGTGTATTTTCAGATCTAATTCTTAGGGTTTGTGGCCAAACCCTTATTTTTGGTTTGTCTACACGGATATTACATAAAGATCGTCTAGGGGGTTTTCAAGCTGGTTTGAAAAATTGTGATTTCACTTTCATTGGATAGCTTGGTCAATTGTTCTTCCTTTCTACCCATTTGAAGATTTCAGGATTGTATTTGCCATATTTTGCTCTTCTAAGATTTCATAATGAGTATTTGGGATGGTGGATATCTTCCTCTTTTGGATCACCTCAAAATATTTTCAATTCGAGTTGTGTATTTTCAGATCTAATTCTTAGGGTTTGTGGCCAGATCTTTTTGGTTTAAGCAAAAGGGACATTACATTAGAAATCAAGGGAATGACTTCTCCACCTTATAGTTGTTTCGCACATGTTCCTTTCTCTTGTGCTTTCATACTACGGAAAATCAGTCATCACCTTCACAATGGAGGGTTTTCTTCCCTATGGCTGATTCATCACCATAAGAGACCTTGTTCTTCCTCCTTACGGTCTTCTCTTTTTGATGAGTTGTTCGCATGACTTCTCCACCTTATAGTTGTTTGCCTTCACAATGGAGGGTTTTCTTCCCTCTATGTCCGAGACCTTCCTTTGATGAGGTTCGGGCATTATGCCTCAGTGTCAATTTCCACCCTATAATTTTCTATTTCCACAAAATCCTCAAAGGAAAGGGTATCACGCATCTCTTCCCGAAGAGCTTGATATTCTTTTGTCAAATTTTCAATCCTTGAAACCCTTTTCTCCTTGAGCAAACCACCACCCTGCATATTTTGGATGGCTAGGGTAAGAGTGCATCCGCTATCCTTCCTTGTGACTTGTTCTCCATGCTTCACAAATGTCCGGGGAGGATGATGCTTTGATACCACTGTAATGTCCATTTTAGGGGGACTCGGGAAATGACCAAAAGCTAAGATGCAACTTAAAAAAAAAGATTATGGGGCCACTATTAGATGGCTGATATAACCTTGCAAATCTACAAATTAGACCGCCTTGTGGCAACGACTTCCTTAGAGGAGTTAAACCCCTCAAAGGTGGGTCAAACCTTGCTAATGCCCTTCAAATCTTATGCTAAAATTATTATGAAACCCTCGGAAAACACAATTAGCTGTTAGAAATCAAAATTGAGCTTGCAAATAATTAACTATGGAACCCTCAAGTAATAACATCATCAAGCTTGGAGAAATAGTAAAACACCTCCAAAATTCACGAAACCCCTTATATAACCACAAAGAGTGCTTTAACATTATAAAAATGATGGTCGATCCCTTAAGGTACATGCTTTTAAATATTCAATTGGTATTTGAGCCTACATGCCCATAATACCTTTATTTCCTAACTACTTAAGTCCTTCTATTGGAGCATTAGGCTTCCTAATAGGATACATGACAATAAATAAAATAACTACTTGAATAACAATAAAATATGATCCAAATCTTCCCCTTGCTTTCCTCCTTAGACTCACGGGAGAAGAATGGATTAAGGTCTTCTAAAATCAGCCTTCAAAAAGACATGACAACAAATAACTACCTTAAAAAGAAAGGACCCTCTCTACATGAAACAATGATATTTATGAGTAGGTGGTGTCTGATATCCATCCATCCATCCATGATGATGTTGTAACCGTGAGAGACCCATGTGCACCTCATTTCCTCCATCAGTAAGTTAACCTTGGAATAGTTCCTATCCAAGATTGTGGTCCTCAACTTTGTGTCTCCTGAGGGCACATAACTTACACCTGCTTTGGCTACCTTAGCCATAGCCTCCTTGTAATAAGGAGAGCAAGCAACATGAAATGGGATGCCAGTGGCATAAAAGAATTTTCCAATGGCATCATCAGCCTCTTCCCTAGCCTTTGTATCATACATGTCCACAACTAGATTGGAGGCCACAACCTTCCTCTTCCCCCTACTACCAAAAGCATCCACTTCAATCACCTCATAAGCTGCTAGATTATTTGAGAAACCACTATTAGTTCTCTGAGAGTGAGAACTAGAAGGGGTGCCACTAACACCATGGGCATGAACTGCTGGAACTTTTTCTATCATATCTCCATTATACAACCTCACCATTTTTGCCCTCTCTTCAAGTGATAGTTGTCCACATAGGCCTACACCTTTCCTCGAGATGTGCAATAAGTGTGCATTCAACCTAGTAATGTTGCCCGACCAAGTCAATGAGCATATATTGCACTTCCATGTTTTAGCCCCCTAAAATGTTTGATCTAGGACCCTCAACAATTTGAGCAAATTGTTTCAAATGTTTTTTTGTCAAACGGTCCTCTAACATACTTGCTCAACATTGTGGAGGGGCAACTAAACTTGTCAACACTCCCATGTGAACTATTAGGTGTTACTGTTCTTTCTCCTTGCACACCCCCACCCATCTCATCACTCATTTCAATCTCACATTCAACTTCATACTCGTTATCTGAACTCATTTTGGGCTGCAATAATTAAAAAACAACAATATAACTATACATTTTAAAGTTTTTAACACACTTTGCATTTGGAATTTAAAAAACACCACCCTTGTTTAAGTTTTTTAATTTTAACCATGTTTGCATTTAGAAATTAAAAAAACAACAATGCACAAATGGCAAATGCCCTTGTTTAACCCATTTTTCATTTGGAAATAATAAAAAAACCAGCAATGTATGCACTTTGAAATTTTAAAAAACCAACAATGCCCTCCCTTGTTTAACCCATTTTGTTACTTGCATTTGGAAATAGAAAAAAACAAAATAAACAGCAATGCATTTTTAAAAAAACAGCCATGCCCTTCCTTGTTTAATCCATTTTGTTGCTTGCATTTGGAAATAAAAAAATAACTAAAAAAACAGCAATGAATGCACTTAGAAATTAAAAAAAACAAACAATGCCCTCCCTTGTTTATCCCACTTTGAACTTTGCATTTAGAAATTATTAATTAAAAAATAAAACAAGCAAGGGATCATTGTACATACCTCTTGTTTTTGCTCTTACTCCTTGCTCCTTGCTCTTGCTCTTGCTCTTTGCTGCTCCTCTTGCTCTTTTTCTCTCTCCTTGCTCTTGCTCTTGTTCTTTACTCTTTGATCTTTGTGCGATTGCAATGCATGTGAGTTGTATCTTTTATAAGTTTTTGGGAGCCTTTTAGAGTTAGGGTTGAGTATATAGCTTTTAGGATAAATCGAAGAATTAAGTTTTTAACTTGGTAAAAGGGTTTTTTTTTTTTTACATTTAAATGGTGTTGGGCCGTAGGGGACGTCATGGCGTCCCCTGTATTTCAAAGCACCTAGGACGTCTTTGGTGTGTCCTCTGAACTCAAGGGGCGTCCCCTTCTTTTTTAAATTTTTTCGGGACATGCGGGGATGTCTAGTCCCCTGTCTGCAAGTCCTCGGAACGTCCGGGACAGCTTGGGGATGGAGGGTGAGCGTCCCCATGTAACACTATTGTATATGGACTTTAGCTTCCACGTACTGCACCGTATAAAAGCACCTAGGTTTTTATTTTCTTCCCATAAGAAGTCATTCAGCCGTCTAAATATGTAGAGCGTCGATAAGTAGTTAGCCCTGGAAGTTATTCTCAATGTACCTTGGAGATAAAATAGTGCAACTATGGCAATAAGGTGGAATCCTTCATAGATAGTGCCCTGAAACATTGGGCCAGTTCACTATCTACAGATAGGTTAACTACATCAAAGAACTTACAGTTTAGACACCCTATGCTAGTTACTCCAGATCCAGTTTTTGGGGACATTTGACAAAGCTTCACACAGTTACAGTGTTCCAAACCCGCTTTGGGTAAATCTGACAAGCCTGCACTTGGAGTCACAATGTTCCAAAACCATTTCAGGTAACTCTGACAGACCTACACACATAGTTACAGTGTTCTTGATCTGTTTTTGGGTATATTTGGCAGACCTGCACACAATTTCAATGTTAATAATATAACAAAGCAGTACAGTGGGAAAGTCTGCAACCTTGGCAGGAAATTGAAATAACTTCTGAGCCATATGGAATTCAAAATTTCAAAGTGAGCACCGCTTCCCAAAACATTTACATATTAAATCTAAACAAACTATTATTAGAAGTTTGGGAAAAAATGGACCTTAGAGCGATTGTCTTGTTGCGATCCTCTCACTGAGGCAATCATTTTGAGATATAATTTTAGACCATTTTTTGGGAAAAAATCTGCCCATCAAGCAACTATACCATTGTGATCCTCTAGTCAAGTTAATCATTTTGATATATGACTCCAAACTTACTCCAAAAAATGGAGAAATTTCTAATTTGCATTGTGTGTTAGAAATGACAGAGAAAAGATTTCTCTGTATTTCCAACTACTTCAGCTAGAAAAGCTGCATTACTAATGTGCTCCTCAATAAGGGACTTTACCACATTGCTATGCAAGTAGAGGCTGCCCCTTTGGATCCTATCAAACTAGTCAAATGGAGAAAGCATTGTGACGAAGCTAGAGCGTTAGGATAGTCAGTTTCTCCTAAATTAAAGTTTCACTTTGAGGATATCATGAATCCTTGGAATGTTTGGGCAATTTTCAAATAAAATCTTTGGGCAGCACAGAAAGATGAGAGCATGCCAATTGGAAAGCGATCTTGTAAATCTTAATCCAGAAACATATCCTCGAATTGAGGATTTAATCACTCAAGTAAAGAACTTTAGACTTCTGCTTGTTAAGACAGGTGCTACCAAGACAAATGACCACTAAACAGTCAAAATTAGGTCCTCCCTAATCAGTCATTGTCTCGAACCACTAAACAACAAGTTTCACTAGGTACAGCATATGTGATGCCAGTATTCGATAGGTCATATGAGCAAGTTCAGGTAGAACAAAAAAATTAATTTTTATTGGTGGCATCTAACCTAGAGGAATAAAGCAACGGTAATTAGTTGTCGGTGAGAATAATGTGAAGTCACACTCTACCTCTAGAAAGGAAAAAGGCCCTGACAAAGGAAAAGGAAAAGAACAGTAGCCACCTAAGGGCAATCAATCAAATTTGTCCATTCCTTCAAAGTAACAAGAGAAGGGAAAGGGGAAAGGACTACAAAATTTTATAAAAATTCTTGCGACAATTATAGTATTTTAGGCCATTATGAATCATCATGTTCCAAGAAAATGGAATACTTGGAAGCAGAAATGATGAAGATGAAACCGTAATGTCCCCTTTCCTACGCCAAAGGCCTAAGGGCCAATTCGAGTCCAAGCCTTGGTCATACCCAAGGGGCTATGGACGCTGGGAGCTATTGGGTATGAATATCTAGTCCATTTTGTTATAATTCTTCGTTGACATAAGCGTAAAGTGTTTTGGAGGGACTAGATATTATGTTTTGTCGTTAGGAAGGGGCCACATGACACTTAATGTTCTAATTTTGCATTGGGGGTCACTTTTGGACCATGGCAACTTAAAAAGGGAAAAGCAACTTTTATTTTATTGATCCTTCCTAAGGAAAAATGCGACTTGGGATTTTGGGGCTCTTTTGCCTTGGGGAAAATTATATAAGGAGTGGGAGAAAAAGAAAAGGTCATTCTTGCATACATAATTATTTTCTTTCATATGCAATTGTTGCTTGCAAATTTACAGCTTGTGGAGTGAAATCCACAGGGACCCTAGCTTCGGTGGTGAGAGATCCATCCCTAGCTAGCGGGCATTCTTCGAGTGAAACATCTACCCTAGCTTGTCATTTAGAGTTGTTTTCAGGATTGTTTTACGAGAGATATTTTCAGAGGTTTCATAGGAAGGGTTTTGAGGGTTTTGGAGACATTTTGTGGAGCAAATCAAAGGGTTTTCAGATTTTATTTACGGCGCGATAAGAGCAGGGTTTGACATCATTTCTAGAGACTTTTCAAAGGGTTTTGATCACTTTCCAAAGGGGGCAACTTGTTTTGGAGATTGCAGCCCTTATTTGGAGGGTTTCCAGGTTGCCATTTTCAGATCTGAAGGTTGGGGTTTCATTCTCCATATTAGTATATGTAATTTCCAGAATTTCATAATTTTATCTTGCTTATTGGAGAAGTTACGAATTTTTGAAGTTTTACCACTGTTTAGGGCTTTCTGTAATTTTCTGGCTGCATTATATTATTCCAAAAATTCCAAAAATAATTTTCTTATGTTCTTTATAATATTAGCAAGCTCTCCTAAAAATTTCAAGTGATTTGAGTGAGTATTTTGAGAGATATCAATTTTCTTCAGTTCGCTGCCCTAGCTGTTAAAAATCTGCAAAAATCAGAATTTGTGTTTGCTGCAATTTTATATTTTTGGTGCATTTTTAAGTGGTATCCCACAAGGGATATTTCGGTCCATGCCTCAAAGCAAGGGATTTTTTCAACTTTCACTAGTAAGCTGAAAGAATTTTGGATTCGAAGTCTCTCAGTGTGGCAAACTAGGGCTCTCTATTTCAAACTCATAGCAAAAGTTGCATGGCTAAAAAAATTTTGGGTAACTCTATTTGGCTAGATTTTGCATAGCATCAAATTTAACCGGTGAGGTTCCCGTGTCGATTTGTCAAAAAATGTATTAATGAACCATAACTAAAGTTTACTTTAACCACTTAGCCATAACTAAGTAGCGGTTTGTTTAAGAAAGGAAAGTTATAGAAGAAGGAAGTAAAGGAAATACGAGAGAAGAAATGGGAAGATGTGCATCCCATTAGTAGATAGCGAGCTAATTGCATGCACATAGAAGAAACTTAATAGATATGAACACACAAAATTATAAAACAAAGGCGGCTCTAGATCCGGATCTAAAATAACACAAAAAGTTTACTTAAGAGATCTAAGATTTAAAAGCAAGAACACAGGTACACCGTGACACAAAGTTCTCCGGAAACCTGCTCCTTTGTATTCCTTTGCTCCAAGTTGCTCTCAGGGGTTCAGCACAAAGTCTAGAACACAAGATTGCTGCTTACAAATTATGATCGATCATTAACCCGGAGGTTCTTCTCCTACTTATAGAATGTAGGAGGGAAAGTACAAATGGAAAACTCAAACTGAACTAAAACATAAACAACAAGTAAAGATG
Source organism: Taxus wallichiana var. yunnanensis (assembly GCA_018340775.1). Lineage (NCBI taxonomy): Eukaryota > Viridiplantae > Streptophyta > Pinopsida > Cupressales > Taxaceae > Taxus > Taxus wallichiana. The sequence continues at coordinate 679,162,815 of CM031244.1, forward strand.
ACATTTGGCAATCATCCTCAACTATCTTCTCCTTAAGTGACACATGTATCACTTAACTAATAGAATGGTTCCACATGACTTTAAGTAATGGTTGCAAAACCAATAACTTAGAAGTTTTACAATTTCATCAGGAACATAGAAAATAGAAGAAGAAAGAAAGAAGAAAAGTCATGCCCATTTGTAACATTTATGTCTTCTTCTTGTTACGATATCGGATATACTTGTCGAACATGTAATTGACATCCTTCCATCTGTTTTAGCCACTGCTTCTTTCTCTGTCTGAAGCTGCAGCAACCCTTCATTGACACTTTGATGCATGCTTCCACATCTTTCAAGCTCGGCCCAAACCTTGATATCACTTTGCGGCGCCACCGATCTACTGATAGAATTCATCGTGAAAGGCTTGGTAGCTTTATCAATTCTCTTTTGTACCATCAGAAGAGAACCTTCCAAGGAATTAGGCACCTTAGTTGAGACGATCCGCACGTATGAAGTAACATTCCGTCCACTCTCTCCTCGGTGAAAGAAATGACACTTTCCTGGTAAATCGATGTCCTACTCTCGAGTGCTGCATCCTCTTGACAAAACTCTGCAGATTTCCAAGCGGAAGATCTGCAAACTCTAGTTGCTTCCCCTTCTCGGATCCATCCGTCCAGTACAATCATTCCTTGATCAATACATCTCCGTGACTTGTTGATCTCGGCCAAAATACTCGGGTTACTCTCTGCCTATTTGTATTCATGCCTTCTATGTTTGCCATCGATTGCTTTAGTTGATTTGTTGCATCATCCATAACCTTTAGGCGGTGGCACTTCTCCAGTTGTCTGAAAGCTTGACGAATAATCAAATCCTTCCATTCGTCAATAGCCTTTACTTGATTGCTTGCGTCCTCCATTTCTGCATAAGATGATCACTCACCTGCTCTGAAATGGGCTGAATGGAAGGTTTAGCAACCTTGGCTATGATCTCACATAATTGAGATACTTGCTTACATGCGGCTCTTCTTTCTCCGCCTTTTCAGCTTTATCGAAGCCTAAGGAATAAAGCATCCATCGATATCTGCGTGTCTGCTTGATCCTTCGGTGGTGGCTTGGCCAGAGGTTACTTTGGTCTTTGTCACATCTTCTGCCGTGAGCTCCTCCTCTATCTTTCCTTCTGCCGGAATTGATATCTCAACAAACTTCTCTCCCGAATCCTCGATGATCAACCTAGAAGTTGCTTTGGCAACTTTAGGCCTTCTGTCTCTTCGCCCAGATTCTGGAGTAGCTGCAAGTCGTGCTCCTCTAAGTTCATCTCCATTCTCGCTTCACGGAACCAAGCTGAAGCCAACCATTCCAGAAAGTTACTTCTCGGAGAATGAGAAGTCGGCGAGTGTGTACTACCATCTTCCGCTCTGCATCCTCTCCGTCAGAAAGTGCCATAGTGTTATGGCTGCCATCTTTTGAGTCATCTAAGGACAAAGCCCTTTCGAATTCCACCATCTGCGACTTGAGCGTATCCTCTGGAGCAGGCGGCTGAGCGAAGTGGCTGGGGAGAAGATGAATGTCGCTTTGGATTCGGTGGAGGCATGGAAGCATCCTGCTTCTTGCGGTCACGATAGTTGGTGAAGTATTGAGTCTTGGAGAAACCGGAGTTAAAGTCATGGTCGTAGAAGTGATCCTCTCCTTGGATTGAGATCTTATGCACTTTCAACTTCTCGACTTTCTGCTTTGCTTTCTCCTCAGTGCTTTCGCTTGAGGGAATCTCTGCGCCCGAAGTTGCCGTGACTTGATTCATCGATGCTTCATCAAGAGCAATATCCCTTCATCGTGACCGGTTTGAAGTATTCACCAACCACGACTCCCGACCTTTCTTGATTGTGTTGCGACCTCCTATGTTATTACTGCGGTATGGCTTTATCTCCTCCCATTTGATGGTAAGTGTCAAGTACCACATTCCCATCATCTTTAAGATCCATTGAGTATCCGCGCTAGTCAAAGTCGAACACTTGCTTTCTTGATAGCTTTGCTGAAATCTCTCTTTCTAACCTCGTACTCACTTTTGCACTTCATCCAAAATCTTCTAATGAAGGCACATGTGCGTACTCTGGGAGATTGTCTTCTGGCTACTCCCGAATGGATCGAAGTTCAGTCGTGCAGGGAAGAACTCTTGCTCATACTCGGATAACATTTGCGCCTCCATCCCCCGAGCTCTATGAATGCTAATGCAGCTGTAATATCCCACAGTGATTGGGAAGAAGCCCGTAGACTTGTGCCGCTTTGGCTGAAGGTCGTGTAACTCCACAAGTTGCTGCTTTCGGCTCATGTAGCGATCAATCTATCATTCGGATACAGGCATCTTTATTGGTTCTCGAGAAAAGCCCGTAACCACGAGGTATGTGAAATCTGCAAATTGAATGAATAGGCGCGATCTTGGACCACGACTTCCCACGCTTCCTTGCTTACCTGTTGGCCTTGAGTCTTTGTCTAGCTGCGAGATGAAATCGTAGAAGAAGTCATCGTTGATCACTTTGAAGTCTTTCTCACATGCGGTGCGATAAGTTGCTGCGGGTAGCACTCGAAAATGGGGTCCTTAGAAAGAACACCACATCTATCCGACTTGGAAAAGACGCCTTGTGAAGGCTGCGGCATACACCAAGTATGAAGTCATCTTGAAGCTAAAAGTCGCTTCACGTTAGGAGTTGCTCACGATGTTGTTCTTTAATAATTTCCGACCATTGATTATAGAATCAACCTTGTTGATTTGATGGTCTGATGAAAGCATACATCCATGTATGCGGAAAGTGTAAGCATTCGCTTCGCCATTCATCCTGCATAGCAATTTGACGACATCATCTACCTCCTGCACCAAATTGGACCGTGGAAGAGTTCTCGGGAACTTTGAAGGAGATCTAGGCTTCTTCATGTATCGGCTATTCATTATGCTCACCTTGATCGACTCTATGCTTCTCCCATCTGTCGTCGGCATCTGAATGCTAATAAAAAGTCACCACCTTTCGCACTGGGAATCTTGAAACAATAATTGATGAACTCTGCGTCCAAGCGAATTATTGTCTTTCCCGAAGCATCACGCACGATCTCTGGATGAAGGATGATAAGATCAGCAACACCCATCACGAACCCCTGGCATTGGGTTGTACATGGAAAAAGTTGCAGGCTCGGATAATTCCACTGCTTTTAACAAAGCACGCATGAGTGAAGTCTTTCCCGCTCTGGATCTATCGATCAAATCGGAAGAGGTTAGGGCCTAGATCTGTGTCTCCTATGTCTGCTGAGTTTGGAAGCGATGCATGACTCCATCGTGCTTTCTTTTTCATCTCCTTCGCCATGGCTTTGTCTATCTTCGTCTGAATAATTCTTTTTCTTCTTACTTGGCGGATTTCTTCAAAATTGGTGTGCGATCTCGGACAATTCTTGATTCGGAGGATATATGCGATGTATTGGACATTGATAAAAGCTCATTTTCTTTGTAAAAGCACACACATGTAATGAATTCTGCAATTTATTCGACAAAAATGGCCACCGGAGCATGAATAGTGAATTTTAATTGTAAAAATCTGCACTTTTCAAGCCCGCTGCCCCAAAAATTGGTGTTTAATTTGCACATAAAGAGAGCATGAATCCTTTCAACACACTTTGAGCACACTGTAACACCTATGCGAACAATTATGCGAGACAAAGATCAACCTCCTTGAAAGCATGCGCCAAATCTGAAGCTTTTAGCCTTGTTGCCACCTTATGCAGCAAAATCCTTCTTAATGGGGGCGCACTTTTCCACTTGGCTGCAATTCTTTACCTGTGAATCAAATAATTCACCCATATGGCTGCCCATGCTTATATAACCTTCACAATTCTATAATTAATAATTGCCCTAACAATTAAAGGCAATTAATTAATTAAAAATCATGTTTTTCTCTTTTAAAAATAGCATGTTTAAGGACAACCATCCAATAAATTAAATTAATCCAATTTAATCCTTCACACATCACTTCACTTAAGCTTCACAGTGTGCTTTGACCATAGCCACTGAAAATAGAAATTAATTTAATGTTTTAATGCCTTTAAAAACATTAAATAACTCCCAAATGGGGCGCACTTTTTGAGAGGAAGGGGGCAGCCACTAAATAAATTAAATTTAATGCATTTAATTCATTTCTTTTATTCCCTCTTTGACTTGTTGACTTCCTCCAAGCTTGGGCACACTTTTTGAAAGGATAGATTAATTAAAATAATCACTTTAAGTCATCCATCATCTCACCCAAGGGCGCACTTTTTGCACATATAATTCTATTTTTAAGAATTTTCCTGAATGGGATTCTTTACCTGCAAGGCGGGCACCAAAATCCCATGATCCACTTAAGTGATTTGACTTTGACAATGGGATTATTTACCTGCAGAGAGCACTAAAATCCATGATTTCACTTAAGTCACTTTCCTTTTATTTTATCATGGGAATTTTCACCTGCAGGCGAGTAATAAATTCCCTTTGCTGCGACCTCTAACTTTCCCACTTTGCGGAGCTTAAGTGAATTTTATAACACGGGAAAAAGTACCTGTTTTAGCGGGTATAAAATTCCCACCACACTGCTGGCTTCTATTTTCCCATTGCGGCTTAAATCCTTTGTTTTCCAAAAATGCGCCCATCCCATGAGGCTTTTCCGTGCGACTTCGCTTTTTCCCGTGATCCGGACCTCGATGGCGACTTCCTCACGGGCATAATGTGCGTATATGTTTTCCAGTGCTCAGGGCCAAAATCGGGCTTACCGTGAAAAGGAATTGTTCTAGAGAAATTTCACAGAAAAGCGAAAGCGGGACAACACACAAAAACATGAAAAATTGCCAAAAGTTACAAATAAAGCCCAAAACTTATTCCAAGTTAAAACCCTTACAGTACATAAGAGTAATGACATATTCGATCATAACGAGTTAAAGCGGGCACAAATAGCCTCATACGGGGCTCAAAATAATTAAATACAAATTTCCCACAGAGACAAATCCCGACGATATGGTATTTGAGAATATACACAACTTTGGGCATCGGTATTTGGCCCATATTTGGCGAAAAAACACAAACGCTAATATGGCTCTTTGGGATTATCTTGTCCTCTCGTTGTTAAAGGTGAGGTGTGCATGGATATGGAGAATAGCATTTTCAACAAAGCCCTCCACGTTGTAGCTTTATCTACAAACTTATTATTTGTATCTCGTATGACTCATTCGAGGAGGAAAAACTATTGAGTTAACACCTAATGATGTTGTTATCAAACATGTGAAAAAGAAAAGTGAAGTCTTTGAGAATTTCCAAATTTTCAAATCCCTTGTTAAAAACTTGTCAAAGAGGAAGATACAAAGTATACACGCAGATAATGGAGAATAATATGTCAACAATCAGATGATCAACTTCTGTGAACAGATAGGCATCCAACTCCAGCATATTGTACCCAGCACCCTTAGCAAAATGGTGTAGCTGAACGCAAAAAAACGTACACGAAAGGAAATGGCCAATTGCATGATGCATTCCAAAGGCCTGCCTCCTCAATTTTGGGCAAAGGAAATTCAGTGTGCGAATAAGATTCATAATTGCACTTCCCATTCAGCAGTGCAAGACATGACTCCTAAAGAATGGTGAGGCTTGTGGGCATCCAGAACAGCATGAGGCTATCATGGAAGAACTTCATTTCTCGAAAAGACTGACATTTGGGACTTGGTTCCCCTTCCGAAAGGAAGAAAAATAGTAAGGTGCAAATGGGTATACCACACTAAGTATGCAACAGATAGGTCCATTGACCAATACAAAGCCAGACTCGTTGCAAAATGTTTTTCACATGAAGGTATTGATTACCATGAAACCTTTGTTCCGGTTGCCAAGATGAATTCCAGCAGGCTTGTACTCTCTTTGGCTGCAGCACAAGGATGGGAAGTCCATCAGATGGACATCAAAAGTGCTTTCTTACATTATAATTTGCCAGAAGAAATATACATGTTACTCAATCCAATTACGCTCAAGACGTACTCCGTCACTTCAACATGGAAGATTGTAAGTGTGCCCCAACTCGTTTTCAATATGGGGTCAAGCTTTCCACGAAGTGTTCGTCTCCTTCAGTTGATGGCACACTTTATAAGAAATCAGTGGGAAGCCTTATCTATTTGATCCATACTCATCATGGTCTATCTTTTCTTATTTTTCCTAGTATCATGCTACTGTTAGGACCCCGAGAGCCATTAGAAAGCAGCTAAGTGCATTTTGAGATATCATCTCAGTACGACTAATAATGGGATTGAGCATTTGTCAGATGGCCAAGATTTTGTTTTCAGTTACATATCAGGTGGAAAACGAAGGTTGTAAGGTACACTAATAGTGACTGGACAGGTGATACTAATGATCGCGAGTCAATTGCAAGATACATTTATAATCTTGGGGCAAGTCCCATGAATTGGTCTTGCAAGAAGTAATCCACTGTCTTTTTGTCTACTATAGAGGCCGGGTATTGTGGAGTTATTGTTGAACGCGAGTCAGTTTGGCTTCGGTGCATGCTTTCTAAGTTTACATTTCCATAGGCTCAACCCACAACACTTTGGTGCGATAATCAAAATGTCATTTACTTCTCTCACAACTCATTGGAGCACCCACACACCACACATACAAGTAAAGGTTGTTGACCTCAATTTTTAGAAAATCATGTTGGAAGCATCTTCAATAGAAAATCATGTTGGAAGCATCTTCAATTATGGTTAGGCACAAAGTCCTTGCTTGAGAAATGATTTGTTTAGCTCATGCATTCACTTTTGGGAGTGAAGGAAGGTGCTATTAAAATAGTGGGGCTATACATGATTTTTCTGCATCCTTCCATGTTGCTTTCTGAAAATACAGCCAATAATAGCAGCTGGGTTGCATCAGTTAATGGGGAATGTTAGTGTATTTAATAATGCATTCTATACAAATTTTTATTTTGGTTTTAATATGCACTTAGTAATATTATACATTGTAATTATGGTTAGGCACAAATTTGTAATAAATTCCAGTTGTCCTATACATAGCCTTCATTATAGGGCAAAAACATATAAGACAAAAAGTGAAGGGTTGTTGTCCCCATTATTAAATAAAAGTTTATTTATGTTGTTAAATAACTGTTAGCATATTTTATATTTTATTTTTGATGCAAGAGGGGTCTAAAATAGATGGCACAAATCTATTTTTAGCATTCACTTAAAATAATGTGTGCTAGAATTGTGAAATTGGATGAGTGGAACCAAACCTTTGAAGTGGCTATTTTATTTTCGTATGCGTTCACTAAAAATAGTGAGTGGGTAAAAAAAGGTGCTAAAATTAGCAATGAGCAGTCCAAAGATAGCAGCTGCATGCCCTACCAAAAATTGGCGCCAAAACAGTGAGAGAAAATGCATGTTGCTTTCCAGGCTGAAAATAGAGTGAAAAGCAGCCAATAATAGCAGCTGGGTTGCCTTATACTACCTTGCCCTAAAACCCCCCAAACACTTATAAAAACAGCCAACCCTCTATTTTAAAGTAATTATATTTGCAGAGAGAGAAAGAGAGGTCAAGGAGTAAGGAAGAGCTTGGAGGAGAGAAGAAGAGCTTGGAGGAGAGAGTGATTGAACTTGAAGGAGGAAGAGAGAAGGAGAAGCAAGTTTACAAACATCAAGGAGGATTTTTCCGTATTTTACATGCATTCAGTTATTTTAAGATGGCGGTGAATTGGCACTAAAAAATAAGATGAACAAGCCTGCTAAATATAGGAGGAATTGACGCCAAAATGGAGAAGTAAAATTCATTCTATTATTGGCAATTTTTAAAATCTCTTATCAGTAAATTAGGATAGAAGTATTATTTTTAATAAAGCAGCTGCTAAAAATAGTGGTGTGGGACACCATATTAGAAGTCTAAGTGGTTGTTATAATCATTGCATGCTGATACACTTGGGAATTAGCGCCAAAAGGAAGAGTTTGGAGCCTTAGAATATGTAATAAATTGCAGTTGTCCCAAAAAGTCTACGTAGCAAGCACAAAAAGGTGGAAAAGGAAAAGCATAAAAAGACAAAAAACATATAAGACAAAAAGTGAAGGGTTGTTGTCCCCATGCAAGAAGGGAAAAGAATTAAATAAAAGTTTATTGCAGCAGACCCTAAGGTCCACGCAGCAGCCTTAAGAGGATATTTTTATTTATTTCAAGACACTTGCATGCTGCCAGCAGAGTCAAGGATGAATAAAATAATATATTTTATTTTTGAATGCACAGCAGGGGTCTGAAATAGATGGCAGCAGTCCTTATCAATCTGATTTTTGTGAAGAAATCGGGCATACACACTTCTTCCAGCTGTTTTGTTATTGTAATCCTAGCTTGTACAATTTCAAATTGCATCTCTTTTTTAATAGGTTGCGAGAGACTAGGTTTGAATAAAAGCTTCATTTTTGATAATGCCTTCTCATATCATTGGTTTTCTGAGTTTTTTGTTGATCGTGTTTTTGTTGATCAGGGAGATATTGTGTTGCTTTGTTGTGGAAATTCTTCTCTATATTGTTGTCCCTTAACCAAACCTTTGAATTAATTTTCGGGAGGTTGCAGATTAGCCTAGAGTTGTGCAAGGTAGTGTGGATCTCTATATTTTCTGTATGCTTACGTAGTACATGTGTGTGTCAAATCATTGGTGTATCACCTCAATTTTTTATATTTCCCTTTGCTTTTTGTGATTCCTTCTCCCTTTTCCTTGTCGATTTTATTAGTGTTAGGTGATTCTAGTGGTCAGGGGACCTCCAACCCGAAAACCAACCCACTGGAGATGTTCACCTAACTCATGGGTTACCCACAACCTTGAGGTTTTCCAATTTTGTCAGACGAGAGAGTACACACAACATATTCTCTATCAAGCTGCACTTTTGGGTGATAGCAATGATTTTACTTCTATTAATAGTAAAGTCTTATCTTTACGGAGACTTCTTTAAATTTATAATTTATATGCATTCTCATGTAAAAAAAATATATATATATATAAAACTACTCTTCAAAACCCTAAACCTGGCCTCCTCTTCTTATCTATATAAGAGCATAAACGGCTAGTGGTGAAGGTACACATTGTAGATGAGAATTATTGTTGTAATTATGGTATTTTGCAAGATATTCTTTAATATAATGTGGTGGTGATTATACCCAAATAAATTTGTGTATTGTCTTTTTGTTAAGCTTTCATTGATTTATCTTATGCATGCACATGGGTGTTTTTATTAGGTATTGCAGCAATCCTGGAACCAATCCAAGAATTTTACAGCCAGTTTTTCATGTGCTTCTCGATGAACATCCTAGATTTCCTCTTTCATTAAGCATCGTCGAGTGATATAGTCGTGCCATCTTGTACAAGAGACCATTGACCAATTGAAACATTCTAGCTTTCTAAATTGACTTGTTGCATTCCGTTGGCTGTATATCTTTAGCGAATGAAGTAGTAGATAGATATTCCTCATATATATATTCATACCAAGATGGTACAATGGCAACTTGAAATAAGTGAGCATCTACAAAATCTTTGTTGACACCTTTAGGGGTTCACCAAACCTTATCCAAGAAAATTGATCCACACATACTTTAATCTTGCCCAATCCAACAATGATTTTGAATGTAAACTCTTGAAGCAACATCAACTACCTGTTTATCAGACCCTGAATTATTGGTTTATTGACCAAAGTATAGCAGTGCTTGGTAGTCAACATAGAATGTGAATGGTGAGACCAATAGATAATGTCAAACTTTTGTACCACATACACTGTTCCAAGAGCTTCACATTCAGTAGTACTATAGTTATTATCAGAATTGAACAAAAGACAACTGGCAAAAACATTAGGTGATCCAACCCTTGGGTTGTACATGAGCCAAGGTAGCTCCAAGAGAATAGTTGGAAGCCTCAACATGCATGTGGAATTCTTTGTCCCAATCTGGAAAAACAAGAATGGATGAACCAATAATGTGCAACTTCAGTTCTCTGAATGCTTGATTTTGTTCATCCTACCATGCGAAAGGAGCTCCCTTCCTAGTCAAAGTGTCTAAAAAATGAGAGATTTGTGTTACAAATTATAAAGCATTGATAATAACAATTAGATTATTTGCACATTACTTTAATAGTATTCAAAATAATAGGCTTACGTATATGCAATGAATTCCTACATATAAGGAATCAAGCCTTATCACAAGCTACCTCTTCTAAGTGAGTTGTTTAAACAACTCATGTACAAATAATATCTCCTAATAGCTAATAGTAAATGATCATATAATGTGAGTACTAACTAGATATTTCCAACATTCCCCCTTAGTACGAACATAGGGAAAGGGAACACTACACACGTACTGAAACAAACACATGTTGATGGATGAGAACATGTCAACCAATACAACAACCAAATACTAACATGTACTTTGACACATACTCTGATGGATGGGAAGACATCAACTAATCCAACAAGGGTTGTGGGGATGGCATCACTCCAACTCTGATCAAGAACACACACTCTCCAGAACTGTGATGAACAACACAATTGTTCACAAAGACATCAGTCAGATTGAGCCTTACCTTTATAACATAGATACTACTCATTGCAAGTGTGGCATGGGACTCCACTTGTCTATTCAATTCTGCTCCTCCAATTGGCTTGGCCTCACCGAGCAAGTACAAATCAACTGCATCTTCAGTGGGTGTTGGCCACCTCACCGAATCTTGCATTTGCAGCAGCTACAAGGATCATTACCACTTGATCACGAATAGCAGAAATGGTCTCCACTACCACCAGACACCATTCTATGTTTTAGTCTCTTTAGCGCAGCTTTTCTGAATCTTTTGTAGCCAAAATACATCATCACTAAGAGCAATGACTAACAACTCTTGGGTTGTGTGGTTTTTTGGGTTCATTCTATTTTTGCCACTATAGCAGTATGCAGACTCTAAGTTAGCAGCGAACTCAAGGTTGTTGACATGCCTCCTCTCTATTTCCTCCGACGTCCTGCTTGACTTGGCTTAATAAGCTAGGTCATTTGCATGTCGTATTTGATAGTAAAAATCTCCCCCATAGAGCGAAAATACCTATTCCCCAAGACGTTGGGTTTGCCCGATAATGCATCCTTTACAAGGAATTTGACTTTGACTTTGACGGCAAACATGACTGTTTTATTAACGCGACTATAAAACAATACTAAAATATAAACAACCCTTAACATAAAATTCGCACAATGTAAAAATTAACACAATTGGCTTAAGCTATAGAATCAAACAAAAATTATTGACACAACCACCTTTTATTAAAGAAGCCACTAACATACTTAGCGTAAAACCATAAACAAGCATATTAAACTAAACAACTTTATAAACAGACCTATTCAATAACATACAAAAATAAAGAAAATTGACCATGCATCATGGAAGTGTATGACCTTTATGGACGGAATGACAGAAGTACAATGAAAAGGCGTTGACAAAGTTTGACTCAAGCATGAATGCACACAGCGCTGACAGATTAGGTAGGCATGCACGAACACATCGTACAGCTGATCATTTGCACAGTGAGCGAAGGCAATCAAGCATGGGCACAAGCTTTTACAGAAGTACGTGGTACACTAATGAATGATGGATCTGAACTTACTAAGCACCAAAAACACAGACGGGTTTGCAGTCGTTGATCCTTTGTTACCAAGAAAATGAAGAATCTGTCTTGAAAGATAAGTGAATTCACAATCTTCAATAAACACATTTCTCCTACAGCATATAAGAGTCAATAATGCACAGAAAAATCTGCTAGACGGAAATTGTTGATTGATAGATCAGAGATACGATGGAGGTCTGCTCACACAATTCATGAGAAGACATTGGGTAAGGTAGATATGCAGACTAAATGAATGCATGAACAAGTCTGGGCAGCACATGAAGGGCTGTAAAGGCACACGATCGGGCTGTCAAGAGTCAATGCACGCAGAAGATAGATCTACACAAAGAACTTAGTACATACATCACAGGTGCACAATTTTAGCTGAGCACAAGATATCCAATGAACAAATGCTAAACAGACCAATAATGAACAGAATATATGCACAGGTCTGTGTGGTTACATGAAGAAAATCAGAATTCAACAAAGAAACAAACTGCGATGGAATTGAAGCTTTGGACGGATGGAGATCTGATGATTCACACATGTGCAAAACACGAAGAGTACAAAATCCAGAAGAGATCCAAAGGTTTGCAGCAATGTTCACAACAATATTGATGGGGAAGCAAAATAAATGCTGAAATCTGATATTCACAAATGGAGGCTCAGATTACCCAGAACTGACTGATGGATGCATGCAGACCAGAAACACATGGACGCCAACAAGTAAAAATCATTTAAAAGATTTTCTGAACTACCTTACCATAACCTATCCTAAGCTATTGGCTCAAAAACATGACAACATTACTTGGGGCAACAAAGAACATCAACACTGCCCCTGATATATGCATTAGCTTTCCATCACAGGGATAAGACGACTGCTCTGATACAAATTAGATTATTTGCATGATACTTAAATAGTATTCAAAATAATAGGCTTACATGTAAGTAATGGATTCCTAAAAATAAGGAATCAAACTTTATCACAAGTTACCTATTCTAAGTGAGTTGTTGAAACTTGAAACACCTCACATAAAAACAACGTCTCCTAATAGCAAATACTATCTAACCACATATTGTGAGTAATAACTAGATATGTCCGACAATGACTCACATACACCAAGGACTTTATCCTAGCGATATTTTTTGGTGCTTCCAATTCCACAACCACACATATCTTGTCAGGATCGTTCTTTAATCCAGCTGTAAAGACAACATGCCCAAGTAGCTTTCCCTAGGGAACTATGAACCTGCATTTTTTTGGATTCAAATCCAATTTTGCAGAATGGAAATATCACATAAATTTCATGAGGGCCCGAAAATATTTGAAGTTAACAGTTGCCATTTTGTCAAAGATATGCATAATGATCCGCTGGAAGGTTGCCAGAGCATTACATAGTCCAAATGGCATCATGTTGTATGCATAGACTCCGTTTTCTACGATAAAGGTGATTTCCATCTTGTCCTCTTCAGCTATGTTGATCTGATTGTACCCAGAGATCCCATACATGAATGAGTAAATATCATGACCAGCTATTTATTCAAGTATAGACTTTGTGAGTGGGATCAGAAATGGGTCCTTCATGGTGACTGTGTTAAGGCATCAGAAATCCATACATATTCTTTCACTATGGGGATACCCATTCCTGGTATCCACTTGAAGATTATACCTGATCTTGTCAATCTCCTCTTGGACTTTAGCAGCATAATTTTTATTCAACCTATAAGTGTACCTTCTCACCATTGTTGCTCCCGTATTAGGAGAATGCGATGCCCACACATTTTGAGGGGCATGGGGCACTTTTCGAGTATTTATATGTCCACACACGCAATTCCTTATTGTCCATAAATATTCGAAAGACTACCACTTTCAATATCAGATCCCAATCATCTCCTACCATAGTTATTTTTCTTTTTCTATTCCCAAGTTTAATTTAATGGTGGTAGGTTCTTTGTACTTCACAGTCTCTATGCCCTAGAGCTGGTGAACGTGTTCCTCAATCACTTTTGCATCTCCAACTTTTTATTTTGTACAATTTGGAGGGTATGCCGAGTGTGAGGATGCAGGTTCGTTTGAGTTTGGCATTCTCAAGTCACCTAGTATGTTCCCATGGTTACTTTAATAGCAGTAGGTTTTTTGTACTTCGTACTCTTCATGGCCTTGGACTGGTGAGTGGGTAAGTCAAATTTTTATTGTTTGTAAACTTACGGGATATGCCAAGTGTGATGATGAAGGTTCAATGGGGTTTGGCATTCTCAAGCCACCCGGTCCCTTAATTTCCTCAATTTTCAGAATCTCTACAAAATTGCACTCCACTTGAAAAACCTCATAATTTTTATTTCCTATAGAAAAACCGTTAAAATAATTTGTCTCATCTTCAAAACACAACTATAACTCCAAGACTCAATCAGTTGGTTCCATTGTACTTAGATAACCATCTTCCATGAATTCTTCTTCAGAGTTGGAGTTTTATGAGCCCAATGAAGTTGCTTCCTCACTAACCTTTTGGTTCTTTAAACCTGTGATGTATTTCTTGCCTTTGTTTTAAATGGAAATGATATTCTTCTTCCACTTTTGGTCGGCTTTGGCTGCTATTAGCCATCCCTAACCCAAAGTGCATCATATGCCTCCTTCTTTAAGGAGATAACCAGAAAATTTAACAAAAATGGTTGGGTTCCAATAAATATTTGTTGTCCCATCAGGACACCCAATACTTTAATGCCATATTGATCAACCCCTACTAATTGGAATGTCAGAGGCCACATAATTGTCCTTCTAAAATTATTTCAAGTCTCCTTTGGAAGAACATTCACACCTGAACCACCATCCAAGATAGTATTTGTCAATGTTCGGCCTAGGATTTCCATATACAAAATTATCAATTGTCAAGTCAGATTCAATGTCAAGAGCATAGGATCAATCACTTGGTCACCTGACAATAGAGGCTCAACTATTGGTTCATCTTTCAAGTCTAAACCTTCAGCTACTAGATGTATAATATAATACACTCTATCATATTGTCTATGCCTTGCTACTTTGATGGGTACAAGGATTGTAGAACTTGTGTTGCGATTTCTTTGTCTGATCCTGGCCAGCTGGTTACCGTACTGTTGTGTTTGTGGGATTGTTGGTGTTTCTCGTCCATGGCCTTTTCTACTTCCACCCTTGCTTCCTCCAATCTCTCCTCCATGAGTGGGAAGAGGTAGCTACTTTTCCTTGCTTGAGCACTTCTGATTCCCATAACTCCTGGCTCATTTACATCAATCATATTGACGTTTTCTTACTTATGACAATTCCCATCGTTATGGTCTCTCAGCCCACAACATTTGTACATAAGCCCTATGTTTGTTTGATTAGTAGGACAGCGTCTCACAAATTGGCTGCACCGGCTGCTTTTCCAGCACTAGATCGTTGATCGGCCTTAGCCATCAAACTGGATTCGACTTCCATCGCCCCTCATATTGTTCTGGCATCTATTCATGTTTCCTGGATTTATATACCCGCTAGGTGATGTGCTTGGGAACAAACCCTTACTCCTTTGAAACTTCATTGAGGTGGTCAATGGTGTCAAGGGTTCCCCTTACATGAAGAGAACTTGGGCACCCTTATTTTTAAATTGAATGGGCAATCTTTAGCAGCTTGGCATATCTCACAGAAAATATTCTTCGAGAAATTAGGTTTGGTGTGCCCTTCTATTTTGCATTCCATACGCCAAAGTTCGTTTCCCTCATTGTTTTTTTCAAACTCCCTCATCATGGGGAACATGTCCTTCCGAAGAGCCTTGACCAATCCCAATTCACTACCACAAGAGTCTGACTTTTCATCCTCGTTTTTCCTCCTTGAGTGAGATGATGTTTTATTTTCTCTCTCTATGTTTATGGATCCGTTATAAATTCAATCAAAAGAAGATGGTGGCACTACCTTCATTTTTTTTTGCAACGAGTGTAACAATCCTTCACGAACCATCTTTTATTTAGCCCATCTGCTATTTTTTTCTATCTTATCCAACAATTCCTTCATTCTTCTATTATAGGCTCAAACATTGTCTTCTTACCCGAGGAGTATTATAGATTTCAGCCACAATTTCATTGTTGTCTCAAAGGGGTCTAGATTCTTCCTTGATAGCTTTCCCGAGTTTGTCCCATGAGGCCCTCTTCGCAATTGGTGCATATGTGTACCAATCAATGGCCACTCCTCGAACCGTGGCAGGAAGCATCATAACCATAGCCAATAATTTGTGTGCCCATGTTCTTCCCAAATAGTTATAATGATCTATAGTGTCATACAGGATATTTTGATCCATCTCCAATGAATTTTGGAAATTTTATTTTTTCGAGAGATGGAGTTGGGTTAACTCATTGCTAGTTAAACGTGGCACTAGGAATATGATCTTCCTTCTTAAGAAGGTCATGGTTATACATTCCTTTGTACTTTTGGACATGTCCCGATGCTCAACCCTTTAATAAGAACTCGTTCACTCTCTTTTCTCCATCCACTCCCTCTCGTGTGATACTCCTTTAATTTGTTGTTATTGATGATGAGGTGTACTTGGCTCAAGATACTCAATAAGATCTTCTATTCCACAAATATTTGTTTCGTATGCAACAAATTCTTTTTTGCTAGCAAACTCTACTTCAAATCATTTTTCTTCATTATCCAACTCTACTATACCACAAATTCCTCGAAATGAGAAGGCTTGGTTGAAGGATTTGGCTTCCTCTATTGGTCTTATCAATTGTATTCATCAACAAGATCAACACTTCCTTCCATCGAAAGGGGCAACCACCTCACAACCTACACCCATTGCGTGTTTGTATGGTGATTCCGCATCAGTTGAACCCTTCCTTGGTTTTGGCTCGGCTCCAACTTCACTTTGTTTTTCACTAGAATCTCGCACTTTCCTTGAGGGTTTCCTTAGAGTGGTCACTTCACGCACCTCTATATTCGCTCTTGTTGCTTGAAGCCTTTATACCTTTGAAGTTCTTGGTTTACTTCCATACCGCAATAGCTTCTTCTCGTGCCTTTTTTTGGGCTAGATGACATTAATGCCTTTTGGTTTGCCATCACCATGAAATCGTTCTTTTCATGGAAACATCTTTCTTTGTACCATTGTAATTTTTGTTGTTGTTTTTTTCGTGGTCACGCTCCACCCAAAGGTCTTGTAAAACAATGTAGTGCTTGGCGAGGAGTCTAGGTAGTTGGTCCAACAACTGATCCACTTCTTCAATTATAGCTATAAATTTAAAATAGTTTCTATTGTTATGTGGGTCCTTTCTGATTCTTCCTCACGTATAGATAGATCCCACAAATACTCAAAGTCCTTAGTGATATTGGTTTATATTTCTTGATTAGTTCCAACCACTTCTTGGAGCCGTTGACTCATTAGTTATTCATTATGTGTGTCGTCAATAGGATTGTCGACCAACCATTACTTCCCTCACTAATCTAATTTGAACCCTACTCTTTAAAGGAAACGGCACCAAAATGTAGAATGATTATAAAGATATTATGCTACTGAATTACAGATAATATAACATGCACGTGTAGACAAATATGACAGCAACAATTATTTTCTCAATAATAAGAGATGTCACTTAGTACAATTCATGCAATGCATGGAGGACCTGATACAAGTGCCCCTACCCCTTTGCACAACAATTATTTAAACTCAAGATGCAACAGTTAATGGCTGGGGCAACGGCTCAACCGACCGTAAGTTATCACGCCAATGATGTATGAGAACAACATGATTTACAACTAGTACAAATATATTAAATACATCTATCTGGAAAATGAGGAAAGATGTCAATTTGAAGGCCCTTATCTTAAATTTTTCTCATGCCACAATTATTAATAACTTCATTACCTAATTTGCAAATTTCCCACTAGCTAGTGACAAATGGTGTCAATTTATAGCTACACCAAACTCCACACGTGGGCTCCAAGTTCCACAATATGGCTAAGCTACTATGATTTTTCGAATGAATTATCCCGAAAAAAAAAGGGAAAAACTTTTAAGTGACAATCAAATAGATGTTAAATTTAAAGTCGGAATTAATTGTTAACGACTCAAGGAAATTATAGCCTACCACCACCACCCCGGTTGTCATTCTAGAACATTTATAAGTGTAATTATTATATATTAGCATGTCTACAACTCGAGTCACACTCGATGTGTCCTTGAATCCAACATCACCCTCACCAATATCCTCAACCTCGTCGCCACCCTCAACTATGTGCTCAGCACACTCATCCTAACCATGCTCCAACTAACCTTGCTTGGGATGTAGCCTTTGGGCCAGCTCTCCTCCCTCTTAAGTGCAATCCCTTCCCTAATTGGTTGCTCTCCTAGAGAGTGACCTAGGGAGGGAGACTAGGGATGTGGAACGGGAATCTAAATCATCACCTGCAGGAATCTCATGAATATGATTAATTCTAACCTCATCCTACATACTAGCCATGAAGTTATATCAGATCATGCTCATGTGATAAATTTTACCCAAGGCCAATTGTAGTAACTATAGTGGGCTCAGAAAAAGTGGCAGCAAGAGGTGGGGGAATAGAGAAGTAAAATGCAAATTTTCACAATCAAAATCATGAGAAATACTGGAGGGGATGACCCTAAAGGAGGTTTTCTCTGCATATGCATCTCTATTGTCCATCCATATCACCACTATCCTCCAAAATATTACATCCGTGTGGGTCTCAAAATTGGAAATGTTTTGGAACTCCCCTCATTTGAGCTAGATAGGAGCTAGAAACTCATAATCTACAAAGCATTTGGACTTGGTACCCTTGTCCTTCACATCAAAAGGTGGAATCTTCTACTTTTTCCTCTCAAGGTGAGTCTACCACAGCAATGTAAGGATCCAGATATCCAAATGGAGATCAGATGCAATGCCCTCTAGTAATACAGCCCTATAACTGACACAAGCATCCAGGAGCAATGCATTCACATGCAAGGTCGTGTAAAATCCCTCAGCTCCCATCTGCAAAAAAAAAAAGACTTGATCTTTTCCAACAAGCATGTTGCCAGCTTATATGCCACCCCTTAGACAACCCTCCCATGTACTTCTCAAGCCACCAGGAATGGTTGAGGATAGAGACTCACCACTTAGTCTTGAAGCAATGATTTCCAAAATACAAATTCATTCCTAGGACTTCAAATATGCTTTAAGGCCTTGATTTCCATGCTTGAGATCAAATTTTGGGATAAGGCTCAGAAAGCAATACTTCTCGATTTCCTCCTGCTTCACCAAAACAGCTTATTGGGGCATAAGGTAATCCTATGTCACCAAAACTGCTTATTGGGGCTTAAGAGATTCCTCCTTCACCACAATTGCTTATTGGGGCTTAATGTCTTGAGAAATTCAGTCATATCGAAAGATTCTATCACAATAGTCCCACACACTTTGAATGCTAAATCGACCTTCACTCTAAAGAAATGTCATTTCATGATGCTGCATGGAAAATTGTTGAGCCATATCATAAGTCAAGCAAGATTTAAAATTGCCCTTGACAAGAATCAGGTTGTGGTACAATACAATTGCCTCGTGGAATTATAGAGATGAATCCTTTTTGGGTAAAGCACAATATTTAAGGCGGTTCATTGAGAATTTTATCCAAGTCTCATACTTCTAGACACCTTGACCAGAACGTGTGTTCCCTTATTTGGAAAGTGTTGAAAGGAAATTGATGAGCTTAAAGTTCAACTGATCAATTTGCCCATTTTTGGCATGTCCCAATTAGAATAAGAAATTCCATCTACATTTGGATGCCTCAAACTTCACCAACAACTGCACACTTGCATAGGAAGGGAATCATGAGTTGTATCACCCAGTCTGCTTTGTTGGTAAGTTGTTTTCAAGACAATAGGTGAATTATACCGCAACAAAACAAGAGGCCTTTTGAATGATGTACTCTATAAGGAAGTTCTGAAATTATGCGTGTAGCAATGGAAATTGAACAAAGAACAAATGCAAACATACATACAAGAACAATCCACAAAGATCTAAAAAAATAGATATAACACTTGGCCTTTGTTCGTAAAAAAAGAAAAATAGAAAGTACAGATATTCTCTAGACAGCAATAGCAAATAAACCAAGGAGAATATCCAAAAAGAGCTCCCCAATCATATCATAGACTCAACCACAAACAGGTGAAGTCGGATAATAGATGTGTTGATAGCACTACTGTCTGACAACCACCTAAACATACTAACCAAAACTAGAAAAAAAAGAAGTGCATCATTAACACACAAGCAATACATGCCATAAATAATGATCGACTAACATATATTATTTATTGAGCCACTAAATATTTGCACCCGTGGATAGCATTTCAATGAAAAGATTTAACTTCTATGTCCTTTTAGGGAGTAACATGAAACACTAACCTGCAATTTGTTCTCTCTGATATAATCCCATAAATGTTTTACAACCTCTTCATGGGACATCTCAGTTTCACTAGTACCCAAAAACGAAGCAAGGAACTCGGATATTGGGACACGTGAAACAAGACCAGCAGCATTTACATTTGCAACCTTTTTGGCATTTGGCTCTGAATCATCTGAAGAGCATCGGGATAAAATTAACACTTGCTGGGGCAAAATTCTACAGAATTCAAAAATTTCACTGCAAAGTTTACAGTATTACCATTTGCAGAATCAATTGCCCATATATGCCTGGCAAGTAATTTGTTCATCTGGAACATATCTGTTGCATCCGTGTCAAAGACCAAACGTAGTGCATCATTGCAGATGATATTTCTCTTGTTACTAGGATCTTGCAAATTATTTGCCCGAATGTACATCCACAATTGCTTCACAATCTGCTCTAGTTTAGAAATGAACATTAAAAAGCATGAAATACTAAAGCAAAAGCATGCCATGGCAAATCTCTATACTTCGAACTGAAATGCATTTAGTTGAACTGACTCTGACAATACTAAAAGTTTTGCTGAGCACCTGCGTTCGAGGCATTGTTGCTTGACCAACGATAGCCTGTAACTCAGGTGAAACGCTTACAAACTTTGTTAAGGCCTCCTGGCCTGCCTCTTTTCCTTCCTTCCATTGGTGTACTGCAGATAAATGTGCAGAAAAACAGTTTATCAGAAAATATGCCTTAAATTCACAATGTACATTTTTTGAGCAGCCAAACTCTAAGCCAATTAATGATGCCTGGGACCCTTTACTTCCACCTAAAGCATTCAACGCTCAAATATGAAGTGATAAACTAAATGTGAGTTAGCACCTAAATTTTGGTAAATAGAAGATGCATAAATAATGGTTCTCCAAATAATAGCTTACACGAGACAGCAATAACAGCACCTCAATAACACAGTAAAGGCAAGTGCCTGAGAACCTCAAACAACAACCTAGTCCCTCACTTAAACTTCTGTATTTTGTACTGTTGTCAATTCCAATACATCAAATCTATGACTGTTGAATATGTCATCATTTATGTTTGTATCTGCATACATACTCTATTGAAATGAAATTTATGTATTTTTATTTTCCTTACGGAAAACGGTTCTCAAGGCTAAAGCCTTATTTAGTTCTCAGGCTAAAAGGCCATGTTTTAATTGGTAGGCTTACCCACTAAATATAGAGATTGCACATATATTTAAAATAGATTTAAACCTCTTATTAAATTATATGGAAGCAATAATATATGTGCCCCCTTTTAGTTTCAAAAAGAAGAGAACCCGCGGCTGCATGCATAGAATTAAATGAGGGTATTTACATTCACTAATAAAAAGGGAGCTAAAAGCTTTGAAAATCTTATATTCGAATATCCACAGGTGGATGAGAATAAAAGAGAATAAATAAAGGTATTGCCTTTATTAGAAAAAGGAGGATAAAAGAGCTTATTTAAGAGAACTTGAGTGACATGTTAAAAGAATATTTTAATTGGATGAGGATGCATATTATTTGAGTGCAGCCCATGCAAGGTATTGCAAAAGATTAACTGGAAAATATCATTGCATGTTTCCCACTTCTTCTTATCTTCTTCTATTTATGTAATAAATAGAGAGTCTCTCTATTTTCCAGAGCTTCTTTTTTGGATCTGCTTGGATACATGTTTTATTTTACAGTATTTTAACATTAGTTATTGTCATATATGCAGACAATTTCCAGCTTGGCCTTTCTACAACAAGCAACAATCATGTCTCTTAGAAACATTGATAAAGGTGTTGTGGTGTTAACTCTTCAGCTTTGTTATTGTTAATTCTTGCCTATTTTTTGTTGTTAATGTATTGTGCCTTAAGAATATTCAAGCATACTGTACTAATCATAGTATACATACTCAGAAAGTACTCAGCGAACCTGCTACTACTTGCCCAGAAAAACAGAGCCCGAGTATTTGCCAAGTAACTCGCAAGACGGAAGTGACAAATTTGGGCGAGTTTTTGGATAGTACTCGCAGCAAGTACATGCCCATACTCAGCAAGTACGGCACACAAAATCGACAGACATGGCAGACATGAGGAAATACAGCCTTGCATGACTAAAGCACTGCAAAAACATTGTTTTTCTCCTTTATAAGCCCCACACCCCCACACATTTTAATCACATAGCATTTGAGCATTCTTTGAATGAATTGAAGGAATTTTATAGCGAATTTGTATAGCAGATTTGAAGAATTTCCGAATTTCATTTGGAGGTTAGATCTCTTTTTTTTTCCTTCTTTCCAAGTATGTAAATTCTTTCCATATTGTTAATATTAGGTTTCTAAACATAGTTTACAAATTTGCATGCATTCCATTCAATTCTCATAAATTTTAATCGTAATTTTCGCTATTTTATCATCATTTATGAACGAAAGTGCTGGAATGTTTTTTTAATTGCATTTTTCTTTTGCATAAGGTTTACAATTACAATTACATAGGGTTTTCTTGTACGTAGGGTTTACGATTACAAATTTACAGTTTTAAAAAAAAATATATATTTTGTAGTTGAACATGCTACAAGTTAACATACAATGGCATCGGGCTCCACATCAAACTAAGCATTAGTGAGGAAAGATTCCCACTAATACCCGTACCACCGCTTGGAAATAATGGCATGTGGACTGAAAATATGCTACGAGTTTTTGATGATGTCTTTACGAAGAAAGATGCAAAGATCATCAAGGTAACTTAAAAACTTCAATTTAAATTTCAAATCAATTCTTTTAAATTTTTTTTTAAATGTATTGATATTTACTTTAATTATAAGGATATAACTTCAAAATTTAATTTGTTTGTAGATGTCGAAGCCTTTGGTGAGGATTTTGCGCTTAGTGGATGGGGAGCAAAACTTAATAGGATACATTTATGAGGCTATGGATAGGCCAAAGAGGCCATCTAAAACTATTATAGGGGGATATAATCAGATTTGGTTCCTCTTGGGAGCTAATTGATCAAAGGTGGAACAATCAACTCCACCAACCCATTCATGCAATGGAATACTGCCTCAACCCCCAGTTTTTCTTCTCTAATGACTTCACACAAGGAGGTTATGGAGGGCCTCTCAACATGCATTGAGAGGATGACACCTATGGTTGAGGTAAGAGACATGATTATTATAGAGTTGCAGAAGGAGGCTCTTTTCTTTGGTGCTAGCTATCCAAGGGAGATCCACCTAGCCACCAAGTAACAAACATTAGAGTATTTGCTTATATCTTATAAGTTACAAATTTACAATTATTAATTACTTACAAACTTTTGAATATCTTGTTTGTAGGTTCTTGGTGGGAAAATTGAGGTGGAAATACCCCAAATCTTCAAAATTTAGCCCTTTGAATTTTATCTCAACCTTGTAGAACTTCTAAATGTGAGTGCAACTGAAATTAGTTTGAAACCATTCACACAAAAGAATGTAACAAGTTGACTTAACAATGTCTCAATGACCTTGTTTTTGTGCAATACAATCTTCAACTTCGCAAAAGAAAGGTGGAGGACATATCGCAATGGCCTATTGATTTGGATGAGGTTAATCCATACAATGATTGGATTGTGCAAGTAGAGGAGTCCCCATGTTCACAAAGGATGTGCTTGTTTCTATTGAGAAGGAAGCTATGGAGGGTGAAACAAGTAAGAGAGATTGGATTGAACGACATCTTTTAAAATGATGTAGAACGTGAGACAAAAAAATCATTGTCGTCTAGTACAAGGGTGGAACAGCAGTCATAGTATTCTAGGAGGAATGAGAAGTCGCATCGAGCACGAGGGACTAATAGATTCACTACACATTCTCTCCAAATTTTTAGTAGAACAACGAATGAGAAATTGTAATTAATTGTGATTTGTAACTTGCATGGATATGCAATTTATGGTTATGATTTTCAATAACAATCATCATAAATGCATAAGACTTATCATTTGGTTATTGTATTCACATGATGGTGCAATTTTGTATTCAATTTGTATTCAAATCTAATAGACTCATTTTATACATTTCGTAACTATATTTTGCATAAAAATTATGTTTTATAAAGAAATTTACGTATTTTTTAAGTTGTCGGGTATTTGCTGAGTCAAATTGTTTTGGTCTACCGAGTACTTTCCAAGTACAAGTATGCAAACTATGGCAATAATTATATGTTAAACTCCAATAAAGGAATCAAACGATCTATCTTGGTGTATCACCTTTATTTTCATTTATTTCTCCATCTCTTTTCACCACCAAACACATTTTGATTTAATGCAAGGATAGAAGGAAAACGACCTAGCCTTGAGGTTTTTTTTAACAGAAATCCCCATATGCTATAGAACATCCTATGTTATGCTCTAATGCAGCTGATAGGAAAAATACCTATTACCATTTCCTACTAAAAACGTTAGGTGCCCCATCTCAATCATGTTTCCCATTGTTTATCAGGATCTCGTTTTTTATCGGGATCCCATTTGTTGTTTCTAGTGGTTCAGGTTCGCATGCTAACTATGGAATTTATAATGATAATTTTTCCTATTTTGCAGAATTGAGGCTAAGGATTATAGACCTTAGTCAAGTTCATGTACATCCTTAACGTTGAGGTATGAGAGAAAAAAATACTATACATTTTCGGATGATAACTATACCAAGGGACAAGGAGCAAGGTTGGCAATGAAAAGGAAAGGTTTTCATGGTAAGGTATTCTAAAATAGTTATCTTGGAGAGGAAAAGTAGGGTGCAGAAAAGAGAATTTTTTTGTTGTTGTTTTAGGAAAATCAAGTAAATCCAGTATCAAAGGATTCTAATTAAATAGGTTGTTTATCGAATGAAGATTATGTCTTGAGTATGTTTGAGATGAAGACTTCAAATAGAGATGACAGTAGAGATTTAATCTTTTCAAAATGCACACCAATAGAACAAGTGAGATGGCACTTGTGTGGGATTGGGAGAAAAGAACAATGATAAAATACCTAAGTCGGAGAACGCAACATGAATTAAACAATCATTTGAATGTGAAAAGCATAGTTACCAAATCCGGCCGGATCCGGATTTTTCAGCCGACCTAGATAAATTTGGTCCGGGTTGCCCTAATTTAGGGAAAAAAATTATTTTTATTTTTTAAAATTTTCTGTAGTTTTCTGGAAAAAACAGTCAACTATCAACCTTATATATTAAAAATATAACATTTTACATTACATTATTAAAGTTTTTCATTGTATTTGTCAAATTTTCATATTTGTAAAATTCAACTCATATATTTCAGACCAGATTTTTCCAAACCTTTTCAAGAATTCCGGATTTTCGGATTTTTTTCCCTCCCGAACGGATCCGGATTTCCAGACCTGGTAACTATGGCACTGAAAAGATAAAACCAGAGGTTACTTCTTTTTGCTCATCCCAACACTCTTGACATTAATACCCATTCAACTGCATTTGGGATGTAGAAGATATGCATAACATTAGCACAACATGGTGATTTCTTTTGCAGATACGATAACATTCAATATGTGTAGGTCTCTTAATTAGAAGGATATTGTTAGTAATAAAATGTCTCAAAAGGATACGCGCGCCAAGTTTTGGAAAATCGAACATTTTTTAATGAAAAGGCTTGCATTGAAGCAAGACTTCATGATGATAAATATGGTTGTAGGAATTCTGGGATCTCAATTGTGTTAGATAGTTGAAAAGATATGAAAGAACCCTCGTACACAGATTAGTTTCTAGCCCAAGGAAATTAATGTTTCTTAAATACCATTACACTACTAGAAAAAAGAATGAAGAGTTAGGGAGAGAAAGGTTGTCCATGTCATAAGATATTATATGTTATTTGGAATGTTGATAATTGATAATGAGTACTAAGATACGTTTTGAGCTCCTTATATATTTTGGCATATAAACATCTTATTAAAAGACATCAATAGCATGATTCAAAGTTTCAGTTTTAATTATGCAGAATATATGGCAGCGTATATGAAATATGCCACCTTAAAGCTTCTTTGATGTGCAAAGAATAGATTCACATCAACATTATATTTCTTGAAGAAATACATCTTCTATTACTCCAGAGTAAATGACTTACATCAGGTGAACATTATAATTATGAGGAAAATCTCTTAATACATAGGCAAGGAAAGGAAGCACTTGGACTTGCACCCCAATGGGAAAATATTTCACATCTTTCCCAAACCACTCTAGCTTAGCTTGCACAATCAAAGCTAATTCTTGTCTAAATGGTCGAGACTAATCACTGCCAACAGAATTGCATGTCGTATACTTTTTCAGTAGTCTCTGAACATCCAAGAATCCCATCTAGGAGGTCCACATCCCAACAGGAAAAGATTTCAAATCCTTTCGAAACCATTTAAGCTTAGCTGCACAATCAAAGCCAATTCTTGTCTAAATCGTCACAACTTCCCCGTACTAGGTGGCAAGGTATCGTCCTAAAGAGTAGCTTCGTTCTTGTCCCCAAAAGAAACTTATCGCTGCCAACAGAATTGTGTGTCATATAATTTTGCAGATGTCTCTGAACATCCAAGAAATCCCTAGAAGAGGTCCTCGCCAAGAGAGTGAACAATAAATGGGATATTGAACTCGCCTTGTAACCAAACCCAAAATCCTCTAGGTATCGCAAAACTTCCAAAATATATGATCAGCTTTCTCCTCTTTCCTACACAAAACAAAAAGCATCTGCAATCCACCTTATGAAACAGTGCTTTGAGAGCTAAACCTAAATGCATTGCTACCCATCCCAGCACTTTGTGTTTGAAGGAAGTTATTTCTTTCCAAACGACTTGACACTGCCTTTGGCATCTATCTTCAAGCTTTATTATGTTATGATTTCTCTTTAAAATGTGTTGGCCACTTAGCTCAGCACTGCTTTTCCTCAAGTATTATGACCTGGAATATTACCATGTAACACACATTGCTTAAATCAATATGAAGCTGCTCTCCTTGAGCCGTGTGATGCCCATGTGTATCCGGTCATCAATGAGATTTTGGCACTTAGAGTTCGCATATTCATTGAGTACTCAATGATGACAAAAGAAGCTGTCTTTTACAAGCCTAATAACGTACTCTAAAGGGCCCAATAAGGAAAAATGCACCCCTGTGCATTTGCATTGAAATACAAACAAGAGGTAATAGAACTATTTGATAGCAAATAAACCTTCCTACTGGCCGCAGTCAAAAGTCAATATTCAAGAGGCAAGTAGAACAATGCAAGACCCTGTATTTCCTCTACTAATATATATACATGCATATGTATATATACATGCATATGTATATATACATGCATATGTATATATACATGCATATACGTATTGAGATGGACACAGAATCCTCACCAGAATACACCAAATTGAATGTGTGTGTGTATACTTTAAATTTGGTGTATTCTGGTCAGGATTCTGTGTCCATCTCAATACATTTATCATGTGGAAGCAAAATGAATGTAAGTGTCCTCATCACGTTTAGGTATGAAATAGGGGCATAAATAGTATTCTTGAAATAAAATAGTTAATATATTTTAAGACCTTGAAATGGCTCCTATTGCCATGAGAATTTTGTATAGCAGTCGTTACTTCCCAATGTGGCAAATAGTGAGAGCTGGCTAGCATATGTAACAATCAATGGGAAAATATATAACATTTTAGAGATGACCACTTAATGCTATTATGCGTTACTTATCAAGATATGTATGAATAAAAGAGAGGGTACCCCACATAAGGAAATTCAAAATTCATTTTAACCTATGTTCCACGGGGTCACCTCCCCTATGTTTTTAGCTCGTCCCCGTACCGGGGACATTTTAGAACCTCGGGACGGGTAGGAAATGTCCCCTTCCCATCCCCAAACTTTGCAAATTTTAGGAAACGTCCCGGGGACGTCAAAAAAAAAAAGGGGACGGCAAGGGACGGCTGGACGTCCCCAGTACGTTTAGGGGACGGCTAGAAGTCCCCTAAACGTATCGGGACGTCCAGCCGTCCCCTGCCATCCCCTAAGCAAACAGCCTTAAAAACACTTTTAAAAAAAAACACACACTTTTAATTAAAAGTAAAGCAATGTGGGGGCCCACAAGGACCCCCACTTTCATTTCTAAGTGCCCTAAACCTAAAACAAACATCAAAACAAAAAAGAAGCTCATTTCTGAATAACAAATTTATTGCATAAGGTAGTGTTCAAACTTCAATACAATCACTTGGTACAGGAACTGTCACATCAGTGCCCTTCCCCTGAAATGAATCATTCTATTTATATGACAAAAGAATCAAAGATCCAATGGTTTTTGGTTAAAACACAACTGTCAACTACAACTAAACATAACAAAAGAGTCGATAAGACACTACTAAAAGCCAACAAAAGATTAACAATAACAAAAAAGTTGGTTACCAAAACAATGTTTATATTTAAATCAATGGTCTGCATTGATTAGATAATTGAGGAGATTGAAGATGAAATGGGCTGGTATATTCCACTATTATAATTGACTTTATATGCTATTAAATGTCACCCCTTTGTTTTGGATATCTTCAATCAAAGCTGCATGCTGGCTTCGTTCAAATGGTCAACAACAGACCTTTAAGAAGTCGTGTGTGGTTAGTCTTAGTTATCATCCATTGGTATAATCTATAAGTTGTGAGAGAAATTAATAAAATAGTTTTATTATAAAGTATGGAGCTTATACTTGTAGTCTCTTTAGATTACATGACATTGATAGGATTCTTATCGTGTGATTTCAATTTTGAATTTTGAAGCCTGCATGTTGTTTATCATCCATCCTTAATAAATTTATATGCCACCACACAATTCAAACAGTTCTATCAACATTTACTTTATGGATGTCTACAAGAAAATATATTGTAGCGCTTTTCTTTCCATAGAAATATGCCACAAAATGCCAGACCTTTTGGTCTTTGATCTTGGTATATCATATTCTTGTTACAAACCAATTTTTTCCTACACGAATGGGGAGTTTTCATGCAAGAAGACAGTGAGGAATGCTTTAAGTTTAAGTTTATCAATGTGTTATACTTATCATATGAATATTTGAAATTTCCTATATTTTTAAGGTTAAATGATAAATCTTATGTGAAATCTCAATTCAACTTTAATTTTATGTATTAAGGTTTGCTTTAGCAATGTTATCATATGAATATTTGAAATTTCCTATATTTTTAAATTTTCCCTTATTTTTTAATAGCCGTCCCCTGCCGTCCCTAAAAAAGGCCTAAAAAAATCCGTCCCGGAAACACATCCCCCGTCCCCTGCCGTCCCCGTCCCGGAAACTTGGTGGAACATAGATTTTAACTTTAAGCTAAAGGATTTGGGAAGTAAAGTGCTTGGACGTGTTCCCCTAGGAGATCGAAGAGACCTTTGTGAAGAATAGAAAGGCAACTTACAAGAAAGTTAAATGGCATCAATGTCTCGCTTAAGTGAGAATCATGGAAATGCTATGGACTCCATATATCTCCAACTACAAGTTTCTCTTTGAGGAAGACTTATTGGTGGAATTGAACACACAATCACTGATTGCAAATGGGTTGGTTGCACAATCATATTGTAAGTTGATTTACCCTCGCTTTCAGCCATTATGATCACCAAGTATTGCCACCATAACATATGCAGTTTGACCTGGTGCCTAGAGAGGCTTTATTTCAGCCATAAGGGATTCCGGGACTATCTTATCTCATTCCAAATAGATTGTTGTATTGAAATGCTTTGCATTTTAGCACTATACTCATCTATGCTATGTGAATGCATTTTGTCCATAGGAAGTTTCAAGGCTAATTTTGGGACTGATTTCAAATATGAATATATCATGATGTTTACCATAATTGCATTGTGGAATCCATAGAAGAACCATTCTAGGTGGTACTGATGTAATGCATTATGGAAACGGGTACAATCACTACGATGGTTGATGAAATGAGGTGACGTGAATATTTTTGTGCATTGTGGGCAGTATATACTATATGGTTTGTGCTAGTGTTGTGAGTCCTTCCCTAGGTAGTGTGTGTGTGTGTCACCAAATGGCAGGCATGAATGTGTGCATATGAATTATAAATGTCAAACTCACTACAACAACTTTTTCTTTGTATGAATCATATAGGTATGTCACCCAGTGGCAGGCATGCATGTGTGCATATGAACAATAAATGTCGAACTCGAGTCCTGTACAATGCATGGTTTATTTCTATGTGTATCTTGAGAAACTGCATGGGTAATAGGAAAATTCAAGCTATGGATGAGGGACAAGCCTATGGTGTTTAAGCATGAACACCCTTTATAGGGTTGCATTGTACACTAAATCTATAATGCTATCTCATCTAAATGTGTTTCAGGTGTAGGGGAGGTGGTCCTTAATGGGATAAATGAAAGGGGTCCTCTTCTGGCACTGATAGTGCACAAATTGAGAATCTTAACACTAGTTCTATGTAGTGAGATTTGAAGGCAGAGGAGAATTTTGTCACCATAACAATCCTATTGTGAATGAGTTTCACATATTTAATGGTGCATAGACATTCTTAGGATTATGTTGGTTCCTATGGATCAAATGAGGGATAGTATGCAACAGACACTATTAGATATGCAAACTAAAATTCGTGAGGCAACCATGGATGTCTTGTGGGACATTAATCTCATGAGATGGAAGTGCTTCACACCACTACTTTTCCAATGGCATATGTAATCAACCCAAAGGCTTTTCATGAGAAAAAGATATGATGCAAAGGTGATGCAAATTTAGAACAACTTTATTAATAGGTGAATAACATGCTGTTGGTATTAATGACGAGGAAGAATTGGATGAAAATTTTGAGAATCAGATTTCGAATTGGAGTATTTTGAGCTTCTTGTCTATAAAAAGACACAGTAAATGAGGAATTTTCTGTGGCTTACAAGATCTCTATCAAGAGAATTATTATCTTAAGCTGGTATCAATAGAAATGGATGCTCATCGTCAGTTAAATAGGCTCCGGCCCCAGAAAGATGAAGAGGCTCTTTAGAGAAAACAAAAATTGGTTAAAATCCAAACAAAAACATAATCCAAGCTGAAACTTTTTGAGTCCCATTTGTGAGGTAATCCTCTGGCAGAACATCTGCACATAGAAAATCTTAGTTTGCTGGATCAACTTTCTATATCAAAGCACAAATTGATATAAAAAGAACAAAAACATACAAATAATGTGCAGGAAGCTGCTAGGTCGGGGAAGAACCAGTGGTTATACCCTCCCCCTTTGGTTTATACTTTATAGATTCACTTATGCTTCCCTCTACCACTCAAGGGAAGACTCAACCTCAACCTCCTGAAGTCGGTTGAATCAAAAATTCATATATTGACCAGCTTTGTTCAAGATGATGCAGGAGATAGAATCTTTGGCATCGAAATTCAAAAAGGAGAAACTTTAGCATCAAAATTCAGAAAGGAGAAACTTTGGCATCAAAATTCAGAAAGGAGCACAATCAGGTATAGTTCCTGCTGCAATTGGTTGATCATATGCGAGTACAACTGCAACAAGTGACATTGGAAAGTGAGGCTTCAGCCATTAGATAACACATTTGGTTTCTTATCTGCAAGTCTTTGAAACTTTGTGATGTAAATCTTTATTTAAACATTCAATAGAAAATATCTTTGTCCATTTTTAGATTTTATGTTTATAAGTGTGGAGGACCCCTTCAGTGACACTACTGCCATTGGTTGACCGTTTCCGTTTCTTGGCAACCTAGAAGAAAAACTATATTAGGTGGTCAGAACATTTATCGCATTTTCTTAGAAAGAACTCTGTTGGGTAATCAAACTATTTACCTCACGGGTTCTGAAACCAAAAAAACTTTATAGGGTAGTCAATATATTTCTATAACTGATTGTTTAAAAAATTATACTGGATAATCGAATTATTCTCCTCGTTGATTCTTTCAAAAGAAAAAACGTAGTGGATAGTCAAAACACATACCTCGCAGCTTTTGAAAAATCCACATTGGTTAGTCCAAATATTTACCTCGTTGGCTCTTTAGAACAACTCAATTGTGTAGTCAAAATATTTACCCCACTGGTTCTTAGAAAATGTCTATTGGGTAACCAGAATATTTACCTCCCTAGTTCTAAAATAACTCAATAGGATACTCGTTTCAACAAAAACAAAACTCAAGTGGGTAGTAAAAAATACATACCTCACTGGTTCTTCACTTTTGTAAACTCAATTGGGTACTCAAAAATACATAACTCACCGGTTCTTCACTTTTTTAAACTCAATTGGGTAGTCAAAAATACATACCTCACTGGTTCTTCAGTTTTGTTCTCCTTCAAGTCCCTGGACTCCCCTTCTTGAGCCTTGGCTCCAGTGTGACCATCCTCTTCATTCACCATGCACTCCCCCTCTTGAGCCTTATTAGCTCCAATGAGGCCATCCTCTTCATTCACCTTAGTTTCCAGCTGAGGATCATTTTGCAGCCTGCCCACTAACTCTTCTTCAGAAACCATTCTACAACACAATTAACTGAAACCAACTGCACTGTGAGGCTTCACATTCCCATGAACCAGGAGAGACCTCTAAAAGTGCATTACATATGCCTACATGTTTTGTTTTTCTTAGACCTCTGTAAGTGCATCACATCTGGGTACATGTATTTTTCCCACCAAATGCTCGTGACTGCCCCCACATTCACAACAAACATCCACCTGCTTAATGTAGTTTAATTCCATGCTAATAGGGATTTAGCTTCTGCAGATTAAACACCAAATACATGTAGGTAACCAACCATGAAAAGTGCATTTCCTTTTATCTTAAGGCTAATATTTCGATTGAAACATAGGTAATGTAAATTTGGCGCCATCCAACATCGGAAAGGCTTCCAGACACAGCATGGATGGATGCTGACGTAAGGAGCGCCATAATTTGTTATGATGAGCTTCTCCAACATTATTAGTTAAATGTATTTCAACAACCCAACAACCCCAACATTCATAAGGACCTCTCTTTCGATACCCACAACCTACTTTGTACCTAAAATAATTTACACTAAATGGCCCGTTTTCAAGGTTCGTTAGGATTCAATGGATATTTTGTATATATACCAATTTGTTGGATTCATTATACTCATTACACATGCTCTTTTTTTTTCTTTTTTTTTTTTTTTTAAGACGCCCAGAGTTGAGTGAAGTCATTCAATCTACATTTCGGTGATATTTACTAGTAATTGCACCCGAGTAGTGTAATGGAAACACCGATACGAAGGTGTTGAAGAAATTAAAGTTGGAGGAGTGAAATATTGTACAAGGAAGAGGGGTGATGAAGAATGGGATAGAGAGAGCAGATTCCCAGGAAGGGAAACCATATGAGGGAACATATGTGATCCTCTTGTTTCTTCCAAAGAAAGTCACGAATGAACCATGTATCTTTTTTTTTCGCAAACCACTTGAAGGAGAACGGGTGCGATGCACATATCCTTGAGGCAACATACTCTAGATAGTTGGTGTCCCCGAGATTTCACCCTGAAATATAGGACTACCCCTTTTTAAAAATTCATTCTTTTCAAAGTAACGGGTCATTTTGTGTTTGTTTTGTTTGCAGTTGTTTGCATTGCTCTAAGGTATCCCCAGAGAGTCATAAAAGCCAAATTCGACAAATACCCACATGCTAAAACTCACTCTATCCCTTCGCCAGGTTTTGTCTAAGAGAATTTTATTTATTTATTTATTAAATAAATAAAGTTCTGTTTAAAAATAAATTGTGTTGCAGTTGAACCCTACTAAGGATTTTCATGCCAGTATTGCTTCCACCTCTCAATGGAGTGTTCACCAGGGAAGAGTTTTTACTGACCAGCTAATTGGCAGGTTATTTTCAAAGCAATTGTCTGTAACTTCCTGGGGTTTTTCATTTTTATTTCTTCTGTGTTTTGGTTTTTCTCTATTTTTTCGTCCTGCAATTCCCGTAGCTTATTCATTCTTCCCACAGACCTTTTCCCGGGCCTAGGATTTTGAAAAAATCCAAAGTGTTTTTAATTTTAATTTGTCTAAAGGTGACTAGAGCTCAAGATTCCTTCAGGAGATTGCAAGAGGTTGCTTGGTCCAAAAAGGTGCAATAATGGATTTTATGAAAATAAGAAAAATACTACCACCAATGTGTAGAGCTCGAGAAAATATGCACTTTTAGAAAAAAACAACACCTAAAACGGAGCCACGAGTGAAAGTTATGGCACTTGCAAGATTTTGTTGCTACATCTTCCCGGACCCTTTCCAAAAATGGCAAATTTTATTCTATGCTTGTGTTTTCTTCACCGAAAATCCAAAAATGGAAAGAAATGCAGTCTTCATGTTAGTCGCAATTTTCAAAGCTTCCCTTCAGCTTGAATGTCCACGCCAAATATGGGAAGTCAAATCCAAAGCAAGTCGCACTTTTTGCCTGCCTGCTGGGTCAACGTTTAACGTAAAGCAACTTAAGTGAAAAGCGGAAAATTGGACCCTAGCAGGCAGGGTAAAATTTTACCCTTTTGCTTATGTTTTTCCCTCAAAAGCAACTTAAGTGAAAAGTGGAAAATTGGACCTAGCAGTAAAATTTTACATGCCTCGCTACTTATGTTTTTCCTTGGCTTATAGCCAAAAAGTGTGACCCATCCTTGCATTATTAAATGCCTAAAAGCTGACTTCTTTTAATTGTCGGAAGCATCCAGTTTTGGTGCCTAGGGTTGGAAAGGCTTCCTTTTTATTATTTTGGCTATCTGCATGTTGATGTGAGTGCATGGGTGAATAAAATAATATTTTTAGTTTGTTTGGCATGCAAGCAAAGTCTAAAAATAGAGGGCAACATGCTTTATAATCAGATCTCGGTGAAGAAATTAGATATTCATGTTATGGACTGCATACTTGTCTTGAATTATTTGTAGGAATACTTCATTTATGCCCATATTGTGAAGAAAGAAGAAGTCAATGTCTCGATACTTGAATATATCTTCAAAATCGAGAGAAGAAATAGATCCAATTATCATAATTACAAAGGCTTCCTCGCAAAAATCATTCTCTTGTTTCTAACACAACCATGTAGAAGTCATTGCATGGAAAATTCCTTTCGGGGCTTGTGCATGTGCTCTTAATATTCCAAATGAAGTCTTTTTTGAATTTACTTATATTTGCCTTCACCCGAGTGCTTTCCAGAATTTAAAATTGCTCATATGCAATTAAAATAAAAGGTGATGAGTTTTGTCTGAATTGTTTACGGAAAACATTTTATTAGTGCACATGCTAGAGAAGAAGAAATGCAAAAGCTTCAAGGATAAGAGGGAAGACAGGTCAGAGGCAACACCCACAAGAAAATCACAGTCAGTTGCTTCCAGATCCAGTTTGGTGAGAATCAAAGGCAAAGATTCAACAACATATGGAAGAAAAAGGCATCTCAGATTCAAGGTAGAGATATCATTCAGATCATTCATTGCTAAAATAGATGAAGCAGAAGTACAATGCATATTGGATCAACATGCAGAGTATGGAGGAAGGACAAAATAGAGAGTGTTACAACTGGAATAACTTCTTTTTCTTTCTCTTATTTTCTCCGACAAAGCAATTGAGCAATCAATTAAAATTGTAAAACTTAGGTAATTGGCTATAAAAGTCGTTACTTCAAGTTATTGGAAGAAGTCAATTACTTGGAAATAGGTGGCAGACATGCAAAATAGAAGGTTCTATTTTCAGTTATAAATCATGCATGTCATGCAAAGAGGAATTTTGGAAGGAAGATTGCCACATGCTTCCCTTTTTCATAGCTTCCACATGTGGCAATTCATTGAAAACTCCTATTAATAATTGCCCCTATACACTATAAATAGAGAAAGAGCCTACAGGTTAAAGAAATCAAAATCACAATTTGTTAATCAGCATTCTTGAGTTCCAGACTTTGTGTTGTAGCCATTGATGTTGTTTTTGCGAAAGTCAGGAATTGAATAAAGACATATTTCCGAGAAATTTGTGTCCACGGTGCATTTGTTTCTTACTGTGTGGATCTTTAGATAAACTTTGTGTTATCTGAGATTTAGATTAGAAGCTTTTCTTTTCCTTTACTTTTGAATATTGTGAGATCTACTTGTTTATTTAATCCATGTGTATGAAACCAACTCTGTAAACTATTGGTTGAATTACATATCTTCCTTTCTTCTTTCCCAAATTCCATTATTTCCCCTTCTAAAATATTTCATAAACAATTGTTTACTTGTTGTAGAATTGCTAAGCTATGGTTCATGAGCTTTGTAATTAAAGTAAAACCCCATGCAAATAGTTATTAGGATTCATACTTACCAGATTGATAAACATCTTACACGGAGCCTCACTGGTAAATGAGGGAGATTTATCTCATGACTACCTAGGTTTTTAGCTGTGCAAAAAATCTAGCCAACATTAGCTACAAAGTATACTCTTATTGAGCAATACTCTCAATGTCCATAGTTGTTTTTGCAATGTCATCCCTTTTGTTTTGTAGATATTTAGAGCCCGCACCATTTTGAGGGAAATTTGTTAATGTTTTCCCCAAAACTATAGGGATAGGGATATGTGAAGGGGACTTAGCATCCCATGTTGAATCAATGTAGTTGTTGAATTTGATAACCACAAAACATGGTGGGTCATGTGGTTTTGCGACAACTTTGTAGACAATAGATTTAACTTGGTTGATTGCATTGTTAACAAACCCAACCTCTACCCACAAGTTGCCTAACCTTTTGGCCCTTACAAAGAAAAAAATTTAGCGTATGATTGATATTCATCCAAGTCGATGAAGTATTTCATCTTGTATGTTTTCCAATTTTATAAAATTCAAATAATCATTAATGTTTTGTTATGCATATGAGAGAAACATAGCTACATGGTTTTGAAAGATAAACTTATTCTATATATTAAAAATATTTGTAAATATTATCGATCTATAATGTGTGTCTATATAAGCAATGTTTTGGGTGAAAGAAGCACCTCAATAAATAAAACTACTAATTGCACCGATGAGATGCAATGGAGATGTCAATAGGGATTGAGGGGAAGGAAATTGTTACGTAAAGGGGGAAGAAGATGTGAGGGAAGGTTTGGGGGTTTATGGTGTACATTATTTATAGATGTGAGAGAGGAGATATGGGAAACGATGGCAAACACAAATCATGGAGTACTAATAAAGGAGTATCTTGTAGGCAAAGGAAAGTGATACAGGAAAATTTACTTTCGTTTTGTTACTTTCTTATGTGAACAAAGGTGATGTAATGAGTTATAACATATCTCCGGGAAGATAATGAAAACATTGTCCTCAATTACACTCCATGACAAGAAGATAAGCATCGACAACATATACTCACTATAAAGCAAGGAATGCAAGGGAACCTTTTGAGAGAAACTTGGAAGGTGTTCGATAGTTATTTAATGTAATATTTTTAAATAGTTGATAAAAAAATATTGATGATTTTGTTTATGTCTTGTACTTATATCATCTATAAAATGGAGCAATTCAGGCCCGACTCTTCTCATTTTTGAGCTAAACATACAAACCAAAAGTTATTTTTAGTATTTTTGAGTGAGAAAGGATGGGATATATGGATGTCCTTGAGGCTATGAACTCTAGAGATTGTTGTGAAAGTAAGGAATAGCTATTTTATCCAAACTCAATCCTTATGCTTTATGTATTGTGAGAGCCCAAATCATTTTGAGCGAAGTTGTATGTGGGTTCACGCATGAAATAGGGGTAATAAGGATATGTAGGGGTTGCAAAACATCCCATTTGGGACCAATTTTTTTTGAATTTGATAACCACAAAAAGAGGAATTTTGGGAGAGCCTGCACTGAGAATGTATACAATTGAAATGATGTTAATGATCGTGCATCGTTGAGAAGTCCAACCTCAACCCATAGACTTGTATAAAGCACAACCTTTTGCCCCATAGGAGTAGAATTTTGGGTTGTAATTGATCATCATCATCATTTTCTCTTGATGATATGTTTCTTATATATACAACATTGTAACATTCAATAGGGACGTTAAATGACCTCAACATCACCTTATTATGGTGCTCAACCGAGTCATTTGTGAGGGAAAATGGGGAGATGATGTCAAGGTCCAAGCCATAAATTAAACATTAATTAAATATTACAAAGTTTATCAACTATTATAAAGTAAACTATAATATAAAACTGAAATGAACGATAACAAGATTATTCCAAGCTATAAGATCTCAAATGCTAATAGAACATTACATACAATAAATTACATTCTCATACACAATATCAATAATCGGAATGTACATATAGGAGGCTCAGTGGAAATGCAACTACCATATATATTAGTGGTGAGAACTCCCACTAACTCGATAGTGAAAGTTAAGCTAACTCCACAAGACTAAGCAAGCTAAATCCACACAACTAGTACACTTAAGCAAGCTAATTTAACAAATGTAGAGATAACTCGAGTACAAGAATTATCCTAATAAACAAATAAAAGGATAAATGATAACCTAGACTAACACCCCATGTAAAGCATAGCTTAGGTGGGCGAATAGAAGGTGGGTCCCAAAAACAAGGTCGATGAGGTACCCCGCACAATAATTGGGGAAAAGGAGTTACCATGAATGAAAAAATCACCACAAGGTTCCCAAAAACTAGTAACAATAATTTATAGAGAGCAAAAACCCGATGCAAGGCATACCAAGAAGCTCGGCTCAAAAAAACTCTTACAATGTTAAAGAAATTAGGTGTGCACCGTGGTCTAAATCCATTGGTCGATCACAAAATTAAAAACAACTGACACTGGGTTGCACTAGAATAGCTCCATATAAGGAGATTGTTAATGGAGTGATGTTGAAAGTGCAAAATAAACCAAACATAATTCGATCAACTGTTACAAATAGGTGTGTCACGATCCAAGAACAACAACCAAGGAAACAAGGCAAGGACACAAGATCCAAAGTAATAGGAGTGCCACGATCCAAGAATAGCCAAGGCAATAAGGCAAGGACACAAGACCCAAGGAAGCAGGATCAAAACTACACCCTCCCCTACTACTAAATGGGTGGAGTGACATTATAAAATCTATATGAGTGGCCACACCACTACCCGAACACTAACAAGATGGCACTGGGATTCATCAAAATAGCTCCATAACAAAAGAGATTGTCAACATGCCTAAAAAGTCAAAAATACAGATACAAAATCTCTCAAAAGGAGATACACTCTACACCTACTAAATAAAATAGCTCAAAACAATGAGCACTATGATGCAGATGGCATATAAAGTGGAGTAAGAAGCTGAATGGTGGAGGAGCCGCGCTTATAGAGTCCTCTCAAGGAGTGTCTATGTCACCACCACAAGTGATCAAAAATCCACCCCAAATCAACACAAATGGATGATGAAGATGTATACATATGATTTGGTGTGAAATGCACAACAGGGTCATGTAAAGGAACATCAAAATATGTGTCAGGTCGATCATGTCCAATAGCTGAAATCTTAGGTCTCTCGTGCTTCGACTAAAGGTGTAAAACACATGTAACTCTCGATCATTGGAAAGAGACAAGTGAGAAAAAATAGGAGCTTTGTCGATGTCTTACCCAATGAATTACCTATTCGAAAACCAATGTCATGATAAGTATGCCACTTAACAAGTTGAATAGGTGAAGTAATACTCTATGAATGTTTATCAATACCTCCGCCTGAAACACATAGAATGGACCATACGAGAACCAAATCTAGAGGCATTCTTCTCAAAAGAGCCATGCATGTGAGTAGAAGGCATTGAAGTGGGATACACATAATGTGTTACTGTAATAGGAATAGTACAATAGAACATGTAGTAACAAGCGTAATAGGCTTTAGAGCATCAACAACAGTGTAGGTTCATAAACTAACAAAATAAGGTCAGTGGGTATAAGAGCAATATCTACATGTGAATTAGGAACAAGGGTATGAGAGTCCACAATATGAGGATGATGTTATAAGGTAACAAGTTTTTGTTGCAAAGAGTGTATGAGTGCATCTTTATTGTGAATGAGGTTATGAAGAAGAGAGTTTTTCTTTTTAAGAGATCTATTTTCTTCCACAAAATTAACCATGTCCTCTTGAAGTCCACACACTTCAATAAAAACATCTCGTTCTCGAAGCCATGATAGATGCAAGAATGCAACACCCAAAAATAGGATGTCGACTCAACCAAAAATGCGTCTGCATGGGATTACAACACCCCCAAATGTTGGCACTTTATAAAATAATGTGTTTTACAAATTAAATGGTACCAATGTGTGGGAAATAAAAAAATATGAACTTTTACAAAATACGGCGATTCCAAGCTACTAAT
The DNA here is from genome assembly GCA_018340775.1 of Taxus wallichiana var. yunnanensis. NCBI lineage: Eukaryota > Viridiplantae > Streptophyta > Pinopsida > Cupressales > Taxaceae > Taxus > Taxus wallichiana. The sequence continues at coordinate 679,203,176 of CM031244.1, forward strand.
ATAAAGTTATCAAGGAAACAATTTCCTATCAACAACGGTCCATTTTAAGCATTGTTTTTTTTAATTTAAAAAAACTTGTTTGTGATTTAAAAAATATATAGTTTTTATAAAACCCTAATATCAGCAGAGTAAATGTATGAACTATGATAAATAGTTTTTAGATACAAGATCACACAAGTAATAAGCTTATGAAATATGAAACCCTAGGTGCAAGAGAGAGACTGAAGGACTTAGTTGATTTATGTTTGATGTCGAGACTGTGAAGACTAGAGAAAATGATAAACAAGAAGGGAAGATTGTTGCAGAATCGCGCACATAAAATCTGGAACTATTGGATATTCCTAGACTGGAGTGTCCGGACTGGTCGGTGTGCATGGGTGCTGGAGTCTTCTTCTAGGGACCCATCACTACGAAAATGGTTGGAACCTAAATTTTCTAAGTGTTACTTAGTAGTCGTTGGTCGCATGTATGTCATTTGTATGATCACCAAAATTTCCTATAACCTGCAAAGAGATGATGACCTACAAAACCTCAAACTACATCAAATCCCAAAAAGAAAAGATGTAATATGGGGAGTCGACTGATTCTAGCGATCACCCGACTAAGTGAACTTACGACTAAGTGTTGCACTACATCTCAGACTCTATGTAGTTCTTATGCGTGTATGATAGAATCATGCCCTAGGATGCCCTTGTGCAAGCAAAATTGATAGTAGGGAGTATCTAGATGTAATAATGTAGATAGATGTGTGGATGGAATAATGAACTTCCCCTTTCTATGTTGTGTACACAGAAGATGCAGTCCCTTGTCCCTTGAATGAAAGCTAGATGAATGCCTTTGATGCTTTTATATGCCTTTGGATGTAACCTTAGGTGATGATAATAGATGCTTAGAGCTTGGTCCTTTATTTTGGTCAGATAGTTTTGTATTTATATAATTCCCTTGGTTGAATTTCTTAATTGACAACTAGAAGGCCGACCCATAAGAAAATAATATACCTAAAAGAAGCAAGATAAGATAAAAAGGGTCGGGGTGCCTGGAAGGACGAGGGCACTGGGCATTGACATCCTACAGGTGTTGGTGTCGAAGCTATAAAAATACACAAGTGAAGTACTAACTGGTTGTAGGGTGTGTAAGACCAAAGAGAAAACAAGAAAGACAAAAAGAGGCCCAAGATAACAATTCAATTACTAGTTTTCTCGCTTAGGAATCATATAGGAATCATATGAAAGTATAAAAATACAAAAGGGGCTACACTTAAGCACCCACTAGTAGGAATCTATGATTCTAGTTCCCATATGACCACACAATGTGATGAGAGGCTAAGGATTTCATGGGCATCCCCTCCCATTTACATGTCCTACTATTTTTGGGTGGTTCTCGAGGAAGTGTTGAAAATGGCCACAACTTTCCGTTTAGAGAAAGGGTGCACATGACAATTCATAGGCCTAGTTTTTTATCGTTCCTCCAAATCGCTTCATTCCAGCAGAATATGTTGAAGACCCGGATAGTTTTTCACATCAGCGAACAAAACCTAGAAATGGTTAAGCCGTCTGACAAGCACATATAGGCAGATTGCAACAACACCTTTTACACAATTCAAATAGGTGTCTCTTTCTACACACTAATAACCATCCTCCGTGTTGATCCGTGTAACCTACATAAAAATAAAAAACTACCCATAAAAAGTTTGGAAACAACCCGTAAAGGTTTTTTAATCCTTCTAGAATCTACGTAGTCTCTAGTATGGATATGTATGAGAATATGTACCTGTCACCAACTCTGCAAAAATTAGACAACATCAAAACTACATGTCGCCACCAAAGGTCAAGTTTACAGTGAGGTGATCTAGGGGTTTTGACACCTTTTAGATCCGATGGTGCCCTCTATTTTACACAAAAATACATGATATGGATGTCTACAACATCTACCGCTCTGATAACATGAAAGGAACGATAATAAGATTGTTCCAAGTCATAAGATCTCGATGTTAATAAAACATCACATACAATGAATTACATTCTCTTACATTAGCTCAATAATCAAAATGTACATATAGGAGGAGGGAAGTGCAACTACCACCTAGATCAATGGTGAGAAATCTCACTAACTAATACTAGCAGTTAAGCTAACTCCACAAGACTAGCAAACTAACTCCACAAGACTAACAAACTAACTCCACACAACTAGTACACCCATGTAAGCTAACTCAACAAGTGTATGGATAACCCAAGTACAATAATTATCCTAATAAACAAATAAAATGATAAATGATAACCTACGCTAACAAAAACATGATACTTAAATATCACACAAACACCAAGATTTAATGTGGAAAAACCTCGGAGGGTAAAAAACCACGGACAAAGTAAGATTTCCATTTAGTGAGAAACTTTTACAGTCTAGTAACTTCTTTACCCACTTAGTCATGTAGACATTAATAGGTGTCTGCACTCTCTCCCTTTTCTATTTTTCAAATGTTTTCACATGAATTCAATTTCACCCAACCCCACAGGTCTTATTTAAATATTTATTTATGGGTGTGTCTTCTTGTGAAACGCCCCACTACATTCATGAATTGATTTTTGAAATCAATTAAACCTATGACCTAAAGTTTATGTTAAATAAATATAAATATTATATATTTTTATTTAATTAATTATAAACTATATTTTATAGCATATAAAACACTTAATATTAATGTTCTAACACTCCCCCTTAATATTAAGTGGGGTTTATATGCCAACATTATATGTTTATACAACAGGATTTACAATCCTTAAACCATGGTGAGGGTTTAGGCTAACATATCACATTTTGTAGGATTTATACACCATTATATTAAGATTACCCTTTGGTACAAAAAGATTTGGAATCCGTAAGTCAGAAGTGATGATTTAGGCTAAACATGATTTGTGAGACTATATCTCACTGTTTCTCATGGAAAATCTATACCAACAACTCTAATTGTCTTTTATAAAGTAAGGACCTCATTTACAACATGATGTCACATTATTGGACTACACAGTAAACTTAGAGTGATAAGTTTACTAAGATTGTAAAAAGATATTTGATGCTTTAATTTGGAGCAATATATATATGTGAAGAATAGAAACACATGGTTAGTCATCAAGAGGCGGCATTGCTCACACTCCCCCTTAATGGCAGCTTTGAAAGGTCAAGCATTGCATGAAACTTTCTGAACTTCACATCACATGATGACTTCGTAAATATATCTCGCAACTTGATCTTCAATATGGAAGAACTAGAGTTCTATATCATCATAGATCGCCTTCTCTCGGATGAAATGAATATGTATCTCTCTATGCTTCATTTTTGATGTTGAATTGGATTATTAGTAGAGCAATACAACTTTGACTATCACACGGAAGAGGAGTACTTCCTTTATCTTCTATGTGAATCTCTTCCAACAACCGCTTTAGCCACATGGCTTCTTTCGTTGCTTCCATCGCACTTCTATATTCTGCCTCAATAGAAGAGATGGAGAATGTTGGTTGCTTTTTGCTGCTCCAAGTAATGACATATGTACCAAACTTGGACATATAGCCGATTGTAGATTTTCTATCTAATACCACATCTATATAGTTAGAATCACCATATCCATATAAAAAATATTAACACAATATAAACCATTATTGATTTCACTTTTAGCCATATATGAATCCTACATTAATAGGTTTAAAATCAAATTGTATACCAACTTTAATGACAATATGTTTATAATCAACCATGTCATATTACCAATATATTGAATTTTTTGAAAAACCAACTTCAACATTTCAATCTTGAAAAAATATTTTATGAAAAGGATAATATAATAGGATAGTATCCTAAATATGTTACAAATATTAGATGCAATCAGTATTGGACATCTCCAATATAGACACAAAGGTGTCCCCAAGTGTCATTTTGATGTGCATATAATACTATTTTTAGTAATCACATACTAATTTAGAGTTTAGAAATGTTTTATTAACATATATATCTTCATTATCTAGCTTTAAGCCTTTTAAATTTGTGATAAGACTAATTTTTAACTAAGGCTTTAAATTTAGATAACACATCTGATTTGTTTTTAATAAAGAATGACCAAATCATGCAAGAATAATCATCAATGAAAGTAACAACATACACTGAACCATTTAAGGAACTTCTAAAGGTCCTCTAACATCACCGTGGATAAGTTCTAGAGGTTCTAAGGAGTTTGCTTCATGATGACTATGGAAGGGGTTTGTTGATTGCTTACCATGTAAGCACCCTTCACAAGTTTCGTGATCATGAGAGATAGGTGAAGACCAATAATAAGGTTAAGCCGAGACATGTCATACATGCTCTTAAAGTTAACATGACTTAATCTTTCATGGCACAACTGAACATCATTCCTATTTTGAGTAGAAAAACATGAAGAAAATGCAAAACTCTGAAAAGAGACAACTAAAACTTGTTGTAGACCGATTTTGATTTATTTATATCCATCTTCTCATGTTTTGTTAAAAGGGATAACTTCATACCTCTTGTGAAGAATGTTGATTAGGTCATTTAAGAATTTTTCATGAGGTAATGCCATGTTTGGAGTCCAAAGTAGGGACTCGAAGTTGAAAGAAGATTCTAAAGCGAGACAGAAGACTTCAAAGCTAGCTAAGAAGAATCTAAAGTGAGACAAGAAGAATTTGGAGCCGCTTAAGAAGACTCGAAGCTATATAGGGAGACTCTAGATCTAGCCAAGGAGACTTAGAAGCAATATTGGTCAACTCTAGATCTCGCATTACCTCTTGTTTGATTTCTGCAACATGATCCTTGACCACAATCACAACCAAATATGATAAATTGTAATTAGTAAATTCATAATCATTAACCCAAATATACTCTTTTACATCTACAAAAGGTTTTTCAGGTGGGAACAATGAGATTTTTTAACATTCATTCCATTTGATATTGTCACATCTTCAAGACCTATATTCTATTAAAGCTACCACAATGGCTAACCATGGTCTCCCTAGGATAATTGGATATCCATGTATCTTTTTCTTTGGTTACATAATCATAAAGTCCATTATGTATTGGAATATCCTCATTATTATCAAGAACATGTATCACATTTGAGGAGGGTTGCAAAAAATTCCATAGAGTTGTTCAAGTGGTTGTAGGTGGGATTGGCGGGCTCTTCTAGCTTCCATTTGAAACAATGTAATGTTATCATTCTCAAATGTCTCGTAGATTTTTTTGCTTCTTCATCAAAACATGTGACCCAAATTTCCCATCCGATGTTGTCCACAAAGTCAAAAGCAAAAAAATAACCACTTCCCTTGTTGTTTTGGTATTCTATAAAAGTTGTTTTTGCAAGGGCTCGACCCTTTATTGACCAAAACCTTGAAGATGTATTCAATGCACAATTTGAAGAGGTTGTGGTGCGTAGTTTAAGGGAAAAAGTTTGTGGAAGGAGACAATTGTGTAGAATTACAATTATTGGAACCAATAGTCACTTTTGGGCTTGTTTGTTTTGCACGCACAAGATGACATGGAAATTGAGTAGGAGCACTATACGTACCCAAAATTGTAGGGTACAACACCACCAAAATGATGTTACACATGCCCCAATGATGATACAGGTCACCTCGCAAGGTGTTTGGGATCCAAAGAAGCTCGCGAAGTATATGTTAGCATCCCAAATGCTTTATCCAAGTTCCTTGTGCTTTTTTTTATCCCTTTCCCCCTTTTTTTGGCATTTTGACCTTGATATAATGAAACCGCCGCCCTACCGCCTGTGGCGGTCTTGTAACCACCACCCCGATCGGACAATGTCCTTCACGCGTTTTCTAAAGACGTTCCTTTGATCACGACTTGCGTAAATTTTCAACATTTACCAGCTTTTCTCAACCGCCTTAGCTTGTATTTATGTTTTTGGTTCCCTATAATAGTGTTTCTCCATTGTTTAATGGTAAAGAGTTCCATTCCAAGTTACCCTTTGGTGAATGGGAATTCTATAAATAGTTGGTTTGTTTTCAAACAAATGGCCCCTCATCCTCCCAATTCTCTTGTTTAGTTTTCAATTTCTTGCTTAGAATTTTGTTAGTTTCATGTTTTGCTTCCATTGTTGGCACTTTATTTAAGGTCATATCATCTTCTCGTTTCAAGTCTTGTTTCATTGTTTAATATACAATTAGTTAAAGCATAGGTAGCTTCATTTCTAGACTAGAATCCATTAAAGTTACAGGTTTTGTTTTGTCACAAGGATAATTTCTGAAACTCTCGGTACACTTGTGTTGTATTCCCGCAATAAATCCCGCTAAGAATTGCATAGTCAAGCTCTGTTCACTTGCGCTATCCCTCTCCTACTTGCATTATATTCGGTCTATATCTAAAGCTATTGTTCGATTGCTATCTTTTGTTGATACTATCATATACACACTTTCTGGATTCACGAGAACACGAAGGAACGAGGAGATCACACTGAGGGGACGAAATCACACATGACTGGATTTACCATTGTTTTGTAAACACCAGGTTTGAGCTATCAAAGTTCTAGTTACAACATATCAAATAGAGTAGTGAATTATTTTATTTCAATCAAAGCTTGCTTTCGATATTGCACCGGAAGTCATGTGGGGATTGATAGTTTTTGAGAAATTGTGATTCATTCCTCACTTCTGAGGTAGGATCGAGAGCCTTTCGAAATTCAAAATATATAACTGCTTAGATATTTAGGATAAAATCACAACTACACAGGTGCGAATAGCCATACCAAAGCTACCTTGCTTGTTTTTATTCTTTATTAGATTAGTTGTTCATTTTATAGATATACTAGATAGTTTTCTTTAATTTCATTGAAATACGTCATTGAAAAATACAAAAATAGAGGAATGCTATGCATAGTGTAAAATACCTCTTTTATAATCAGTTTATTTAATGTTAGTTAGAGGTTGACTCATCTTCATATGACAATCACGGGACCTAGAGAGCCCAGAGTATATATTTGAACCCATAATACCTCAACCAAATCTACCCACAACCTTAGCCAACATATAGATCAAGACCTTAGGATTCAAGGCTTTCGAGCCACAAAAACTTACAAGCAATTAGTGAACAACTAAGAGGATTGAATATCGAAGATGAAAAAGCTTACACATTTTGGTCAAACCATCCGAATTATAGATTACCTTGATAAAACACCTAAATAACCATGTAAGGGTTCAAACAACAAAAACATTTGGTTGTGATCCTTTGTTCCGTAGCCTAACGCAGAGACCTCCTCGTTGATATAAACACTAGCTTACATATCCAAGTCGCCATAACACCTGTAGGTACTCTTAGAAAATCATATAGCTTCTAGTTCTAAATGTAGAGGCCAAAAAGGCATACGACTTACTCGGATAGTCGGAAGAAGGGATTGATTCTTATCATGACCATAACAGTCCTCAACAACCATGAACTTACTACGTTGTGATCCCCAAGTCCCACAACCCAACGGGCGTATAAACCAATCCAAGTATTAACACCGGCATGCGAACATTAGTGTTTAGATCCTCACCACTCTCGTCGATATTATAAGACAGCTTCTCTATATTAAACATAGAAGCTAATCAATCTAATATTTTATAGGCTAGACCAAAAAACCATCCATAACTCACTACGCATCCACTAAACCACCTATCACCCTTTCATGACCTTATGTCTGAGATATATACGAAGCTCTCACAGTCACTTCCCATGTATCCAACAACCAAGAAATAAGATATCGACAGAGCTCGACATTTATTGAGCCTCTAAGCGCCATTATATCTAAATGAGCCATTACACCAATCCAGGTTAGGAGGGCCTTCTTCGCCTTAGATTCACAGATCCCATTATTGCGTATTGAGGATTTAAGATTACCTAATTAGCTTATACCTATCTATCCACATTCAACATTCACCGGTTGTCTCGACATGACCTCGAGAAGTTAGGTACGAGGGAAAGGGTACTTGTAGATTCCTATGCTCGCTTGTCACTTTTCCATCATACAATATTTTCTCGGGCTGACCCAACGTGAAACAAACCATATTCACTATGCATCCACTAAACCACCTATCACCCTTTCATGACCTTATTCTAGAGATATATCGACTCCCACGACTTCCCACGTATCCAACAACCAAGAAACATGATCTCTCATTGATTGGAGCCTCCGAAGTAGCCATTATATCAAACGAGCCATTACACCAATCCAGTTCAGGGCCTTCTTCGCCTTAGATTCATAGATCCCATTATTGCGTATTGAGGATTTAAGATTACCAGAACTAGCTTATACCTATCAATCCACATTCAATATTTGACCTACTGTTTCTCAAACACACCTTAAGAGTTAGGTCTACGAGGAAAGGGTACTTTTACTAGAGAATCCCATGCTCTCTTGTCACTTTTCCATCGTACAAAATTGGTGAACCCGACGTGAAAACAAACTCATATTCCTATTTCTATTTTCATTTCTTCCATCCACCTTTCGCTCTTTCCCATTATTCTCGGGAGTATTCATACACCCCCGAATATGTCTATATGATGCATATTCGAAATCATCACCAACTCCTCCACTATGATAATTCTTCAAGCTTGGCGGGGTAACTCCTCATGCTATGATTATTTACTAATACAACCTTTAGTTTGGTGGGTGTAAACAAACAAAACAACAAACATAACATCAAGAATACCAACGACTATGATAAGACGGGATGATGACAAATCTGAAATATCAAAGTAAATTATAATTTAACATGAAATTGTTACAATCTCACCCATGAGGTACTTCAAGTGTTATTGACTTCACTTGCCTTTCACCAAGACTATGGGAGAAACTTTACAATTACACCTCTTAATGGCTTCTTTAACACACCTTTAAAACATGGCTTCCTTTGCACACTTCCTACAATATTTCTCACTACTTCCTTCTATGCTAAATGAGATTCCCGGTGGGTGGCCTCTCTTTTATAGAACTTCCAGGATTATCCATCTTATCTCTAAGATAGGATAAGAAATCCACTCTGACGAATCATATTCCATACCTTAACTCTTATCCGTACATGTAAGCTTATCTTTTAAGATAAGATAAACCTTATCATTTTACATGGGTTCCACATTTTTAGACTTTTTACAAATAAAATATACAAAATATTTATGACCTCACTCCTTGTCCTTATTACCAATATAATATTTCTAATTCCTAATCACGTAGACCCTACTTCTATAATTACCCAAACTTTGACATTTTAACATTACCGGACCACTTAAAACAAATATTTAGGGCTTTTTACAACATTCCTATCACACTTTCACTGATACCACAGTACTCCACATTATTGGCGACCGATGTCGACGAGCATCGTTTCTTCTATCGGCTTTTACTAATTATACTTAACATGGCATCATATTCCTAATACATACATTAATGAAATAGAAATTACGGAGGAAATTTTTAGTGTCGAAGACCTCTCTCAAGTCTCAAAGTAAACTATAGTCAAACAAATAGACAACCATCACCCTCAGGGTTCTACGTGGGATGATAACTATCTGTAATTACTTGTCATCTCAAATTCTCCCCCTCACGAAATGTTATTAGTTCTTCATTACGAATTCCCGAGGAGTTTGATCGGTTTACACAAACACAACACCTAGAGCCATAGGATGCTCTAACAATATGACGTTTACTGAGAATCCACTTCATCTCCTCGGGTCTTGTTCAAACCACAGATCCGTAGACAATCAAACCCACTCCCCTTTTTGGATGAGGAGTACTTGAGCACGCTCTCGCTAAAAGCGAACAACACTTTCCTTCATATGTATCCACCTATAGGAGTTTGCAAATACATTCTAATACCCTATTCCAGAGAACACCCCCACAACTCCACCTATGGGAAATACACTCGGTGAAGTTTGGCAGGGTAATGACCGATTCGCCATAGCAAAGTGAGGTATCATACCCCCTTACAACCTCAAGCCATACAACAAACACCCTTAAGGCAAAGCACTACGTCTTCGCCGATGGAGGTCATTTCAGCCTTAGCTGAGAAGGTTAGAGGGCTAGAACTTGCTCAAGCAAACCAAAATTCATATTTTGGGCAAGCGGGAATCCCCAACCCTCTGCATCACCCTAGTCAAGTTGATCTCCTTACAAGAATAGGCACGTTAGGCATGCCTCCTCAAAATCCTTATAATTATCCATAAATAATGCCAAGGTTAGGACAAGGCGTTTTCAAACGCTGCATGGGGTTGAAAACACATGACACCTCCCGGCTTGGCACCAAACAACCTATACCAGAACAATGCTCCTCCTTATTTAAACATTTATTCAAAATCACCACAAGGAGACATGTTCTCTTCTCCTAGGATGTTCGTTCAACCATAGGGATTCCCTTATGTCCCTACAAACGCATATGCTATGCCATATCAACAACCTATTCCACCTCAACCCCCTCAGCAAACCCCATCAATGGTCGAGGCCTACGTAGTAGGGACTTATTCAGAATATTTAAAAGAGCCCCTAGACTTCACCATACGAAGCGTTATGCTTCCAAGACCTCTTCCCGATTTTCCCAAATACAAAGGGGAAGGGGACCCAAACGCACACATTAAGGCCTATGCCACAGCCATATACGGGAGTTACTCCCTTGGGACGGGGTTGTTGCTAAGATCTTCCCCAAGACCTTAGAGGGTATCACCCTTGATTGGTATTACAGAATACCTAAAGCCTCGATACACTCATTTAAACAACTCGTGTCTGAATTCATCAAAGCTTTCGATATGAACAAATTATTAAGAACAAGAATCGTGAATTCTTGCATATTAAGCAAGAACATAATGAATCCGCTATGATTTTATCCAAAGATGGTGTACGGTTCTCTACTCATCAGTGAGTGCTCCAAATATGGATCAAATGGAACTATGCGATTTATTCCTTAATTCACTCAATAGAGAGATAAAGGAAGAAGTCCATAAGTTCCCACTAAGAACTTACGATGAAGTACTCGAAAGTGCTCTCCAATCGACCAAGCAACGATTGATAGTGGTCGTAAAACATATGGGACAAATGGGAAATTAACCACTCCCAATCCACTTCGAAATGGGAACGCTAATCAAGGACCTAAGATCCTTAACAAGAACCATGGTGTTACAACAGATGGAGTAATCGACTGCTAAAAGGGCAAATGTTGTAAACGTTTCCCACCACTAGTTAATAATCAGCGAAATAATAATTTTACCCCAACAATCAACGTGGTGGATTTTAATCGTCCACCACGGCAACAACAACAACAACAATAGAAAAGTCCAGACACAAAGTCCAAATCAAAACCCAACCGGATATTAGAGTCAAAACCAAAGGCAACAACCTCAAAAATTTTACTCTAAAACCAAAACCTTATCAAAATTTCGGGCCACAACAGGTTTTAAATCAATAGCCTCAAAATTACAATCCCAATCTATATTGTGGCTTCCACAAGATTCAAGGCCACGATACTAGGACTTGTCGTGAATACAATAAATTCATGCAATGTTTGCCAGAAGATCAAAACTAACTCTTTATAGATATGTTTTTAGCAAATTCTCGTAGTACCCCACGCCAAACACTTTACGGGGCGCCTCCCTCAAAATGCATCCCTCAAGATCTTTAATGACCCACTCCCAAACTATTCTAACAACAATAAATTAGATCCTAATGGGATAAATAAGGGTTTCATGACAGAAACAATGATCATGAAGCTTCAACTTCATTAAATCCACCAAATCACCCCAATTAGGAACTCGACCTCAAACTAAGATAGTTGGTTTAGTGGAGTTAGACATCGAGCTACCCATAGAAACCATAACAAGAACACGGATTATTCTTCTCAACCAACTCTAAGTTATTCATTAGACCCGATAACACTAAACAAACATTAAAAACCTATAGGCACCTATGATCTAATTAATGATTTAACTAAAACCTTCTCACATCTCCTTCTTGGATTTATTAAAAACTCTCCCACCCATAGAGCTACTCTCTTAGAAGCATTAGGCCTTGGTCATTTAATCAACATCACTCCTCCCTAAAACGTAAGTAAACCATGTGGATTTTGACATTTATCCTCCGGGGCAACTAGATAGGGATACAAATTTATATTCGATATAAGCAAAATGCCAACAGACGCTGAAATTACATGAAGAGGCGACCCAACTTTACATTTACAAGTTTGGGTCTACAATGATTATGTTAAACGTGCAATGGTCGATGATGGGGCAAAATCAACATAGTCCCCTTCACTTTCCTTCAAAAGCTAGGATATGGAGAAACAAACTGTTCCACGACGTAAAATACGCTAAGAGGTTATGATAGCCTCAAAGCCACTTCGATTGGAACCATAATTTTACCAGTCACTTTAGGACCCAAGATGGTCCTCACCGAGTTTTATATTATAGATCGGGAAACCAATTATAATATGATCCTTGGTCGGCCATGGATACACCGCATGAAGGCAATCCCTTCCATGCTATTCCAAGAAATAAGATTTCTACACTTAGGGAAAATATTTGTGGCACAAGGTGACCCAAAACCCTTCGATATACACCTAGCTAATTTAAAGAAAAGACCAGGTGTTCACTCGAGTTTGAACTCCCAACAAATCAGCTTGTCAAGCCAACTAATTCACAACCAAAAGAAAAGTTGATACCCACCACTAAGTTAGAAATTACAAATCCAACCAAGACGTTCCAGTACTAAAAAATGAGACCAATGCTATAAAAGTAGTATCACTAGGGACTACTACAAAAATTGTTGAGTTACTGGAGAAAGACTTACCTATTCTCCTACCGTTTGATTCCATGGGTATAGGACACACCCTGGGAATCGCTTCTCTTCCATCAGATGAAGTTTTTATGGTAGAAGTAACCAAAGCAAAAGAAATAGATACGACAAATATCCCAACATCAATTTTTTCAAACAAGTATTGGACTCTCCACTTCGATGGAGCTAGATGTCGCTTTGGAGCTAGGGTGGGAGTGATCTTTACTTCACCTGAGGGAAATATCCTACCTTTCACTTTTAAATTAAACTTTGAATGTACAAACAATGGATCTGAGTACGAAGCTCTCCTCCTTGGCCTCATCTTAGCTAAAAGAATGGGTGTCAATAACATTAGAGTGCTAGGAGACTCATGAACTAGTCGTAAACCAAGTCTCCGAGGTATATGAAACTAGAGCTGAACATTTACAACTCTATAAAACAACAATAGAGATGTAGATCTAAGTAAGGGATTTAACTTCATATCAATCAAGCAATCCCACGAGAATGTAACCTTCTCGCAGACTCGATAAAACCCTCAACTTCCCATTTCACCCCAAACAATGAGTTGAGGACACAAATTTCACAGTATCACTTCATACCGAACCATTAGTGCGTAAAATACCAACAAACTCACTCCTAGCTCATGGAGAAGCTGAGGATGATGTTTCTATCATAGGTCACTTTGACAATGATAAAGTCACTCTCGAATATCTGAACGCCTATGCGAACTACACCTTGCTCACCATATAGTTGATCTTTCCCTAATACCTAATTCCTCTTCCTACTTTGGAAATCCCATAGTAGAGTCTCCTCCACAAAAAGATCAATATCTATGAGATAGAAAATGGAGAAAGCTTGGAATTACCTCCAGCCCCACCTGAATTTGAAGAAGGTAACGCTTCTTTGATAGAAGAAACCATTGATATAAACATTGGAACGGAGGAGGAACCAAGAATTTTGAAGTTGGGATCCTCGTTAACTCCAGAGGAGATAGAAATACACACCCAATCCTTAAAGAACATCAAAAGGATTTTGCATTTAACTATAAAGAAATGATGGGCATTGCACCACAAGTCATGGTACATAATCTTGTCACTAAACTAGATGCGAAGCCAATTAAACATAAGTCAAGACCAATGAAGCCAAAAGTGGCTCTCATGGTAAAAGAGGAAGTAGTAAAACTTCTCCAAGTAGGATTCATCAAGCCCATTGACTATTCACAATGGGTATCTAATATCATTCCCGTCCTAAAAATAATGGCAAAATACGCATTTGCATAGATTTTCGGGATATTAACAAAGCTTGTCCCAAGGATGATTTCCCATTACCATCCATTGACGTTATCGTTGATGCAAATAACTAGATTTGAACTGATGTCCCTCATGGATGGGTTCTCAGGGTACAATCAGATTAAAATATCTAAACAAGATCAAGCCAAAACCACATTTATAACTCCCTGGGGAACTTATTGTTATGTTGTCATGCCATTTGGTCTTAAGAACACCGGCGCTACGTATCAACGGGCAATGACTTATATATTCCACGATCTTATCCATAAAATTGTGGAATCCTATGTGGATGACTTGTTGGCCAAGGCCAAGAAACGCTGTGATCATCCGGAAGTGCTCCGTATCATCCTCTCATGACTAATTGAGTATGGTGTCACATTAAATCCAGAGAATTGTGTGTTTGGTGTGACAGGAGGTAAACTTCTGGGATACATTATATCTTCACGAGGGATTGATGTTGATCCAGCCAAAATATGGGCTATTCTCAAAATGATCCCACCTTTAGACGAGTCTTGAATCAGGTCATTTCTTGGGAAACTTGGTGCAATCCGAAGGTTCATCCCAGATTTAAGCTTTGTCATTCATCCAATCAACAATCTACTCAAGAAAGATTATAGCATCGATTGGACTAAAGAATGCAACAAGGCCTTCGAAGCAGTTAAATGCTTCTTGTTGTCACCACCCACGCTAATGCCTCCCAAGCCAGACCGCCTTTGATCCTATACTCACGAGCCACTCATGTCTCGCTGGCCTGCATGCTAGCTCAAGAAGATGATGACAAATGAGAACGTGCGATCTATTTCATTAGCCGAACGTTGCTCGATTATGAAACACGTTACACACAGGCAGAGAGAGAATGCCTTGCCATAATTTTTGCAACAAAACGTTTGAGACATTACATGTTAAACCAGGAAACAAGGGTCATTGTAAAGACAAACCATTTACGAACATTTCTCACACAAGGATCTTTATCTAAAAAGGCTGGCCATTTCATAACCTTAATGGGAGAATTTGAGTTAACATTCATAAACCAAAATCCGTTAAAGGACAAATCATTATAGACTGGTTAGCTGACAATCCACTAGATGGAGGCAAGCTGGTAGATCTAGACTTTCTCGATGAGTGTGTATACTTTGTCAAAACTAGGCCCCCCATTTCTACATGTCCCTGGTATACTGATATCATCAATTTTATCATGGACCATACATACCCGGAAGGTGCCACGTCACAACAAAGAAGGTGGTTACATTATTACCACTAAATATGTTGTTTTAGACCAAGTACTCTATCGTAGAGCCTTTGATGGCATGCTTCTAAGATGCGTCGACATAGAAGAATCCAAGAAGATTCTTCATGAATCCCATAGTGGGATATGTGGGGCCACTTTGGTGGTCATGCCACCACTCATAAAATACATCGGATGGGCTATTTTTGGCCCACTCTCGAGCATGACATAGTGGAATTTGTACGTAAGTGCCACAAATGCCAAGAATTCTCTCATGAGATTCACATGCCAGCACAATCCCTACAACCAATAACGAACTCCATGGCCCTTCTCCACATGGGGTCTAGACTTGATAGGGAAATTCTCTCCCTCATCAACCGATGGCCATAATTTTATAATCATAGCCACGGAATATTTTACCAAATGGGTGGAGGCCATGCCTCTCACCACCGTACCAGGTTCGGTGATTACCAAATTCATTTTGAACCAAATTATCTGCAGGTATGGTGTCCCACAAGTCATTATCTCAGATAATGGCACATCCTTTAAAAATAACGAAGTTCGTGAGCTATGTAGCAAGTTCAAGATAAACCATCACACGGCCTCTCTTACTACCCTCAAGCCAATGGGTAAAGCCGAAGCAAAACAAAAAACGTT
Source organism: Taxus wallichiana var. yunnanensis (assembly GCA_018340775.1). NCBI lineage: Eukaryota > Viridiplantae > Streptophyta > Pinopsida > Cupressales > Taxaceae > Taxus > Taxus wallichiana. The sequence continues at coordinate 679,219,155 of CM031244.1, forward strand.
GAAAGCTATTCTCTCAAAATAATCAAGGAGAAACAAATGAGATTGGCATTTAAAACTATATCTGGCCTTGTGGGCCCATCAAACCTCAATAAGAACACCAACAAGAGCAACTCCTTTCTCACCGGTATTCGGGCGTAGGTTCTCCCACTTGAGGTTGAAATACCTAGTCTCCGCATCTCATTACAAGGGATTCTGGATGAAGAAGCTTACAGGGAGGCACGCCTCTCTCAACTAGAAAGCCTTGACGAGGCCAAGTTAAATACCGAACAACGGCATAGAGCCTATGCTGACCGGATGTGTTGGCAGTATAACAAAAAGGTCTATGAGTGAGAAATATATGAAGGAGATCTAGTTCTAAGACTAGATAGCCGGATCGATAAGAAAACCGGCAAAGGAAGAAAGTTTCTGGCCCAAATGGTTAGGCCCATACCGAGTCATGAAGGACTACGGAAATGGTGCATATCTCTTGTGCACACTAGAAGGTGAGGAATTCGGTGAAACTGTCAATTCCTTACATCTTAAGCGGTTTTACATAAAACACTCAAAGTCATTACTAGTACATTATAGCTACTTACATTGCATTAGTCTCTTAGCTGCTTCATTCATTCTGTCCATTTCGTAAAAATGGTAGTCCAGGAGCTTACTCTTAAAACAATCTGTTACAAATTTCTGAAATATTGGCAAAAGCATTCATATCACATCTCTCCAAACATCATCAACTATTTTCAAATCTTCTCATCAATTTCAACAGACAAACATTGATGGAAACCATACCAAGACCTACATACTTGGCTTTTCTCTTTCTTTCTACTAGGTGAAGTTGTCCTTACCTACGGTCTGTTCTAGAAGCTTCTTGGTGTCACATCTATCCCTCTTAAATCTCTTTGAATGAAAGGATATCCCAAAGTCATAGATCAGAAATGTCAAAATCAAATGAAATCAAAAGCACCAAGCAAACAAAATATTTTATTTTACACACTTCTTTTCCCCATCAACCTTCGGTGATAAGCCCACATCTCTTACTGGTGATGTGAGGTTGGGAAAGGAAAGAAGTGCCCTTACTCGCATGTATCTTGCCTTTGGTGACAAACCCATGCTTCTTACTAGTGGCGTGAGGTAGGGTGTGGGGGGTCCAATCACACAAACTAACAAATCTTGGTATGCTAAAAACACAAGTCAAATTCTATTAAGAGAAAGCAAATATCCAAATTCCAAAGAGATCAAATCCTCAAAACCAGATTTTGTCAACCAGGTTGCCATTTATGAATCTAAGTCTAGATAAACTAAAAAGTAAGTGGCCTTCTAAGCTTGGTAGTAGTTCTGAGTAGGGTGGGTGTGTAGGTCCAAATTTGGTTCTTGTTACTTATTTGTCTGTCTCTCATCATTCCATTTAGTCAAACTCATACAACTTGTGCCCTTCCTAATTCTTGGTGTTGAGCCCTCACGTCTTACTAGTTGCGTGGATTTGGGATTGGGGCAAGTTCATCTCTTTATCACTATGCATTCATCATGTTTTTGCCAATATAAGAAGGAATTACAAACATTGCCCAAAGAGTTCAAAAGTTCAGTACTACCATATGTTAGTATCATCTCATATCAGCACTACAAAAACTTATAGAGTAAAAATTCTATTTACTATCATTTGTTGTCCATTGCATACATTCTGGAAACATGAAAACAATATTCTAAAAAAACATCTAATAACACATAGAAATGAGTCACAAAATTCAAGATGCCAAGAGTCTAGATCCAAAGATATATATATATATACACACACACACAAATCAGGTTTTGTATACAATGCCATCATGCACTAGGCATGGTCAAAACACTCAATGAGCCCAGAAAATACAAAAACACTCGTATAAACATCTGGAAAAAATACTACAAAAATAGTCTCTCAATCCCTATGGGATCCCTCAGAGGGTGTGCGACCACGCCTAGGACTCCGGCTACGCTGGCGCTCCGAATGCACTGAGGGCTCACGGTCACACCCGGTAGCTACCGTCTCACTATGAGAATGGATCCTCCTCATCAGTGCTTTCGCTTGTCCTATATCCAGCCACCTCTATGTGGAGAGAAGTCATAATCTTCGCCGCATACCAAACAGAGGCAAAAACATCGTGTGCCTACCGGCTGCTGAGGGCTCCCCACATCCACGGAAAGCTCAACACGAGTCTTCTCCGAGGGGAGAAGTAGGGTATCGGTACACACTCAGCGAATCAAGTCTCGCCACTCATCAACAGTCACTACAAACAAAGGAGAAAACAAGTTAGAAAATGATCAACGATAAAACCAAGAGTAAGCAAAACAAAAAGAAACAACAAACTAGAACAACTCTAACTAAAACAAATGTCAGGAGAAGAGTGACAACTCACTAGGATCACCAGGCCTCCAAGAAGGATCTCTAAGATCCGCACCTACCACCGACACCACCACCGACTAGTGCCTCTCTCCCACGTCTGGGGCAATGTGACGACCTGCAACGGACTCGCCATCTCCACCTAAGTCCTGAGAGAGCAACTCCTCTGAAAGCAAAGTCACTCTCTCTACACTCCGCTCCGCCCTCTCGGCCTGCAGGATCTCCTAAGTATCATGCCACTCAAGATCACTATCATCCCCCACCCCGTCTCACTGATCTCCATGTCCTGTGTCTCCTCCTCGGTCTCTCCCCCAGTGAACTCCTCCGACTCGAGTCCACATCGTTGGGCTCATCACTTCTATGAGCAGGACCGGTGGTAATCCGAAGTAAGGGTGCCTGAGGAGCACCATCTCTCCCTCGTGCACGTACCACCCTCCTAGCCACAATAGGAGTATCGGCATAACAATGGTCCACCCTCGGCCTCTAGGACCTCCCCGAGCCTCGCGATAGATCTATACACTGGCACCACCGAGGAAGCATATCACTATAGGGGAGGCCAAATTGCTGTGGAACTCTATCAAAGGGGTGTATCTCCAACTTCCCGCCCTGTCTATCAACTGACTGGTGGTCTAACAGCAATCAAAGTAACGGTCTCCTCTCCCCATACTCTTACCATGGCCTGATAAGGAGTGGCCTCTATGTCTCGCAGTGATCGAGAAGCCATCGCTGGCTGGTGGGGTGCTCTAAGACTACCATCCCTATCCACCTCACTACCCCTAATGACCCCGGATCCTCCACCTCTACGCCTCTCCCATATGGGATAATGTGCTCATACACCCAACTCATGACAAGAGTCGGGTGGCTCAGTGACTACCCCTATAAATGGACTACCCTATATAAGTCATGGTAGGTAGTCCCGAGGATATCTTCTCCCCAAGCATAGACACATCCATGGCCCTCAATCTATGTGATAATAGGAGCCAACAATACAAAAGGGTGTCCCCTCCCTTGTCCCCAATCAATCTGGATGCAAGGATGCCCATGATGGCCTTGCAGAAGCAAGGGAATGTCTGACTCAATAATAGAGTGGATCCTCACGCCCTTCTTTGACCCCATCAATACAACCGCATCTCCCATATAGGTGGCCCACTGAACCACTTGTGATCTAGATATTGCTATCTTAAGAGACAGCCGCCGCCCAAGGATCGGAACCCCCAGTATACGGTAAACATCCTCCAGGTGATGGACCACTCACCCCTAACTCCTGGCAATCGGAAGGTGTTCTCGATCCGCATCCCAATAAGAGAACAAGTCACACAATATGTGACTAGTAGGTGCAACATGAGGAACCTATGCAATCCTCCATATACCAACCCTCTGAGAGTATCCCGCTCTGCCTGGGAGAGTGCCTCCAACACTGCCGAGAGCCAATCACACTCCCTCTCCCAGCTCCATCTAATGTACTCCTTCTTTTTCTAGCATACACCCAAAAACACGCAAAAAGGAGTAAGTTAGTACCAAAATCGCATTGGAAAAACTATTAAGAACATGCAAGAATGTTAAAAATGCAAAAAAAATCAAGTAAAGTGTTGTTTTGACACTCTGTAATGGACCGCCACCCTGTGCAGGGTAGCGGTTCCATAACCGCCACCTTCTAAGGCGGCGGTCCCATAACCGCCACCCTGCTCAGGGCGGCGGTCTTGTCCCGCGAGTTCGAACGGGTCATATGCCCTAAAAATGCTCAAAAACGTAAAATTTGACCATTTTAACTAAAACAAAAGCCTACCCATTAGGCGCCCCCCCTAAGTGACCCTATTAACACTAAGCATTTCTAAAAATGACCCCCAAGACAAATATTTTGACATTTTAACATTTTGGGTGCAAAAACGGTAAATCAAGAAGAACTAACCTGAGATCTCGTGGAGGCATGATCACTATCTCACCACGAACATTTTGACTATACTCTCATCGAAAACCATCACCGTGGGTCCCAGAGCTCAAAAACTATCAAATCAACATGTGCAAATGAATAGGAAAATGAGCCCTTTATATATATAGTGTTTTGACTCATTTTTTAATGCCCCTTTCGTAGGTTTGGAGCACCGACGAGGTAAGTTCTTATCCCCGCGCAAATGGTAAGTCCTCATTTCATATTAATTTAGTATTTATTTTCTTGACTTATTTTATCTATCTACACTTGAGTCCTCTTTTCATTTTCAAGTAGTAGCGGGAATTTGGATGGTGTCATTTCGACACACGGCGTGTTAGGTATAATTTCTAGCTTCCCATTTTGGGACCGCCATACTGACCCACCGTTTTACGCCTCTTCATGGCTAAAACACTTCTCCGAGGGGGCAATATGTACGTACCCAAAATTGTAGGGTACTTGCACCACCGAAATGATGTTACACATGCCCCAATGATGATACAGGTCACCTCGCAAGGTGTTCGGGATCTAGAGAAGCTCACGAAGTATATGTTAGCATCCCAAATGCTTTATCCAAGTTCCTTGTGCTTTGTTTTATCCCTCGCCCCCATTTTTTTGGCCTTTTGACCTTCAGTAATGAAACCGCTACTCTCGCCGCTGGTAACGGTCTCAGAACCGCCGCCTCGCTCGCTGGCGCGGCGGTCCTTCACGCTTTTCCAAAGACGCCTTCCTTTGATCGTGACTTGCATAAATTTTCAACATTTACCAACTTTTCTCAACCACCTTAGCTTGTATTTATGTTTTTGGTTCCCTGTAATAGTGTTTCTCCATTGTTTAATGGTAAAAGAGTTCCATTCCAAGTTACCCTTTGGTGAATGGGAATTCTATAAATAGCTGGTTTGTTTTCAAACAAATGGCCCTCATCCTCTCAATTCTCTTGTTCAGTTTTTTAATTTCTTGCTTAGAATTTTGTTAGTTTCAGGTTTTGCTTCCATTGTTGGCACTTTGAATGTCATATCATCTTCTTGTTTGAAGTCTTGTTTCATTCACTACAAGATGCGGTCAGTTTAAAACATAAAATAGCTTCATTTCTAGACTAGAATCCATTAAAGTTGCAGGTTTTGTTTTGTCACAAGGATAATTTCAAAACTCTCGGTACACTTGTGTTGTATTCCCATAATAAATCCCGCTAGGAATTGCATAGTCAAGCTCTGTTCACTTGCGCTATCCCTCTCCTACTCGCATTATATTTGGTCTATATCCAAAGCTGCCATTGTTCGATTGCTATCTTTTATTGATACTATCATATACACACTTTCTGGATTCACGAGGACATGAAGGAATGAGGAGATCACACTAAGGGGATGAAATCACACACAACTAGATTTACCATTGTTCTGTAAACGCCAGGTTTGAGCTATCAAAGTTCTAGTTACAACATATCAAATAGAGTAGTGAATTATTTTATTTCAGTTAAAAGCTTGCTCTTGATATCACCAAGGAAGCTATGGGGATTGATAGTTTCTAAGAAACTGTGATTCATTCCTCACTTCTGAGGTAGGATCGAGAGCCTTTCAAAATTCAAAATATATAGTTGCTTAGATATTTAGGATAAAATCACAACTACACAGGCGAATAGACATACCAAGCTATGTTGCTTTTTTATTCTATTATTAGATTAGTTGTTCATTTTATAGATATACTAGAGTAGTTGCTCTTTAATTTCATTGAAATACGTCATTGAAAAATACAAAAATAGCAGGATGCTTGCATAGTGTAAATACCTCTTTGTAATCAGTTCATTTAATGTTAGTTGGAGGTTGAATCATCTTTATATGACAATCACAGGACCTAGAGAGCCTAGAGAGTATATATTTGAACCCATAATACCTCAGCCAAATCTACCCACAACCTTAGCTGATATAGATCAGGACCTTAGGATACAGGTCTTTCGAGCAACAACAAACTTACAAGTAATTAGTGAACAACTGAGAGGGTTAAACATTAAAGATGACAAAGCTTACACATTCTGGTCAAACCATCCAAATTATAGATTACCTTGATAAAACACCTGAATAACCGCAAGGGGTCGAACAAGAACAAACATTTGGTTGCAATCCTTTGGTTCCACAGCCTAACACAGGAGACCTCCTCGTTGATATAGACACTAGCTTACGTATCCAAGTCGCCAGAACACCGGTTAAGTACTCCGAGAAAATCATACAGATTCTAGTTCTAAATGTAGAAGCTGAAAAGGCATACGATTACTGGATAGTCGAAAGAAGGGATTGATTCTTCACATGACCATAACAGGTCCTCAATAACCACATACTCATAGTTGTGATCCCCAAGTCCCACAACCCAATGGGCCTACAAACCAGTCAAGTATTGACACCGACTTGCGAACGCTGGTGTTTAGATCCTCACCACTCCCGCCAGATATTATAGTACAGTTCTCTGTATTAAACATAGAAGCTAATCAATCTAATATTTTATGGGCTAGACCAGAAAACCGTCCATAGTTCACTACGCATCCACTAAACCACCTATCACCCTTTCATGACCTTGTCTGGAGAGATATATACGAAGCTCCCACAGGTCACTTCCCACGTATCCAACAACCAAGAAATAGGATCTCGGCAGAGCTCGACATTGATTGGAGCCTCCGAGCAGCCATTATATCTAAATGAGCCATTACACCAATCCAGGTTAGGAGGGCCTTCTTCGCCTTAGATTCACAGATTCCATTATTGTGTATTGAGGATTTAAGATTACCCGATTAGCTTATACATATCCATTCACATTCAACATTCACCGGCTGTCTCGACACGACCTCGAGAAGTCGGGTACGAGGAAAGGGTACTTGTAGATTCCCATGCTCGCTTGTCACTTTTCCATCGTACAAGCACCAATTTGTATATGTGAGGATTCAATGATATCCATGTCAATGATAAGAATAGTCCTACTGAGAAGAAGTGGGAAGAATATGAAGATAGTAATATATGGGAAAACCCTTCAAAACATACTAATAGAAGAGGATAATAACGCATACATACATAATTAAGCATCATGCAAAGGAATATGCACAATCACTCAATAAAGTTGTCTCGCAAGTTTTTTTGGTGGAAGCGTTTTACAAACTTGGATGGGGAGGGCTACTGGAAGTGCACTCCATTTGAAAGGAGCACATGGTGTTGCACGTCGGAGCTTAGGGTTGGATGAAGTGGACTCAAGTTCAATAAATGCAATGTTGGTTCAATAATAATATGACCCTCAACAAGATAGACAATTCCTCCTTCCGACAACGATGTGTGTGTGTGTGTGTGTGTGTGTGTGTGTGTGTGTGTGTGTGTGTGTGTGTGTGTGTGTGTGTGTGTGTGTGTGTGTGACTCGACATGCACAAGATAATCTAAGGCGTAAAGCATTGCAATTCTTGTGAGAAAACATTAGTACACATTATTACGAACCTTTTAAATGGGAAAATGGGAGAAAAAAATAATTTTAATTTGTTTTCAAGGGAACAATGATGAAAAACAAAGAGAAAGTTGGAAGACATGGTGTACAAAGTATTTACTTACAAGCAAAAAAATCATAAGATTATTTGTAAATCGCTTACATATATGTCTTCAAATATATAACTAAAGGGATAAGAGTAAGAAAGGGAAAGAACAAAAGTTTCCATACTTGAAAACAAGGATTACAAATGAAGAGACAACCTTTTTTCACATTAAATAATTTTAAAAATACATATTTCCTAATCAAGAATAAATGCATGGTATTTCATCACAATTAGGAACAAGGAATGACTATATTTCGTTACTAAGAGTTCAAGTATTTTAATAAAAAAATTAGGAAACAAGATTTGAAAGGAAGCGACATATATATATAATAGCCTTTCATATGCAAAAGTAAAAGCTAAAATGCACATACAATTTTATAAAATGTTGTCAACAAAAGGAAAAGTCGATGAAAAATTCATTTTTTTGAACCAATTGGTTTTTTTATCGCATTTAAAATGGAAAGGTATTTTTGAACCAAAAAAAATATTAAAGCATGTGTAGAGTTATATACAAAAATTCACAAGATCATATGTTTGCAATATATCTAGTTTTATAGGTTTGTTATGACCGCAATGTAGAACATTAACATTAAAACTGCTCCTTTTAAAATCTTCTTCCCTTTGATAGTGTAAAATGCGCTAATCAAAGTCACTCCATTTGGAGGAGAAATAATATTTATTTTAGTTTTCATTGATGGAAACCAATGGAGGAAGTACATAGGAAAACAACAACGAAAAAACATCGATTACTATGAAGCATATATAAAAATCCCAACCGCAATAGAGAACATAAATCCATTTAAGAAGTTTAAATCTAGGGGGAACGATACAAGACAAATTTATGAGGAGGTCTCTCTATTGATTTGGCGAGCGACTTTAACAACATTTGCACAAATAAGCAGCTCTATGACTCAACTTGGAGCGTATTGATGTGGCCTCATAAGGGAACCAGTCCCTCAAAGACATAATGATTCTCGGCTTTGAAAATGGAATGTGCCCTCACATACCAAGAACAAGAACATTATGGAAAAGATAATTTTTTTCTTTCATTCTAACTTTAATTTAAACTTTATTATGCAAAGCAACAAAGATTCTAACAATCAAAGCAAAGAAATACATTAGTAATAGAGGAAAAATTATTTTGATATTGTAAGATGCAACCACATTTAGAAAAAAAAAAAAATCAAGTGTTCATTTAGCTAAGTCTACGAAAAGTCATAAAAATGTAATTACATAGCTTATATAAATTGTATGCTACAGAGAAATAACAACTCTATAATGATATAAGATACATGAATTTTTTTGCGAGACATTTGAAAATGTATGGGAGTGGCAAGTACACAACAATATACCAAACAACTAGGTAAGAAGCTCAAACAAAAGCATTTTAAATGTCAAATCCTAGACAACAAAACAAGACTTTAAAGGAGGTTGTTTATAATAAATGATGAAGGATAAATGATGTTCATGGTAACAAAGGGTACCTTGTTTTGCCTTATATGGAAGGTAGAGGCCTCCACTCCAAACAACATTCACTATACATGGATCTGTACTGGTCTAGATTGAATATGAGGAGGAATGAATCAAACATTGGAAACAACACACACACATTCCAAACTTATGATTGACCATATAATTGAAATATGATTGTTATTTGATCTACCTCTTCCTTAATTCAAATGCGGTTGGGAGCATAAGTGGTTATTACATCCAAATGTGGGAATGGTCAACCAGCTGCCAAGGCTTAGACGACTTTGACAAAACTTGCAATGAATATATTTGTATTTATAAGTATCTTCTCTTTTAGTCTATTTTTTCTCGGTTTATTTATTTTGTCGATTCATCTACGCTTAGAAAGAACATGCCATTTTTTGGAATTAAATATCAAAGGATGTGATTCAACGTTCTCTTTTTTTTTTGGTATGTTTCTTCGATATTCTTTTAGACCCGCTTTCAATTACAATATTTGCACTCATAATCACTCATGAAATCACTATCATAATCAAATGACCCGAATAAATGGGAAGCATACAATGCCTACAAGTTTTGATTTTATAAATATTTTGATTTCTTTGAGACATACAATAAAATTGGAAGGAGATACAAAATATTAACATAGCCATTGCGTATAAGGATGACATGAATAAATAGAGAAATTGTCCAACTTTTCTCATTTAATCCATATGAATGTTCCTAGCGGTAATTTGAGGCGTCGATGGCCAAACGGCTGAAGCTTCTTCGACCTCATGGGTTTGATCCCCATGATTAAGCGAGACAAAAGTAGAAATGTATGAATGAAGTTCATTCAAAAATATATTTATACTTAATCAAAAACATATTCTATTTATAATTCAAGTGGGTTATGGTCTACCGGTAAGGCAAGAGTGATTTTTATAATAATTATCATTATGACGACTGGGTTCAAAACCCCTAGGCATGCTCAAAAAATAGTATAACTAAGCGGGCCTTCCTTATTTGACTAAGAAAAATCACACAACATTTTACATTTTTAGAAATATTAAGTAGATAGAGTAAGTATGATATGCTTGTTCTAACATAGTCTCAATATTTAATGTTTGAATTGTTATTTAGAACACTTCATGATATTCCCAACAACTAACCATGGGCAAAAACTATTAAATGACTTTTTTATCATGTTCGTATAATTTTGATCTTGATAACATGGATTTTGTAGACACAAAATCATGCACTTACTACTATTATTATATGGTCAAGTATGTTGTTTTATATATGGATCTTGCGTAAAAGTATCTATTGATGACCCATTCCATAGTCCATCTTCTTGTCTTTTTTGTCTTTATTGCTTTTATCTTTCACACTTTCCACTCATACACATTGTTTTGGTAAGGTCACAGGGATCCCTCTCTGTCAGTTCTCTCTCATTTGTTGTCACTTGTTCCTCGACACTAGCGCCATGTTCTCCCGCCCATCTTGGGCACCCATGTCCTCTTTGTTTTTGATCTTATTTTTGACATTTGAGGTCGGTCTTTTCATTTTTCCTCCCATCTCCCGAGGTACTAGTCGACATGTCGGGTCATTAGTGTTGAAATTCAAACAAGAGATCCCTATATAAACACAACATACATACCATAATAAAGGCATATAATTCTTATCAAGGGTTAGCTATCTACATAGAGCAAGGGACTATATTTGGGCACATTATTATGCATACACACTACATAGGAAGGGGAGTTCATTCTATTTCATCCACACATTTGCATTTTTATCTATTTATTGCATGTTATCTTGGTGTCATTGGCGTGAGGGCGACCTAGGAGCACTATTGCACACACAAGCACACATAACTACATTAGGTATAAGATATAGTGTAGCGGTAAGTTGTAAGTCGATCATTATGGCATTTGAGGACAGTCCAAATTTCCTCATTTGCATCTTTCTTTTTAGGATTTGATGTCTATTTGAGGGTTTTGCAGGTCTATTCTTTATTTTAGGTTTACAGGTACCTCGGAAATTCAAGTGTGACATAAAGGCAGCAAGTGCAAAGCCCTAACGACCATATCAAAACCAGGTTCTGACATTTTTTGCAAACCCAAGTGCCTGAAACAAGCCTAGGGTGCCCACGAGCGCCCTTGTCCCTTTTTCAGGTGCCCTAGTCCAGCCATTTTCTCCTACACTACATTTTTCTGTGGTTTGTCAAACAACCCATGCTTCGTTCCATCACATTTCCCGTCTAGACTCACTCGGGATAAGTGAAATTCAGACAAGTACCTTTCTCCTCTCATTTCCTTTCATAGTTACATTTAAATAAATTGTTTAGCATTTACATTCCATTGTATATCATTTGTAGAACTCTGTACATTTAGATTTTAATAAAATAATCGATTTTATTGAATCATTTTGGTGAACTCGTAGCTTAGAACTTTTTCCCTAGGATCCACTAAAACCCTAATGGCTAAGGATAGCTCTTCTCCTTCTTAGCTAGTCATGCCTCATGTGAGTGTCAATCCTATCTATGATGAGGCAACCATAACAAACTTGCCACTTTATATCACAATGTAGTTCTTTCAAACGATACTCAACAGAAACTCTTAGCTCATAAATGCAATGTGCCTACTAGCTTTGATCATTCTACCCGTAGACACAAAATCACGCACTTTGGGTAATTATCCCACGCTACTATTTATATGCTTCTTAAGTGAAAAGAGTACTAATCAACCCATGTCTTTGTTCTTGCATTGTTTTATATTGTTACTTTTGATCTCGCACCCATACTTGCCTATGTACTTTTATATTGTGTTTCTTTTTTGGATCGGGGCACCCAACCATAGGGGCGCTAGACCTTTTCCACTTTCCTTTCACTTTTTGGGCACTTTCTAGTCGTTTGACATTCTATCTTTCTCGTAGTCGAAGGGGTTAACTACAAAATTCAAACAAGAGAACCATATAAATATAAAGTTATGCGACCATAATAAGGGACCAAGTACCAAACACTACTATCACCATCCATCAAAGGCTTCTATTGCTCCATTTACATCCATCTCGATCCATCACAAGGGACAAAGACTCGGTTTTCTCGCATCACACTTCATAGGAGGGTAGTTTATTCTATTCAATGTATGCATTATTTACATTTTACATCTAGTTATTATTCGCTACTCACAAAGTGTGACACACAACAACACCTGGAACAATTCCATCGACACACATAACTATATTGGAGATGTAGATGTAGTGCTGCTCGCTTAGTAAGTCCACCATTGTGGCCATTGAGGACAATCCGACCCCTTCATTTACATATTTATTTTTAGGTTTTGATGCTTTACTTATGGTTTTACAGTGATTCCTTTATTACAAGTCTATAGCTACATTGAAAATCATACAATGACATTCACGTGACAAGAAGTGAACACATGTGAACATTCAACGATACCTCGTAGAAGGTACTGGTCATTTCCGCATACTAGGACGCTCGGATCTCAAACTAAGGCACCCCTGTGCCCGTATCCTTTCCATGTGCTCCAATCCAACCAAAAATCTTAGATCTTCATTTTCTCAGTTCCCAGGTGACGATTTCCTCCTCTTGTTCAGCTGGTCTCCATTGCAACACAATCCCATGACATTTTTGAATCAACTAAGGCTCTTCCAACTCTCTTTGCACATTAGGGTTTTACATTTTTATTGCTTAGTTGCTTGGGTGTATTTTAGTTATTTTATTACTCATTTATTTACTATAAACTGGCATTATATTAGGCTATAATATTCCATTTTAGCATAATCTTTTTGGTGAACCTGAACTCAATCTTCATGTTTAGGGTCCCCATTTTCCTCTATTATGGATCCTAAATTTGCTCAAGTTTCTTTGTTTGATTTTCTTAAGATGTATCCTAATTATTAAGTTGTTCTCAAAAAGGCCCTAGACATAATGTATCTCCCTAGAGATACACCGTCACATCAAGTAAGTGTTATTTTTTATCATTTATTTGACGACCCTAGTATTCGTGATCCTCCATCTAATCAACCCATGTTGGAGTCAATTCAAGCTTTGCATTCTTTATTTCAAGACAAATTTAAGGCTATAGAATCCACGATTACATCTCTTAAATCTAAAATCCAACATCTTAAGGATGCTTGTCAGCTCATGTTTGTTCTCCCTCTCCATCTCATCTTCATTCTATGTCTGCTACATGTACTCATATCAAAGCCTCAATTCATACCATTAGTAGAGCCTCTCCCCTTTGATTGTAATATTAAGCAACATGAAATTCTTACTTATCTCCTTGGTCATCAATTGATCACTTTACCTCCTTCTCATTACTATCCTCCTTATCGCTAGCAAAATATCAATGTCGTCCATATTGCAATTATTGCCAATCAATGGACATAATGACAACAATTGCTACACTTTACAATGCATAATCAAACATCTTGAGCGTCAGGGATTTATCTCATTCACTACACCTACAAATATTGTACCCAAATGGGCTCCTAAGTCTGCTCCTTCTACATCTAATGAGCATCACAATACCACTTCTCATGTGCCTTCTTCGGTTAGTCAAGCATTGCCTATTCAACCCACTCAAATTACACAATCACCTCTCAAGGTTTGTCTTCTGTCACCTCCTTCTCCTCAATCACATATAGTGTTATCAATTCAAACTAAACAACCTCCTCTTAAGGTTGAGTTCACTCTTCCATTAGTAGTATCTACAACATCACCAAGCCATGCTAAATAACCACCTTCTATAGTTAAACTTGTAATTTTTCCATCAGCTATAAACAATGCATATGTCGATGACTAGGACCCGATGAAGCTTACGATGACAATGAACCATTTGATGGTCACACACCATTATCACCTCAATTCCCACTCATTTTTGTTCAGATAATACTCCTTACATTGATCCATTTATCATATTTGGCTAGATCTCCATCACCATGGTACACTTGGGCGCATTGCACCTATTTCTTTCCCCCTTAATATCAACACGAGTATTACATTCACATCATTACACACCTAACTTCTCGCATATACATCTCCACACATGCTAACATTGACATTATTCGATGAAACACTCTTGTGCTTTGGTTCACAAATAATGTTGAAGGCATCATATACACATGAACCCCACACACTACACATTTGACACTACACATCACTATGTTTGTGAGCCTATTTTCATGTTAGAGTGTGCTACACCTTTATGTGTTACACTCGGGTATTTTTACGGCGGTCCCGCTCACGGTGAGTGGGTCAAATAGGTTTGGGGTGAAGCCCCTAAGCAAATTTTCATGGGTGGTTTATTAACCCATGGGTAATGGGTAACCGTTATGGGCTATTTTTAGGCCCATGGTTTTTCGGTACCCATTGTTTTGATACCCATGGTTTTTTTCCCATGGTTTTGATACCCACGGTTTTTTCCCATGGTTTTGATACCCATGGTTTTGTATCAAACTACTTAAGCAATTGTCTATTTATATGGTCTTATGCATATGATACATATACAAGCAAATGCATTACATATGTGCTTTGAATTCGGGTGTGAATTTTATAGAGTTTGTTGAGCATAGCTCCAAACGGATCTGGGTATTGTATTGAGAGAGTGGAGGCTTGTAATAAAATTTGAGCAAGTGATTCTTGGTGGACGTAGCCCAAATTGGGTGAACCACGTTAAATACTTGTCTTTCTGTGTTGTGTTATTTATTCTACACTTTTATTTGAGATCTGTAATATTTTCTGCATATTAGTTTCTACTGTTGCATTTTGTAAGGGATTATTCCGCATATTTTATCTCTTATTTCCTAACAATTGGTATCAGAGCCTAGTTTTGGTTTGTTGAAGTGTTGAATCGCAGGGAAATTTTTATCTTGAGTGGGAGCTATGGTAGATGATGGAAGATCTAGGGTTGATAAATTCAACGGGTAGAATTTCAGTCTTTGGAAGATGCAGATGGAAGATTACCTTTATCAAAAGGATCTTTATACTCCGTTGTCTGAGAAGGTGAACAAACCCTCGAGTATGACAGATGCGGAATGGGATTTGTTGGATCGAAGGCACTTGGAATGATCCGGCTGTGTCTTGCATCTTCGGTATTATTTAATGTTTCAAAGGAAAAGACTACAAAAGATCTAATGGATGCATTAGGGAAGTTGTATGAAAAACCCTCTGCCTCTAACAAGATATTTTTAATGAAAAAGTTGTTTAATATGAAGATGTCTGAGAATAGTTCAGTAGTAGATCATTTAAATGATTTCAATATGGTTGTGAATATGCTAGCTTCAGTTATAATAGAATTTGATGAAGAAGTTAGGGCTTTATTAATTTTGTGCTCTTTACCTAAAGTTGGAATAGCCTGGTAATGGCGGTAAGCAACTCGGTTCCAGCTAACTCAAAGTTGAAGTTTGAGGATGTCAGAGGGGTGATTCTAAGTGAGGAAATGCGAAGAAAAAGCTCCGGGAATCTTCTACTTTCGTGGAATGCTTTGACAAAGGGAAACTAGAGGGAGACAAGAATAGAGGAAACCATGGAAAATCGAAAGATCGGGCAAGGTCAAAATCCAAGAGCAAGATTGTATGTTGGAACTATGGAAAGTCTGGGCATGCAAAGAAGGACTATTGGGAGCTTCAGACAAGAAGAAACAATAGAAGAAAACAAGGAGGAAAATGTGGCATCGGGTAATGTATGTCAGATGCTTTGATTCTTTCTTTGCATAATATTACCAATCTTGGGTTTTAGATTCAGGGCTTCTTTTCATGCTACTCCACATAGGCATTATTTTTTGTTGATTATGTTCAAGGGGATTTTGGGCATGTTTTTCTTGGTGATGATGAGCCTTGCAAAGATAGTTGGAAAAGGTTTTGTTCAGGTTAAGATGCAGAATGGGAATACATGGCTATTGAAGGATGTCAGACATGTGCCTACATTAAGGAGAAATTTGATATCGGCGGGGCAATTGGGAAGTGATGGTTATACTTGTGATATTTACAGCTGACTCTTGGAAGGTTACCAAGGGTGCTCTTGTGGTGGCAAGAGGTAAGAAGGTTGGAACCTTGTATTTATCCACTGATAGTACTAATGATTGTAATCTTGTGGCTTCAGATGCAGATACAACATTATGGCACTATAGGCTCAGTCATATGAGCCATAAGGGCATGGACATCATAAAGAAGAATTTTCCTAGATATACAGAAACAGTTTGGATTTATGTGAGAACTGCATATATGGGAAACAGAAGCGAGTAAGGTTTCTCAAGGTTGGACCTACGAAGAAAGAGAGTAAGTTAGAGCTGGTACATTCTGATGTGTGGGGGCCAGCTCAGGTATCATCTCTTGGGGGTTCAAGTTATTATGTTACTTTTATTGATGATGCAACAAGGAAAGTTTGGGTTTATTGTATTAGAAACAAATCTGATGTATTTGATACTTTTGTTAAATGGAAAGCCTTGGTAGAGAATGAAATAGGTCTTAAGTTAAAATGTCTCAGGTCAGATAATGGAGGGGAGTATTACAACAATGAATTTGATGATTATTGTTCTAAGAATGGAATCCACAGGCAAAAGATGGTTCCAGAACCCCACAAAGAGAATGGGGTGTCAGAAAGGATGAACAGAACAATAATGGAACGTGCTAGGAGCATGAGGATACATGCAGGACTGCCTCTTTATTTTTGGGTAGAAGTGGTGAGCACAACTGTGTACTTAATAAACAGAGGACCCTCAAGTGCCTTGGATGGAGGCATACCTGAGGAGGCTTGGTACGGTAAGAAAGTCGATTACTCATTTCTTAGAGTCTTTGGATGTGAGGTGTTTGTTCATATTGACAAGGATGATAGACCAAGCTAGAGGCTAAATCAAAAAATGCACTTTTATTGGTTATGGTGGTGATGACTTTGGATTTAAATGTTGGAGTATTAAGGACAAGAAAATCATTCGGTCTAGGGATGTGGTCTTTAATGAGAAAGTCATGTATAAGCAATAGTTATAGGAAAACAGGGAAGAATCCAAGAAAGAATATGCAGTGGTAGAGGATCTTCCAGATGGGACAAGTGCCCCATGAATCAATTCAGAACCTACTCAACAGAACCCCAAACTCCTAAAAAGAGGAGGTCTTCTAGGTAAGAAAAGAACCCGAACGTTTTTCTCCTTCTCTTTATTATTTATTACTCACTGATAGTGGAGAGCCGTAGAGCTTGATGAAGCAATGCAGGTAGATGCCAGGAAGAAGTGGGAGCAAGCCATGGATGAGGAGCATAAGTCTCTCATGGAGAACCAGACTTGGGATTTGGTGAAGCTACCAGAAGGCAAAAGAGCATTGCAGAACAAGTGGGTGTACAGAGTTAAAGACGAAGAAGGAGGAAAGAAAAGATATAAGGCCCGGTTGGTGGTCAAGGGGTTTGCACATAAAACAAGGTATAGATTTTGATGAGATCTTTTCTCCTGTAGTAAAAATGACTTCTATTAGAACTGTTCTTGGAATAGTGGCAACAAAAGACTTGCACTTAGAACAGTTAGATGTAAAGACTGCATTTCTCCATGGTGATTTGGAGGAGGAGCTATATATGCAATGAACCAGAAGGATATGAAGTCAAAGGTAAAGAGGAGATGGTGTGCAAACTGAAGAAGAGCTTGTATGGTCTGAAACAAGCTCCACGTCAATGGTATAAGAAGTTTGATAGCTTCATGATGGAGCAAGGTTATATTAGATGTCATTTTGACCATTGCATGTATACAAAGAAATTTGAGGATGGAAGTTATATTATCCTGTGTTTGTATGTTGATGACATGTTGTCATGCAGTAAAAACATGCAGAAATAAAAGTACTCAAGAAACAACTAAGTGAATCCTTTGATATGAAGGATTTGGGGGCTGCCAGACAAATCCTTGGTATGAGGATAACTCGAGATAGGAAGGAACGGAAGCTGACTTTATCTCAGGAAGAGTACATTAAGAAGGTATTGGATAGGTTTAACATGCAGGATGCTAAACCGGTTGGGACTCCTTTGGCAAGCCATTTTAAGTTATCAAAGGAGCAGTGTCCCAAGACAGAGCAGAAAGAAACCATATGTCCAAGGTACCTTACTCATCAGTGGTTGGCAGTTTGATGTATGCTATGGTATGCACTAGGCCTGATATTGCCCATGCAGTAGGAGCTGTGAGTAGATTTATGAGTGATCCAGGTAAAGAGCATTGGTAAGCAGTAAAGTGGATCCTTCGGTATTTGAGAGGGACCATGGGGACAATTTTATGCTACAGTGGATCAGACACCACTTTACGTGGTTATGTAGATTCAAACATGGCTTGAGATGTAGATAACAGGAGGAGCACGACAGTTATATTTACACTATAGGTGGGACAACAAAGAGTCGGATTTCACGACTACAAAAGCTAGTGGCTTTGTCAACCACGAGGTTGAGTATGTTGCTGCCACAGAGGTAAGCAAAGAGATGATTTGGTTACAACAATTGCTTGAGGAGTCAGGGGCATAAGCAGAGGAATGTAAGTTACATAGTGATAGTCGAGTGCTATACACCTAGCTAAGAACTCTACTTTCCACTCCAGACAAAGCATATACAAATTGAGATATCACTTCATCAGACAACTTTGGAGGAAGATAAGTTGAAGTTGAGAAGATTCATACCACCAAAAATCCTCAGAGACATGATGACCAAGGTGGTCACAAGGGATAAACTAAAGCTATGTTCAACTTTGGTTGGCCTTCATGGATGATAGTGAAGGGTTGAGAAGCTTGCTCAATGAAAATCAGTCTCCAAGTGGGAGATTGTTATGTTTGTGGAGCCTATTTTCATGTTAGAGTGTGGTACACCTTCTATGTGTTACACTCGGGTATTTTTACGGCGGTCCCGCTTGCACCGGTGAGTGGGTTAAGGGGGTCGGGGCGAAGCCCCCAAAGAAAATTTTCATGGGTGGTTTATTAACCCATGGGTAATGGGTAACCGTTATGGGCTGTTTTTGGGCCCATGGTTTTTCGGTACCCATTGTTTTGATACCCACGTTTTTTTGCCCATGGTTTTGA
Organism: Taxus wallichiana var. yunnanensis; assembly: GCA_018340775.1. NCBI lineage: Eukaryota > Viridiplantae > Streptophyta > Pinopsida > Cupressales > Taxaceae > Taxus > Taxus wallichiana. The sequence goes on from CM031244.1 coordinate 679,238,514, forward strand.
TACCCATGGTTTTTGCCCATGGTTTTGATACCCATGGTTTTGTATCAAACTGCTTAAGCAATTGTCTATTTATATGGTCTTATGCATATGATACATATACAAGCAAATGCATTGCAGATGTGCTTTGAATTCGGTGTGAATTCTCAGAGAGTTTGTTGAGCATAGCTCCAAACGGATCTGGGTATTGTATTGAGAGAGTGGAGGCTTGTAATAAAATCTGAGCAAGTGATTCTTGGTGGACGTAGCCCAAATTGGGTGAACCACGTTAAATATTGTCTTTCTGTGTTGTGTTATTTATTCTACACTTTTATTTGAGATTTTGTAATATTTTATGCATATTAGTTTCTACTGTTGTGATTTTGTAAGGGATTATTCGTGCATTTCACACCCGATGTTATCTACACATCTTACATTGCATACTATACATCACACATTACACATTTTACACATCGCATAGTAGTTTCTCATCATCGCATATACTACATACATCTTCTATGTGTTGCTCTCACTACCCCGTGACACACTCTATTCTCACACCATACTAGACTCGTTGAGGGTATACATCACCAATGGACCTCATCACATTCGTGCATTCCTCATTCAACCTTCTATCATGTGACATTCCTAGATTAGTGATACACAATGTAGGATAACTCGTCACTCTTCTTACCATCTCATAGTGACATACGCTATAGGATAAATTGTCACCTATTCCATCCTCTTGTGGTGGTATAGATCATCACTTCTTCTAGCATACTTTCCTAATATACGCTTAGGCTAAATCATCACACCTTTTCTACACCTCATCTCTACATCGCATAAAGCATCACTTCACATTCACCACAATGCACTACACATAACACATAGTTCAACCATTTCCCGATGACACACTCTCATTTACGGCTCATTTTTGACTACCGAGGGGGCATAAACAAATGAACCTCACTCCATACATGCACTTCCATTCACTCGGGGGGCATGTCGATCCTATCATTTTCTTTACATTCCATTCCATCCATCCACAACATAGTGCATATCTTGGTCGCATTTACTCTCGCATTTACTCTTGCTTGCATTTACTTGTAAATGTTCTTCTTTATTACACATGCTTTGGATATATTTCTTGTATGTCATTATCTTTTCCATACACATATGCACGTTCACTTAATTTTCTAGTTGTGATCGTAGATACATAACTTCTACATGGAACATGGATGTTTGGCACACTACCACTCCCACAATGGCTCGTGGGGGCATTCACTTTCGTACACTACAGGTGTTATTGTTTCATAACACACTACTTTATCGGTTATACATGCTTTTGACATACACTTTATCTTTCTATCATGCTAACAGATGCTCCATGTGTAACATTTGTTTTTCAAGATTACTCGCTAACATGGCTATTTGTTTATTAGTACTTGTTTGTCTCTGTTTGTCATTGTATGCAAGCCTTGCCCTTTTTTTTGTGTGCACACTTTCTTGTTTTTTTGACGGCCACTATGGCCTTGAGTGTATTACAACATCATGAGTGGTGTCCCATGTTTGTAACCCACTTTTTGTGGTCTATGTTTGCTTCTTACTTGCATCTTAGGTTACACATTATCTTTGTAGCTTATACTTGTCTTCTACATGCATACTTGTTCACACTAACGCTTGTTTCCTAGCCACTTGTTTGCATGTGCTTTGATTTCTACCAAGAACATCCCCCATGTAGTGAAGAGTTTTAGTTTTAACAGTTGGTCCTCTCTTTTGGGGCTGCATTCTCTTATAAAGACGTCACTTGTGCCCCTAAAGAGGGGGAATAATTTGGGTTTACACATAGTAAAAAACACAAGTCTTTGGTATAATTCATTTTTCAGTTTTTTTCCATGACATAATGGGTTACACAATGAGTGGGTTCAACACAGTTTACAAAACTCCATACACAACGGTTTTACAAGGCATATTATCCTTAGCATTCTAGGGAGCAATTACGAGTTAAAGGATAAAATAGACCTTCCTCTCTACACTACTTTTCCTAGTGGGTTTAGATCACTCAAAAAACCAGACAGTACAAAGATCTCTTCAATTTTGGGAAGCGGTTACAGGTTGGAGGATAAATCAGACATTCCTCCCTACACTTCTTCATCCAGTGGCATGAGATCACCCAAAAAAATCACACGACATTGACAGAATCTTTTCTACACCCTTTTCCTCATCACAAATTAGGTGCACATGTTCCTTTTTCATTTGTGTAATTTCATTACATGTTTTTTTACATATATACATGCATCTTTACACACGTTTTTATACATATACATGCATATTTGACTACTTGATCGCTTTCTTTTCAAGTCCATCCGTATGGGAAGCAAGAAGACAACATCAACAACAACATCACTTCACATCACAAACATTGGCACTAACATGTAGGTACATCATACATCGACATCTATGCACGTGCTTCCACCCTAGATTCACTCTCATAATTTTTACACTTTTACATCTTTAAGCTCCATACTCCACCTTTTTTTCATTGCACGCTTTGTCTAGTCCCTCGACATGCTTTCTACATCGATCTACATGGCTATCACGTATGCATATCTATCTACTTTATGTTACCGATATTTTCACTCACCAACATAAAGTAGGGAAAATAAAGACACAAAATCACGTACTTTGGGTAATTATTTAGTCCCGATCTCATACTAATATTTATATGGTTCTTAAGTGAAAAAGAGTACTAATCAACCCATTTATTCACCTTCTTGCATTGTTTTCTATTTCTACTTTCGATCTTGCATTTGTACTTTCCTAGATGTACTTTTATATTAAATTTCCCTCTTCTCGGACTAGGGCACTTGTCATCACCAATCTAGCACTATGATAATTCTTCACCGGGAACTCCTCGTGCTATGATTATTTACTAATGCATAGCCTTTAGTTTGGTGGATGTAATCTGAAACACAACAACAAACATAACACAAGAATACCATAGACTATGATAAGAAGGAATGATGATAAATATGAAATATCAGTGTAAATTATAATATCAACATGAAATTGTTACAATCTCACCCATGAGGTACTTCAAGTGTTACTGACTTCACTTGCCTTTCAACAATAACTATGGGAGAAACTTCACAATTACACATCTTAATGGCTTCTTTAACACACCTTCAAAATGATGGCTTCCTTTACACACTTACTCATACAATATTTCTCACTACTTCCTTCTATGCTAAATGAGGGGGGTGGCCTCTTTATTTATAGAACTTCTAGGCTTATCCATCTTATCTCTAAGATAGGATAAGAAATCCACTTTAACGAATCATATTCCATACCTTAACTCTTATCTGTACATGTAAGCTTATCTTTTAAGATAAGATAAACCTTATCATTTCACATGGGTTCCACATTTTTAGACTTTTTACAAATAAAATACACAAAATATTTATGACCTCACTCTTTGTCCTTATTACCAATATAATATTTCTAATTCCTAATCATGTAGACCCTACTTCTCTACTTACCCCAACTTTGACATTTTAACATTACCGGACCACTTACGACAAATATTTACTTTTACCACAACATTCATATTGTACTTTTACCGTACTATACATTATTGGCGGCATAATGTATGCAATCGGGCAAGAAGACCGTTATATTCTATCTGACGCTACTACTAATTATACTTAACAACATCCTATTCCTAATACATACATTAATGAATTAGAAATTACGGAGGAAAATTTTAGTGTCGACATCTTCCCCTTCCTAGCTTCTACTCCATCCTCGAGTAGACTATTCTCGTGCTTGGAAAATCTTTAGCTTGTCGTGGTTGACCCATTTCATAATGGGAGTGCCATCCAATTCCTCCAAATCGGTATGTACCATTTTCATGCACAATCTATTTTTTGTAGGGCCCCATCCATTTTGGAAGAAATTTTCTCTGCTCTTCTTTTTTTTTGTATCTCGGAATCATACACTAGAACCAAGTCATTCACATGAAATGGAGACCAACGGATCTTTTGATCAAAGTATTCCTTCTGCTTCATTTTCTTCTTATAGCTTGTATCCTTCGCTATTTCTCTCATTTCCTCTAGCAAATGAAGATGTACCAACCTTTCTTTTATCAATCAATTTCATCCATCCTTTCATTTTTCGTAACTCTCACAAAGGGGGAATATCAAACTCAATAGGAAGAACTGGATCAATGCCATAAGCCAACTGAAATGGGGAGTATCCTGTTGTTGAATTTGATGTTGCCCTATATGCCCATAATGCTGCATGAATCCTTTTATCCCACTTATGTACCTACAAAGTTGCATCTTTTGCTAGAATTTGATACAATACAAAATTTGTTGCTCCACCTATCCATTTGTGCTCGGCTTGTATGTTGTTGCCTTCCTGTGCTTAATAGAAAATTTGTTGACTAGGGCTTCTACCACCTCATTAATGAAGTGTCTTCCTTGATCTGTTACAATTTCTAATGGGCAACCAAATCTGGTGACAATGCGTTCATATATGAACCTTGCCACTTCATCCATGGAAGTTGTTTTCAATGGCCTAGCTTTAACCCACTTGGTTAAATAATCTGTGGCAACTACAATATACTTATTTTGGCGTGGGGTAGTTGGAAGTGGACCTACAATATCTATTTCCCACTTTTAAAAGGGACCAAGTGGAAGAATAGGGCATAATGGAGCTGATGAAGTCTTACGGTTACCATGTGTTTGACAAATATCACATGTCTTACAATAATTATAACAATCTTTAAAAAGAGTGGGCTAGTGATAACCTGCATCCAAGATCCTTTTTATTGTAAGTTGTCCAGAGAAGTGCCCTCCACATGTACCATTGTGGAATTATTCTATCAGCTCCTTCCTTGATTATGTCCAACTCGCCTCTCTTGTATTGTCCATCGTGTCCTATTCAAAATAATACTCCATGCGAGAATAGAATATGGACGATCGGCTTGAGTAATCTTCCTCTTAGTCTTTGCATTGCACCATCATGAAGCTTGAATTCATTCGATAATTCCAAATATCTATGTATTCATTAGAAATTGTGTTAAGGGATAACAATGCTGCATCTAGGAAATCATCATCATCACAAGATGAACCTAAACCATCATAGGCTCAAGAGAGTGCATCCGCATTGACATGCTTCTTTCCGGCCTATCTATAATATCAAATTCAAATTCTTGTAGAAAAATTATCCATCTTGCTATCCTCCCTGATGGGTTAGGCTTATTAACAATATATTTTAGAGCCTGATGATCTATTACAACTATGAATTTCTGCCCTAGCAAGTAATTTCTAAACTTCTTTATAGCAAAAATGATAGCTAGAGCCTCTTTTTCAGTTACAGTATAATTTACCTCAACATTGCTCATTTGTCTACTCCCAAAGTAAACTAGATGATCATTCCCATTTTCATCATTTTGGCTCAGAGTACTTCCTAGTGCTGCATCTGAGGCATCAATATACACAATGAATGGCTTGCTCCAATTGGATTCTTTAAAACAGGTGAAGACACCAAAACTTCCTTCAGTTGTTCAAAAGCTTCATGCGCCTTATTTCTTGGTTCATAAGTAACATCCTTATTCAAGAATCGGTTAGTGGCTTTGCAATCTTTGAGAAATTCTTGATGAACCTTCTATAAGAACCCACATGGCCTAAAAATGATCTCAACTTACTTCTATTCATAGGAAATGGTAACTCTTTGATTTTTAAAACTTTATCGTGATCGCACAATACCATCTCTGGATACAACATGCCATAACAAAACACCTTTAAAACATCCAAAGACACACTTTGTAGGGTTTAGTGAGGCTTGTGCTTCATCTAATCTTTGAAATGTTATTTCCATCCGCACAGTGTGGTCCATCTTGCTCCCATAGATACAAAAATCATCTAGAAATACTCGATGAAGTTCCCAATGTAGGGTTCGAACACCCTATTCATCAAGTGTTGAACGTTGCACGGAGCATTACACAACCCAAAAGGCATAACTCTATAAGTAAACATTCCCAAGGAGTGGTGAACGTGGTCTTCACCGATCTTTCTCGCTATATGAACTTGGTTGTATCCGCTATATCCATCAACAAAACTATAACACTCTGCCGCCTACTTCATCCAAGATCCGATCTAAGAATGGAAGAGGGTAATGATCCTTCTTTGTTGCCTTATTGAGCTTCCTATAATCAACACAAATGTGTAGCTTCCCATTCTTTTTTATCGAGATCACAATGGGAGAAACCCATTCTCGAATTCTCCACAAGAAATATGAATCCCGCATCAAGCAATTTATCTATTTCTTCTTTTTACGCCTTGGAAAAATTAGGATTCATTCTATATGGCATTTGCTTTATGGGCTTAAGCACCATCTATCACCTCAATAAAATGTTCTACCCAACTTACTTGACGGAGTTCCTTGTAATCAAAAGTGAATAGGTGTATATACCTTTCGAAAGAGCCGGAGGTATGATTCCTTCTCACTCTCCATCACAAAGATCACCAATCTTTATTTGTTGGAGACGATCATCAATTTCTTCTTCGATAATTTTATGGGTTCATGAGTCGGTGTGACCGGAAGGATATCCATGACCAAAACATCAACCTCACTTTCTTCATCTTCTCAGTGTCCACTTCACTCGGTACTAGAGTAATTAGAGGATGTCCAAGCATCGCTTTATCACTTGAATCCACAGGTTCTGTCTTATGATGCCGAGGGATCACGCTTATCTTCACCCTCTCTCTACCACGTCCAAGTGTCATGAAGCCTTCATTCTAGTAGTTTCTTGCATGAACTCTCCTTAGCCATGGTCTTCCCAACAACATTGGGTATGCAACAATACTATTTTTTATTACCTGAAAGTCTACCACACATACAACACCCATAATAGATATTGCCACATTTGAAACAACACCTTCTGGTTTAGTTTTTCCCTTATTTAATGACCTTAACATAAGTGTTGAGGGGCGATCAATTTTTAAACCCAACATATTCATTACAGACTCGATCATTACATTAACTGCAACACCTCCATCAACTAAGACATCATGAATTGAAATACCATTACATAATACCTCAGCTTGTAGAGCGTAGGGATCTACCTCTACCTCAAAACAGAACCTCAACCTCCTTCCTTCGTCGAGCATTGAGTTCACTTCGCAGCTCTTGCCTCTTCTCAAAAGACATAGCCAAGAGTTGACCATATGTAATATTTGCAGGCCTTTTAGATAGATCTTCTAAGATGGAGTATGGTCCTTGTCCCTTGAAATCGTAAAATCCCGCACACCCAACTTTCTTCTCCTATGTTTCTTACTAGTTTCTCCTTTTATCTTCTTAGGATCATTTCCATCTTGATTATCTTTTTCTTTCTTTCTTTTTTTTTACAAACACATCTACTTCATTATTTATGCTCTTATCTACTACATCAAAAGAATTCATAGTGTGCTTTTCCTTTATCATTATCTCTTGTACTGCATGTAGAAGCTCTATCTGAAAATTATACTTATAATGACCCTTTTATAATAACCATAATAGATAACTTCTTAAATATTTCTTTTTGGACCTCTATCTCCTCCTTGAGAACTAAATTCTTTTCCTCAAGAAGATTAATAGTTAACTAACCCATCTTCTTGAGCAGATCTTCGACTCAGAGATGTACTAGGAGAAAGATTTGTGCTCACTGAGAGTGGTTGTGGATTATGGACCAAAGGTGCTGGTGTAGGCTCTACTTTAGTAACAATTTCTTTGGGCTCCTCTTCCATGCTTTCTTCTTGCCTTCTTGCAATCTCCTTTGCTTGTTCAATTGTAGCTGGGTGGTCATACTTCACTCGTTGTCTGATCTTTGGCTTCATCCCAAGAATGAAGTGCTTACAGAGGAGATTATCTACGCCATTCATCAACCCATCCACTAATCCTTCCTTCCGGATCTGGGCATCGAGCTTCCTCCTTAGCTCTAGAACACGAGCATGATAATCCCTTATCTTCTCCTTCTCTCCTTGGGATAACTTTGTGATATCCATCACGAGATCTCGCATATTTCTGTTGTTCATCAAATTCTTCAAGAAAACTTTTAGTTAATAAATCCCATGAGTTTTTCACATTATCACCTAGTGTTTCAAACCACCTAAGGGCTGAACCATCCAAAAAGGTAGGAAAAATTTAGTCCATTGTTCCCTTCTTATAAGGCCATTACAAATACAAGATCGTTTAAACTCTTGAATGAAAGAGGAAGCATCTTCATTAGATTGAGCTGAAAAACAGGAATCTTCCCCATTTTCAAAAGTAACCACAGTGAAATACCAACCCACAAGTACAATCAACAAGACTTATGTGCACAAATAATTGGAATCACTATAATAGAAAATAGAAATGACCATAGTAAACTATGGTAAAACTTGACTTACTGCGGTAAAAACTGACTTTACTATGGTAAACACTATTCACAGTAAAAAGTGAAGTTACTGCGGTAAATACTATTCATAGTAAAAAGTGACTTTATTGTGGTAAATACTATTCATGGCAAAAAGTGACTTTACCATGGTAACTACTATGCACAGTAAAAACAAGGTTACCCTCCGAATTTTTTCTGAATAAGTGGGAATATCTCTTCGTAAAATCCACCAACGAGGAATGGTCCTGGCAACGGAACCAAAATGTCATCACCAATCCGGCACTATGATAATTCTTCACCGGGAACTCCTCGTGCTATGATTATTTACTAATGCATAGCCTTTAGTTTGGTGGATGTAATCTGGAAACACAACAACAAACATAACACAAGAATACCATAGACTATGATAAGAAGGAATGATGATAAATATGAAATATCAGTGTAAATTATAATATCAACATGAAATTGTTACAATCTCACCCATGAGGTACTTCAAGTGTTACTGACTTCACTTGCCTTCCAACAATAACTATGGGAGAAACTTCACAATTACACCTCTTAATGGCTTCTTTAACACACCTTCAAAATGATGGCTTCCTTTACACACTTACTCATACAATATTTCTCACTACTTCCTTCTATGCTAAATGAGGGGGGTGGCCTCTTTATTTATAGAACTTCCAGGCTTATCCATCTTATCTCTAAGATAGGATAAGAAATCCACTGATGAATCATATTCCATAACTTAACTCTTATCTCGTACATGTAAGCTTATCTTTTAAGATAAGATAAACCTTATCATTTCACACGGGTTCCATATTTTTAGACTTTTTACAAATAAAATACACAAAATATTTATGACCTCACTCCTTGTCCTTATTACCAATATAATATTTCTAATTCCTAATCATGTAGACCCTACTTCTCTACTTACCCCAACTTTGACATTTTAACATTACCGGACCACTTATGACAAATATTTACTTTTTACTACAACATTTCTATTGTACTTTTACCGTACTATACATTATTGGCGGCGTCATACTAGCAGCGCCGTTATCTTCTATCGGACGCTACTACTAATTATACTTAACAACATCCTATTCCTAATACATACATTAATGAAATAGAAATTACGGAGGAAAATTTTAGTGTCGACACACCCAACCAGGGACTAGGGCGCTAAGAGCCCTAGTTCCCTCTGGCGCCCAGATCCTCTTTGCATTTTCCTTTCATTGTTTTGGCACTTTCGGCATTTGAGCTTCCTATCTTTTTGGTAGTCGGCCTTTTCATGGTTAATTACAAAATTCAAACAAGAGAACCATATAAATATAAATTTATGTGACCATAATAAGGGACCAAGCACCAAGCACTACTATCACCACCTAATGTTCTATCCATCAAAGGCTTTTATTGCTCCATTTACATCCATCTAGCTCCATCACAAGGGACAAATGTTGGTTTTCTACATCACACTTCATAAGAGGGGAGTTTATTATATTCTATGCACACATTATTTACATTCTGCATCTAGTTATTGCTCATTACTCACAAAGTGTGACACACAAAAGAGCACCTAGGGCACAATTTCACACACATACATAACTCCATTGGATTTGAGATGTATTGCAATGCTTAGTTAGTAAGTCCACCATTATGGCTGCCAAGATAGTCCAACCACTTCATTTCATCTTTCATTTTTAGGGTTTTAATGCTTTGCTTGGGGTTTTGCATGTGATTCCTTTATTACAAGTCTACAACAAAATTGGTGATCATACATCGACATTCACATGACAGAAACGAACACAAGCAAACATTTAAAGCAACACCTCGAGGAGGTTCTCTAGTCATTTACGTAGATGAGGGTTCCTGATATCTCGACTGCAGTACCCTAGGTGCCCTATCCTTTTCTAGCGCCCACCCACCAAACAACTCGGATCTCGCATTTTCTCGTGCTTCAGCGATGGTTTCCTCCTCCTGTTCAATTGGTCTCCATTGCATGACATAGTCTCGTGAATCTCCGAATCAGCTAAGGCTCTTCTAACTCTCTTTTCACATTAGGATTTTACATTTTTATTGCTTAGTTTCTTGGGTGTATTTTAGTTATTTTACTACTCATTTATTTACTTGTAAACTTGCATTAGATTAGGCTATAATATTCCAGTTTAGTATAATCAATACCATTGGCATTGTTTCTGATCCGACGAGCTTTACTCATTGCACACCTTGTTATATAGTTAGCCACACTCCTCCTTCTATTGTTTCTAATGAGAACTTAGATGATGTTATTCTTAGTTTCATGCTTAATCTTGATGATAATTCTCTAGCTAATAAACAAGAAGACAATAAACATGTGCATGATTCTTCGTCTCATACTAGTTCAGATAATTCTATATCTACATCTCATACTCCTATTTCTATAAATCTTTCTTATGATGTACCACATACTAGTTCTCATCCTCCTTCATTTTATGTTGATTATGTGCTCAATGACATCCTTGTATCTAAATCCCCCACTCCACTTTCTTATTCATTTGAGATTGTCTCTAATAGCATGCATGATTCATCTCCTTCTATTACATCATCTCCTAATGATGTTTTCGATGCTAGTCCTACCACTTCTATTGAGGTTCCATGTTCTTCACCACCTATTACTTCTTCGGAACCCATATCTAGTGTGCCCTTAGCATCGATATCTTCTATGTCTCCTCTTGACATTCCTATGATCACCCATAATGGAAAATTGCAACCACTCAATACATTATTGCCATCTCCTATTATTCCTTCACAAGACATCTTATCACTCATGCATGTTGTTGGCCAATTACAATCACAAGTCCAATCTCTCACACTAGAAAGCAAGGCCTATTATGCTTCTATTGATAATAATTCTTTGCATGGAAATCCTATTCCAAAAAAGATTCACAACTCAACATTCCCTAAGGATTTCATTATGCCTACATTTACATGTTTTGATGGTATTGGTGATCCTCATCTACATCTTAAACATTACCATCTAGCTATGGCTTCATACTCTAATGATCGATTATTGCTTAAAGCCTTTCGCCATAGTCTTACAGATGATGCTCTTCAATGGTACACACATCTACCCTTTGGATCTATTAGTACCTATTATGAGATGGAAGAAGTTTTTCTTCATCGTTTCATACTCAACAATGGCCCTAGAGTCACATATGATCATCTACTGGCTTACATCAGGGAAAAATAAAACCTATTAGTGATTACATTTTACGATTCAATGCTTGCATGCATCAATTATTCTTCCAACCTATTGACTTAGAAAATAAATTCATCTTCTGTCATGGTTTGATTCCCACTTTAAAGAAATGATTTCAATATGACACATGTGAATCATTCATACTCTTGTGTTATAAGGTCATTGATTTAGAACAAGATCTCATTGCTGCACATGTTATAGATCCTTCTCCTATCATTACTACTTTGCTGCCTCATCTAGTTTTCTCCAATATCCATCTGTTGAGCAGCCTCCAAAATCTCCATCTCCTCCACTCAGGCAAGCAAGTACAATCTTCTCCATTACATAAGCATCCTTCATCTCCTCCTCCACGTAGGGCTACACCTCATACTCCTCCTCATGTTTCACGGAACCATTACATTTTTCTCATCACACTAGACCTCATGATGTGTTGCATACATTACTTGACAAACATTTGATTCACTTACCTTCTAATCAACATCATCCAACTCATCACTTGTCAGCACCAACATGATAGACCTTACTGCAATTATCATCGTATCAATGGCCATCATGCAACAATGACTGTTGTGCCCTTCATGATCACTTGCAACAATTAGAAGATAAATATGTCATTTCCTTTGCCTCGCTCTTATGAGCGGTTTGTATTTCCACTCCCACGTAGGCATGTTGTTACTCCGGTTGATTTATCTCCTTCATCTAGTGCTAAGGTTATTATTCGTCCACCATCGTAGGTTATTGCTCATGTACGTCCTCCATCTCATCCATCCACCACTGCACCATCCCATCCACTGTGTAATGCTACCACAACACATTGGCTTCCACATCCCTTGGCATATCCACTTCCCACCACTATTCCACTTGACATTTAGTTAAGCTCATATGGTCATGCTACTTTCATTCTACCTTCTTCCACTGCTCCACACACGGCTTGGTCTTTAGTAGGTGATTTCTATCACCTCACCCCCCGACGATGTACTTGTTTTCTTACACTTATTACATGACTCTTGAGGGATATGTTACAATAAGAACCTCTCTTCACTCTTGCACTACATGCCTTATCGATTAATATATCTCACACACACTATCATATCACTTCCCGATGACACACTCTTGCTTTACGATTCATTCTTGAGTGTTGAGGGGTCTTCTATAAATGAACCTTACCATCTATACACTGAGGGTCATTGATATTCTCTTTCCCCCCTCTTCATCATATTAACATACACTCCACTACACCATTACGACCATCTCATAATTTTACATATCATTTATTGCTACATTATCATTAATCACGACTTTATTCATACATATAATACACTTTTTCGAAATCACATTACACACATCATATATTATTATATGATCTATCTCATCATATCTATCTATACCCACATTAACCAATATCAACAAATACAAATTGCAAATAAATCCAACAATTACAAATAATATTCAACACATCTCTAGTTTGGTGTGTCTCCTCGCATGCCTCATCTCTCTCACCTAGTAGCATGGTACATGTCATTGCTGCATCTTATCCCCATCAAGCTCAAACAAATGGGCGTGCTCGCCATAGTACATCAACATGCTCTAGCATACCGCCACCCATAAGTACATCAATGGGCACATTCTGCATCAATGTGCGGATGAATGTGTCCATAATTATCGACCAATATGCATCAATCGCACTCGTATATCAACATAATAGAAAAAAACAACAATTACACAACCAAATAGCAACTCATCATAAATCACTATACAAATACTCAAGCTCTGCTATCACTACTACTACACTACACTATCGGGGGCACATGCTTGCCCTCTGCTCCTCCTCTAAGTGGTGCTCTCGTTGCATCTACAAAATTTATAAACAAGAGCACCCATCGATGTGATGGCCCCCATGCATGGTAGGCCTATATACACCCTGCATCATCTACATCTATTGGATATATCGCCACTTTAGCCTCATCTTGCCCTAGAGGCACTAGATGCGCCCATATGGGCCCCGGTCTAGGTCTAGCCCTTCTCGGTGCCCTAATAGATCTAAACCATATATATGGATTTGGGGGCACATCTCGAGCCATACCAAACTATCATGATATGTGCTCCACTTGAAATAACTCGAGTACCCCTAGAAAATGATCCTCTAGTCACATAGTCTCGATGAATGCATCGTAACTCTACAACATCCTCTGGCCATCCCCTCGTAGCCTTGGTATGGAATCCATATCACAACCTCTAGGCCCATGTGATCTAACATAGCTCTATAGGTATATGTATCCATCTTCCTGCCACGAACAACTATCCATCTCTCTCGCAAATATATTCGGCCTAGCCCACTCTCCTCATGGTCCACCAACTGGCCTCAGTACTGTAATATGCTCATAGGCCCATACATGTAGCAATGTGGTAGCTCCAATACCACCCCCATGCTCCTCATGTGTAAATCTATATAGATCCCTGTATAGGTGGGCCAATACACATCGTGCCTAGGCATACCTCATACTCTCCTCCTCTATCTCGATGACATATGTCATGCATCTTATATAAGATGCCTACACCACCACCCTCCACTGCAATCGATGAAGCAATCACCACAACAAAAGCTTCTGCAATCGTGGAACCCCTGATCTCAAAATAACATCCAAACTAATGTGGACCTCGGTATGAACTCGGGTCCCCGTAAATACCTCCTAAGCAGACTCATCTACCTCTAAGAATCGTCCACAAACATACCCTAAACCCTCTCACCAATGATAGGCAATCACAGTATGTGATACACATCCTCTAGAGTCATTGTCATCTCCCCTATAAGTAACCAAAATGTGCAAGTATTTGCACACCATCTCTCACACAAAGTTGTAATCATAGGCATATTATGGGGCACATCCCCCATCCTCGCTATGTGTCGTAGGACGACATGATATAGAACATCCCACTCATTTTCTAACAACCCCAATCCTAGCAATGTACTCAAATGGTGGCCACCACGAAAACTATCTCGAGTGGATGTCCTTTGTACACCACGAAACAACAACAAACGTAGTATTAGAACACCATACATATGCAAAGTCAACCACCAATAACATCAAAAACATCCATTTTCACATTTACAATACTCTGTGCTCAAACCATGCATCTTGGGACGCCAATGCGTAGAAGCGTAACCGGGCGCCAGGGAGTAGGTCACTAAGCACCCTGGCGCTGGGGCGCTAGTGTCCCTACGATCATTAGTGCCTTCACCACTTTTGTCTGGGTCTAATTTGCCGAGAAATTCAAAAACAATTTTTTTCTAAAAGTTCATAAAAAATAGCTCATATCACCACATTTTTGAAAAAATCATATTTACTAGCTCATTGTGTCGTGACGTAACACCACAATGCCGCCACCACCATCTCAAACTGACTTAATCATGGTGCTCTCACTTGAGGCATCTTTTCCACTAGAGCTCACAATCACACTCGCAAAATAATCAAATGAATTACCTATTCACTTTTTCACATTACTATTTATAGTAATTCTCCATTCCTACTCTACTATAGTCATTATTCGCGATCATTCGATCATTCTCTTAACTCGATACAAACTACACGATTTCGTTCATATCTTGTGCATACTTACTCCGATTTCTCTCCTGTTCACGTCATTCTCTTTATAATTCCGCCTTCTACCATTTCATACACATCTTACACACAATTTTTTCCTTCTGACATCATCACTATTTGATATACACATACTTTTGTGAAATCCAAAACACATTTCCCATTATATAATTGCATGCTTACTTTCGGATCAACGTTCATTTCATCACCACTCCCCCTTTCACCGAAAGGGGGCATACAATTGGGGTCATCTTATAATTCCCCTTACATCATTACGTGATCAATCTACATTTCTAACCCAACATTATCAAACATTTTCTCATACATCATGCGACATTTCACATCACTTTCTATCGATTCCCCTAATGACCTAACATGGGGGCAACAAGCGTAAAATCTCTCCATGAGTAACCAATCAATCAATCACACACAATCAAATCTTGTCAACATAAATATTTTACTATTCGAATCACATCAATAATCGACACAGCGAAACACAACGTATTTATCCTCCCAGATGACCTAACTTGGGAGTTATATCACCACTTTCCCAGATGACCTAACATGGGAAGTTATTCTACATTTTGTGACCACTTCCAGATGACCTAACATGGAAGCCAACACATACGCATTGCGCGCTGACACTCATGGAACGATGGAAATGAGACGTCATTTCCTTTCCTATACTACTCCTATATGGGTTATCATGTTTAATTAAAATTGGATCCAAAATCATCAAAATTTGATCTTTGTCCATCTCAACAGCTGTTAGATATTTTGAGGTTGTAGTTAAATTTGGAGATTAAAATTTAACCTCTCTCCCCTACACTCTTTCTATGGAGGCAGACACCCAAATCCTCCATTTTTCACACACACGCAATCGGGTTGGGAACTGATCACTCCCTTCCCCATCACATCTCCATCAACAAAAAAAAAAAATTTCCAATCATTCAACATCACAATCATCAATCTCGCTTAACGCTCCTCATAATAGTCCCACGTATCTCGTTACGCCGTATGGATAAACACATTAATCCATGGTTCATCACGTTATATGTTCTCACTCGACACACACTTCTACTACACTCTTCACGTACTTTAGCAACATGGGATTCTCTGACTTCTCTAGGTATGCATCTCTATCTACTTTATGTTACCAAGCTTTCGCTCGCCAACATAAAGTGGGGGAAAATTTAGACACAAAATCACACACTTATTACTATTATTATACCACCAAGTATGTTATTTTATATATGGATCTTGCGTAAGAAAAGTATTCACTGATGACCCATTCCATATTCCATCCTCTTGTCTTTTTGGTCTTTATTGCTTTTATCTTCTACACTTGTCACTCATACACACAGCTTATGGTCAGTCACAGGATCCATGTCTATCATTTCTCTCTTATTTTTCATCACTTGTTCCTGACACTAAATGCCGCAAGGCACTCTTGTCCATCCTGGGTGCCTGTGTCCTCTTTATGTTTGATCTTATTTTTGACATTTGAGGTTGTTCTTTTTTGGTTTTCCCTCTCATCTCCCGAGGTACTAGTCGGCATGTTAGGTCATTAGTGTTGAAATTCGAACAAGAGATCCCTATATAAACACAACATACATACCATTATAAGGGTGGACAATTCTTATCAAGGGCTAGCTATCTACATAGAGAAAGGGACTACATTTGGGCATATTACTTTGCATACACATTGCACAAGGGGAGTTAATTCTATTCTATCTAAACATTTGCATTTTTATCTAACTATTGCCTCGTTATCTTGGCATCATTGGCGTGAGGGCAACCTAGGAGAATTATTACACACAAAAGCACACAAAACTACATTGGGTCTAAGATGTTGTGCAATGATCAGATTTGTAAGTCCCTCATTGTGGAAATTGAGGATAGTCCGACCCCTCATTTGCATCTTGCTTTTTTAATATTTGAGGGTTTTGTAGGTCTATTCTTCATTGTAGGTTTACAGGTACCTCGCGTCTGACGATACAAGTGTGACATAAATGTGACATAAATGTGATCAAAGGCGAGAAAGTGCGAAGTCCTAGTGACCATATTAGAATAGGTTCGACCTTTGCTGCATACCCAGTACCTGAAACAAGCCTACGGCACCCGTGGGCGCCCTTATCCTCTCTCCAAGCACTCCAATCCAGCCAAGCTTTCTCCTCTCCGCATTTTTCTCGTGGTTTTTGTGACAACCCATGCTTTTGTTCCATCACATTGTCCACCTCTGGACCGACTACGGACAATCAAATTCAAATAAGTACCTTTCCCCTCTCATTTCCTTTCATAGTTACATTTAAATATTTTTTTAGCATTTATATTCCATTGTATATCATTTGTAGCAACTTTGTACATTTAGATTTTACTAAAATAATTAGATTTTATTGAATCAGATTTCCAACCAAATTTAAACCAACTCAGGAGTGTTTTTAAGACTTTCCCATATGTATTCCTCTCAATGTATTTAAAAATTAAAAGTGAGCTCACCGATATCAATCATAGGTCTACACAATTTCAATGACAATAAATTTAGTAACTTGTGGTCAATAGGGAGAAGAAAAAAATAGGATATTGGTTGATGTAGCCTAGAATTCAGTGATAAAAATCCAAGAAGGCCCTAGATGTGCTGACACATCACTCAACCTAAATTGAGCGCTCACCCAAGCACGCAAAGGTACCAGGTCCCTCTTTAGGGTTGTTGTTGCAGGATGTTAGCATGATGAAGACTTAAGAGATACATATAGTTCCATTACTAACACATCATTCCACAGAGCATACTAGATCTATACCTAAGGGAGAATATAATTAAGTACTAACCATGATGAGATAAAAAACATACTAGATTCAGATACACACAAAACTAACACTTAGATTCAACCAATATCCTCCATTATATTCAATGCAATAAGTATACAGAAGCTTCATTACAATAACATTAGTATGCGCGTAACAAATTTAACAACATATCTCTATATATATCTCCTCCTTCTCTATTACACAGTTTACTACATATATATAAGGGTGGGGACTTTCCCTTCACCACTTATCCATTCCAAAAATAGGTTGCATGCTATTATTAGCCACACGCCTTTACAAAACTAGCCACACATGCAAGTGCGCTAACAATAGACTACTGGATAGTTAACTGACAGTAATAGATCTATTTCCGGCTTGTGTCCATGCAAAGTGCTTCGTATATGATCCTCCAAGAATAGCTAATGTGTTATGCGCACGTCTCTACCTCATTTGTGTGCTCTGCACGCCATCTCTAAAAATAGACCTTCATGAGCGAAAACGGCTAAGTCCTAAAGATCTGAACTTCTGCTCCATATGCGTGTTCTCCCTATCCATTCACACCTTGAAATATAACCTACTTTCCTGCGTGGACTTCTTGTGTGCTTTCTATCAAGTGTTCTCTGATCAACATTCAATGATACAAATCCAATAAGACCCTAGACGCGATGGCACATCACTCAGCCTAAACTGAGCGCTCACCCGAAGTGCACAAAGGTACCAGGTCCCTCTTTAGGGTTGCTATTGCAGGATGTTAGCATGATGAAGAATTAAGAGATACATATAGTTCCATTGCTAACACATCATTCTACAGAGCATACCAGATCTATACCTAAGGGAAAGCGTACTTTAAACAATAATCATGACGGAATCAAGTACATGCAATATCCAATTACACATAAGAATACACTCAAATTCAGCCAATATCCTCCATTATATTAAATATCATAAGTATATAGAAGCTTTATTATAATATCAGTAGTATGCACGTAACAAATTTAGTAGCATAATCTCACTATCTCTCTCTCTCTCGTATGTCTCTATATATCTATTACGCAGCTTTACTACACATATATATAAGGGTGGGGACTTGCCCTTCACCGCTTATCCATTCCCAAAATAGGTTGCATGCTATTATTAGCCAGTGCGCCTTTACAAAACTAGCCACACATGCAAGTGCGCTAACAATAGACTATTGGTAGTTAACGAACAGGAGTAGATCTATTTCTGTCTTGTGTCCATGCAAAGTGCTTCGTATCCGATCCTCCAAGAATAGCCAATGCGTTGTGCGCATGTCTCTGCCTCGTTTGTGTGCTCTACACACTATCTCTAAAAATAGACCTTCATGAGGGAAAACGGCTAAGTCCCGAAAAGTTGAACTTTTGCTCCCGCGCATGTTCTCCTATCCATTCGTGCCTTTGAATATGACCTTCTTTCCGTGTGGACTTCTTGCGTGCTTTCTGTCAAGTGTTCTTTGATCAACATTACCCCACACTAATTTCATTGTCGCCCCGACAATGGTCATCTCCAAAACTGAGGTAAATAATTTGAATGGAAAGAATAAAAGAATGTTTTTAACCCATGCAGTCTCTTCTTCTTCGCGAATTCAACAACTAATTCAGGATATTCCTATTTTATTTCGGCCTCCAAGGTTTTCCACTCAACGAGTGCTTCCTCTAGCTCTTTCTGGAATTTCCACAACAATAGACTCCAATTCATCTTTCACAATCTCCCCTTTTTCATTTTGTAAGACCAACACAATGTTGGACATTACAGTCATCCTTCCCTCTAGTAAATCCATCTTTTGCGCAATGAGCTTCCCAAGCTCTTCCAACCGATTCTTGTGTTCTTGCCAGGGCCTCGCGCTTTTGTTTAACCATTGATAATCTTTCTCGCGCGCCCAATGTTTCATCCTTCATCACTTTCTAGACCTCATTGTTCTCCTCTAGGGTTTTTATGTTAATGAGCACCTCTGGAGCTATGCAGATGTTCAAGGCTTGGTCTACTTTCTTTAGTTCTTCTTACAGTGCTTGCAATAGTCCTTCATATGATGCAATCTTCCACATCACTGAAGCCTTTTCTCGCTCTACCTCTTGTGCTGGATCCTTTGCGCTGACATGCGCAGAGGTTCATCTTCAAGCACTAGGTCCACCAATGTACCTACATAGTGTATTGTTGAAGGAAATGTCTTTGGTACCTTTGGCTCCAAGTGTGGCCTAGCCCTTATAATATTATCACCAATTTCCTCTGTAATGCTGATAAATACAACGTTCTTTTTATGTGCTAAGTCTCTTTCCTCATTAGGTGCACTATTTCTCCATCCTTAGTTTTAATCTCTTCCCTGAGCGCCCTAATTGTGAAGCCTTGTCCATATTCTGCCTCGCCACCTTTGTTGAGACTTTCACCAATGCATTGCTTACTTGTTCATCTGACATGACAGTAGGCTTTACTATCATGTGTCTAGCCTGAGGTGTCTTTTTCAACCTCCTTGATACACATGACTCCTCACACACATCAAAATATGGCTCATCCATGTGTGTGTGTATGGACCATGATAATTGCTTCCTTATGCGCACTGTAGCCATATCTTCATCCATTAATTCCCAGCCATATAAGTCCTTTTGTGCAGTGTGCTCTGGAAATGGGTGCGGACAATTTTACCTAGCATCCTCTGCATAACCCATGGCTGGTGGAATGTGCTCTCCACTTGTTCTTCTAGACCTTGGTTGCTTAGGAACTTGAGCCTCCATATTTGGGACTTGTGCCTCCATGTCCTGAGCAGTCTCTATAACTGTCTCATCTGTTCCTTTTCCTCCTCTTCTCCTTGCTTCATTTCTTCATCTTTTTGTTCTTCTACGTTCTCTGGAGGTGTAGGAGAATTAGGCATGCTTTCCTCTGACTCTTCCACCTCCTCATTCAACTTCAGTTTCCTTCTCCTTTTCGCAGTTGTCTCCTTCTGTGGAGAGAGTCTGGGTGATCTGTGAGTAGCACTCGGGTCCTTGTTCTCCTGAACACTCTCTTAAATTTGTGCTCTCCTTGGACTACATCCAAGTCCTCATCATCCCCCTCTTGTGGCTGAGGTGGTGTAGTGGCGCGCTCAGCTTCATCCTTGTTCATAGGATGTCTTCTACCTCTATGCTCCAAACCACCACTATCCTCGTGCTCATCCTCCTCATCCTCCACTTCAATTGGCTATGTGGGCTTAGGCACTAGGATGTTCTCCATCGTGTGCTTACCCTTTGGTGGTGCTAGAAGTGCAAACTCATCTTCCACATACTTGTTATTCTCCAACTTGGGCTTTAGTTGGAGGTACACCAATGCTGCCCCAATATCTCCCACAACCAAACTTACTGGTTTAATGCTCAATACATCTGAAATGAGCCTTTCAATATATGCACCCCACCCTGATACACATATTTCTTCCTTAGTGTGTGGTAGTCACAATCTACCTTGTCTGCATTGAACGTTAGGCGTCACGCATCTGAGAACCTATGTATTGACACCTGGAAGTACCTTTGAAGGCATATGGTAACTTACACCAAGGGCTCCATGCTCCATCCTTCAGTGAACCGCACTATGTAGAAATGCTTTGGTATATAGTGAACTGAACTACCTTTCCAACCACCGAAGGCAAGTCCTTGGGGATGCGTCATTCTTCTTCAAAGGCCGCGTGGAGCCTATCGTACCACTTCTCAGCCCTTTGCTTGACCTATTCTGATCATGGATCCTTCACACAAGTACTTTTTGAAGCATTCTTTAGGTGACTTGTGCTCCATGGGATACTCCCATATCTTCTCTTTTGGTCCATCAGGTACTCCGATCTCCATGAACACTACCAACAAACAGCTCCAAAGCTGATCCTTCCTCCTATGCGCACTTCCTCAACGATTGTTTCGCAATGTAACGTGAAATGTTGTAAACTACCCCTTTAGACATCTTTTTAGCAATGTGCAGCCACATGGTATTCACTTGTGACCACCTTTCCTGGTCATTTAAATTTGTAACGAGATGTGCGGCTACTTACACAACGGATATTTCTTCAGTTTATCAATGTCCATGCCATACGGACCCTTTGTGTACCCCAACTCCTTTCTGGTCTCCAATATTGCGGCCTTGTCTGTTAAATCATCTCGCAAATCTTCTCTTGTGCCTTTCAATCCTATTACCGTGGAGATGAGCGCGGTTGAAATTCTAGCTCTGCGTCCTACAAAGTAGAAAAAATCTTCGTGCACTCTGCTCATGAGCCACTGGTACAAGGGCTCATATTTCCCAAAGTAAGGGAGTTCGTATAGTTGGTAAACTCCAATCTTCTTCAAGAGCTTCTCACCAGCATCGTCATACACCGACATGTCTTTCATCATGTGTTTATTTGTCTTTATGTTCAGCAAGGCATCAAGTTCCTTCTTATTCTCTGTGGTACGGTGGTTGTACTCACTCACCTTACTTTTTTCTTATGTGAGAATCCCACTCCTGGCCTACGATAACCCCCTCTGGATATTACATTTCAAAAATTACTTTCGGGAGCCATCTCCTCTTCTTCTTCGACCACCTTCTTCTTTCCCTTCACTCCTACTACAACTACTTTTTTGGGTGCCATTTCTACCTTACAATCCTTCGTAGATACTCGCCTCTTGAATTTTGTAATGTGTGAATCAAACCCTAGCTCGATTTAGATTGCCCTAGGTGAAATCATGTGCCCTCGCTCCTCTCTATCGCCTTGCTTCACTCAAACCCTTCACCACCGAGGACACAAGCTCTTTCTGCGCATAGATCTCTTCATCACGATTGGTTACACACCTCTCACACCTCAATTTGATCACTCGGCTCTTCACACTTAGCTCTTTTCAAATACTCTTAATCGCAATGGTAAAAATGAATTTGCATCCCATCCTTATATATATTTTCAAATTTTTGATGCATTCATTGCTCCTTCACCTACCAAATATCCTCTCATTAATTGATCAATTCCATCCTTTCCACGCGTTACATCTTCACGCCCCAGCTATAACCTTCTAGTGCGCCTTCCTACCCTCTGGTCATAGACTTCTCTTCAACACGCTTCCTTGCACCCGAGTACCTCATCACTGCACCTTCTACTGGTAGTTGTTATGGCCTCTACTTACCTCGCGTTATATTGTCCCTTCATTCATCTCCATATTTGGTCACTTTTTAGAAGCAATCCTTTGACTTGAAGAGCACCCGTAGCAGCTTATTCCTTTCACCTTTCAATTCCCACAATTTTGTACCTGAATATTGACAATCCACCCCACACTAAAAGTATGTGCAGTCCTCTGCGCATAAACATGCTTCATATAGTAATTAGCTTCATGTGCGCAAGCGTGCTTATTACACAACACACCAACTAAATTGACAAAGCATAGCAACAAAGAAGGAAACACATTAAGGAAATACATAATTGAAAACCTAATCTAAATGGCAATATTGCCTTATTACAAACACCAAGAAGACTTATTTATAGTAGGGCTTTAACCTACTCCCGTTGAAGTAACCGGGTAGCTATGTTCCATTAAGGGCTTCTAACCGGCAAGTACTTGTTTTAAGGATGTAAGTGATAACATATGGCCCCAACCAATGTACCTTAAGTTTTCTGGATGGCATAAAAACTTAGAGTCATAGAGAAGTACCATTTGTCCAATCTCAAACTTCTTGTCCCTTATGTTTCTGTCATGCCATGCCTTCTGCCTGGCCTTTTCTTGCTTCTGACTCCAACGTGCTATGGCTCTTTGTTCATCCAGCTGAATTATCTTTTCAATCTGTTCTTCTAAAGCTTTCTCATCAGCTAGACCTCCAACGCGTGCAATATGCAAAGAAGGTAACATAAATTCCATAGGAAGAACGGCTTCTGCGCCAAACACTAACTGAAATGGTGTTGCTTTGTTCAACCTTTTATATGTTGTTCTATATGCCCAAAGTACTGCAGATACTTTATCATCCCAATCCTTTCTTCCAACATCACATATTTTTGTCAATATCTGCCCAAAATTTTGTTGAAAGCTTTAACAGTTCCATTTTCCTGAGGATGATAGGGTGTAGTCTTATGGTGTGCAATCATGAACTCATCCAATAAAATTATGATTGTCTCATTAAGAAAATGTGTGCCCCTATCACTTATCAAACTCAAAGGACATCCATACCTTGTAATAATATTTTCCCATAGAAATCGGGCCGATGTAGCTGCTGTACAGTCCTTGGTAGGTGTTGCTTCTACCCATCTTGTCAGATAGTCTATGTAAGTTATAATGTAGTGTGATCTAGTTCTGCGCACAACTGGTGAAATAGGACCCACAAAATCTATAGCCCATTTCTCAAACGGTTCTACGCTAGTAATAGGTCTCAGAGGCATTTCATCTCGCTAACTTGGTCTTCCAAGATGTTGACAATGGTCACATGCCTTACAAAATTCCTTACAATATTTATAGAGGGTCTCCCACCATAATCCAGCGAGTAGAATCTTGCGCGTTGTGGCATCACCTACATAGTGGCCACCTGCAATTCCACCATGAGCTTCTTCCATAATGCCTATGCGCTCATGTTCCAATACACAATGGCGCAATACCTCATCGTGACCCAATTTGTACAAGTCACCACTGATTAACATATAAGGTGCGGTGCATATAACAAGTTGTTTCTTCTCCAAGGATTTTATTCCTTCTGGTGTCATCCCTGTACGTAGAAAGACAACAATGTCCTGTAGTTCTGATGGTGCACATTGTAACTTGTATAACTATGCATCTAACATGGTATCCTCAATTGCTTATGCTTCTTCTCCTGACTGTATTCTTGATAGATGGTCTAGTCTAGAATTACTTTTTCCTGGTTTTACCACAACTGTGAAATCAAATTCTTGAAATGAGAGCACCCATCAACATATGCGCCCTTGTAAAAGAGACTTATTTACCAAATACTTCAATGCCATATGATCTATATAAAAGATGAATGGTGTAGCTAGTAGGTACTGGCGAATTTATGCAGTGCATAGATCATTGACAAAGCTTTGCGCTCTGTAGTTGTGTAATTATGTTCTGTAGGAGTCAACTTTCTACTCACAAAAATAGATAGGATGATCTAGAATACCTTCTCCAGGTTGGGCCAACACTGCACCAATGGCCATGCTAAAGGCATCAACATGTACATGAAATGGTTTGTCCCACAAAGGGAAACGCAAAATAGGCATAGTAGTAAGTTTCTCCTTCAATGTCTCGAATGCGCGCTTCTGTTCTCCCTAGTAGAACATACCTTTCCCTTACAGTAACTCTTCTAATGGTGTGGCAACTTTGGCATAGCCTTTATCCCGTATGACCCAAAAATCCGTGCACCTCACTTTGACTAGGATCCCTTAGACCTATAATGACTGCAACTTTTACTGGATCAACCAACAATCCCTCCTTGCAGATTATGTGTCCTAAGAGTATCCCAAATGGTGTAGCAAATATGCACTTTTTGATGTTTAAAGAGATACTCAACTTTTGACGATGTTCAAACATTAAGTGTAGATTGTCACGGTGATCCTCAACTAATCCATACACCTTCCAATCGTCTAAATATACATGTAAGAAGTTGTGAATAAATTCTTTGAATGCTTGGACAACTATGCGTGAAAATACAACAGGCACATTTTTCAGACCGAAGGGCATTACAGTATAGGCGAAACTACCCCATTCAGTAGTAAATGTAGTCTTTTCTTGATCCTCCTGGGCAATCCTAACCTAATGATACCCAGAGAACCCATCTATAAAC
This sequence comes from Taxus wallichiana var. yunnanensis, assembly GCA_018340775.1. NCBI lineage: Eukaryota > Viridiplantae > Streptophyta > Pinopsida > Cupressales > Taxaceae > Taxus > Taxus wallichiana. Next base: position 679,264,309 of record CM031244.1, read on the forward strand.
GAATAGATTTCCGCCCTGTAACTCCTTCTAGTATTTCCTCAGTAAATGGCGTAGGGAATGGATCTGTTACACATGCAACATTCAAACTCCATATAGTCCAAGCATATTATTATCTATCCATCCTTCTTGATACTGATCACCATTGGACTAACCCATTCTGACTCATCAAGGGGCTTGATAATTCTAGACTTCAACATGTTATCAATCTCTTCTTTGACCTTTTCGCACAAATTGGGGTTCATTCTATAAGGTCTCTTTCTAACTGGGCGCACACCCTCTTTAAGCTTTATCTTCATCTCCCCTAACAATTCATGCACGCCTTTAAGTTCATGGTACCCCCTAGGAAATAGGTCTTGGTAGTCCCTTAGTAACTCTATGATTTTTTCCACTTTAGAGTCTGACCAATAGTCTCCAATTATGGCTTCCTTAGGCTCAATATTTGTTCCAATATTCACCTACTTTATCTTCATAGGTTCATGATAGGTGCACATGGTCTTATCCACACTGTCCAATACCTCACGCCTTCTTGTTGAATGGTTTACATCTAGATTATCTACTTCTTCGTCATCCACTAAGTAGACCATTTTTCCTTTCTCTCTCTCAAGGCAAGCGTGTTGAAGTAATGTTGCATCGGCCTCTGTTCTTTATCAAGACGTGCTCCTGAGTCCTCTTTATCTAATATTTCCTGAAGGATTTCTTCAGCCTTGGCACTATCCCCCATAGTTAAGTGCTTGATAACTTTTAATGCTTCTTCCACTGGAGGCTTTTTAGAGAAGAAGTCAAACGTCTAGATTCCTGCAGATTAAATTCCGCCAATTTCCGGTTTCTCTATGGAGGTCTGCATATACATACCAAGCATGCACACAACCTTGTAAAGTGGAATAAAACCGGTGCACCCATAGCGAAGGTGGTAAAGCTTCCTGCCCTTATGTCCATAGTCTCTCACACTTCTAAATGTGGTGTTGAACAGGTTGATTACCGTGATAATTACATATTTGTGTAGGTGCATTGCTCCTAAAGAACCTAGTAGTAAGAGCAATCCCAATTTCATTCCATTCGACCAAATTATCCCTGTGGACCACCCACCAACGATGTTGTTGTCCCACGTAGTGTATATGCGAGCATATTTCTTCTCTCTAGTGGATCTATCCATTTTTCTTCCATGGCGCGCAAGAATTCTATGAGATCCCCTTCTCCCTGTGTAACAAGGTACCGAGTTGTTACCTATCCTCCTGACATAATGTGGTTTTGTTTAGCATTTACATTCCATTGTATATCATTTGTTTCAGCAACTGTACATTTAGATTTTACTAAAATAACCAGGTTTTATTGAATCAGATTTCCAACCGAATTTAAACCAACTCAGGAGTGTTTTTAAGACTTTCCCATATGTATTCCTCTTAATGTATTTAAAAAGTAAAAGCGAGCTCACTAATATCAATCATAGGTCTAAACAATTTCAATGCCCAGAATTTCAGTAGCTTATGGTCAATAGGGAGAAGAAGAAAAACATGATATTGGTAGTTAAAACATCAAATAAAGATTTCAAGTAAGATGGCATGCAATAACTGAGTAAAGTTAAAATGTCACAAAATGGTGAGAGCATAAAATTACCCACGACCCATTGCTAAGTTAATCCTTTGTATTTCCCCTAACATACATCTTTAAAAATCCTCTGTGTATCCCCCATCATACATACATCTTTACAAATCCTTTGTATTTCCCTAGCATACACCATTAAAAAACATCACATGAATATTCGACTATCAATACATGATTTTATTAATAAACCAAAGTATAAATAGAAAACAATTTCACAAAGACAACACTTACATGCAATCTCCTCTTTCAACTATTACTCAAGTCTCGGCCTCTCGCCATAAATTCCCTTCACAATAGAGAAAGACATATATCGACACACAATACATTAACACATGCATACCAACATATACACATACATACAGATTAAACTAACGCAAAACATGATACAACATAATAGAAGTAGGTAAGGATTAATGGATTTTTGGTTATGTCATGTTCTTCTCCGTGCTTTCTTAACCACAAACTATTGATTGGTGTAATGTGTGCTGACACAAGGAAAATAAAAAGATAAAACAAAAAATTCTGAAGTGAAGGGTTACAAGTGATATATGGTTAAAGTTATTACGCCCATACCATGCCTTTCATGCACAACCCATACCCTTTGTTTCACGCACATTGCCCAAACAGAACATGTCGCTGATCGACAGGTAAAAACTATTTTGGCCTCAATGGCTGGATGTCAAGCGTACATCGATGTTTTCTCCTATTCTATTTCTACCCTTTCATTCCTTTGTGTGCATGAGCTTCCTATCCCCTTTGTAAGACACCTTTTGGCATAACAAGCTTCCCTTCACCAACAAACTTTACTTGCAGTCTCCTCTTTCAACTATTACTCAAGTCTGGCCTTTGCCATGAATTCCCTTCACAACAAAGAAAGACAAATGTATTGACACACAAATACACTAACACATGTGTACCAACATACACATACAAATAGACATACAAACTAAACCGACACAAAACAAGATACAAAGCAATAGGCATGGATAAAGATGAATGTATTTTTGGTCATGTCATGCTCTTCTCCTGATGCTTTCGTATTCACAAACTATTGATTGATGTAATGCGTGTTGACACAAGGAAAATAAAATGATAAACAAAATAGTCTAAAGCGAAGGATTACAAGTGGTAGATGGCTAAAATTATTATGCCCATGCCCTACCTTTCACGCACAACCCATACTTTGGACACCAATTTTTGGTATCGCTACCCCTCATCCCACATTCGCTCCCTTTTATTATCTTTATTCACATGCATACCTCTCTTCCTATTTGAATTCCCCTTTCCCTCCATAAATCCCATTTATTCAAATTTCCCACTTTCCTATATTATCCCATCATTTATTTTATTTCCCTATAATTTATTTTAATTCACCCTTAATCCCATTTAATTAATCCCTAATCATATTTATTATCCTAATCACATCCCATTTATTATCTCTAGACCCTCATTTAATATTTTCCTACCATTTATCCTCCCTAAATGCTCCATTTTATTCTCCCTAGGCCCTCATTTAATAATTTCATCTCCCCTTGGCCTTTATTTAATATTTTCCTTCCTCTCAACAACCTTTTATCCATCCCTAGGTTCTCACCCACCTTCATTTAATAATTTCACCTCTCCATGGCCTTTATTTAATAATTTTACCTCCCACCTACCTTTATTAAATGCTTTCCTATCCCCATATCCATCCACTCACCCTATAAATACACCCATACCCCCTCCTTCTTAAGGAGATCAAGGGATGTAATTTTGGAATCTTGGAGTCTTCTTGGAGCTTTTGTGTACATCAACTTTGGAGATGTAAATATACCTGAAATATACTAACATCTTGTGCAGGTATATTTCCCTAACATCTTGTGTAGGTTTAACTATCATTAGGAACTCTACTTCGGCCATCTCAGCCTTCTATTTCATCTGTAAGTCTTCATTTCAGCCCAATATATATATTTCACTAACATCTTATGTAGGTTCAACTATCATCATGAACTCTACTTCGACCATCTCAGCCTTTCTGTTTCATTTACGGTCTTCATTTCAGCCCATCCATTTTCATTCAAGCCCTAATCAGTCCCCCAACGCCGTCGACCTGTCAGCTCTAATCGCTATCAACCCAACCTCATCCACATCATTTTCTTTGTTGTCCAGACCCTCTGTTGCCATATCTATGCTTCTGTGCCCATCCAATTTCCGAGATCTCACCACCGACCTCTTTGTCATCCCAAATCTATTTTCTCATACCCTAGTTGCAGTTGACTCCTTCGGTCTCCGTTAACCAACCCTTTTCTCATACCTTTACCATCAATTTTCCTATTTTTCTTGCATCCTTTATGTTTTTCCCCTGCTACGGATCTTCTCGCAGTCTTTGTGCATCACCCGATTACGCATTTGTCTCGAATCGCCATCAAGAGCTTTAAATCTTTATTTTTCACTGTTGTTCCAGTTCATCTACCCCAGTCGCCATCGATCGGGCTTGGCCGGGCAGTCTTGCCTCGGGTCGTCATCGACCCTCACAGTTTGGTTTATTTTGTCGTATTTAGATCAAATCTTCTTTTTATCATCTTAGATCCAACTTTCAGTTTTTGTTTTGCTTCAGATATTGCATGTTTTTATCAGATCCATTATCAGATTTCATATTCTATCTTGTTTACAAGAGGGTTGACATCCATTCAATGGAGTTCACGCTTTGTGGAACCGACTTAGTTGGGAAACCCTCCATCCTCTCTATTAATCCATTTTTCTTCTAGTGTTCTTTGTTGTGCAGGGCATTAAGCTCGCAACAAGGAGGTGTTTATCTTTTGTGCCCACATCCATTTATCCCATCACAAGGTACCATAAACCCATCATGTTTCGAGTTACTTGTTTCTTTTATTACTAGTTCACTAATATGAGCAGGGACGAGGAAACTTGGTTTACACATAACCTTCGTTTCACACACACTTCCCAAACAAAACATGTGGCAGATTTGAGAGGGTGAAAAACTATTTTTTTGGCTTCAATGGCTAGATGTCAAACGTACGTCGATGTTTTCTCTTGCTCTATTTCTACCCTTTCATTCCTCGACCCACACGGCATGAGCTTCCTATCCCCTTTGAAAGACGCCTTTTGGCATAATAAATGATCAAGAAGCCTCATATCCCCAATGTGCTTCCATGCAAGTCGTAAAGATAAGTTTACTGATAACACGTCCGCATGGAAACACAAACATTGGCCGACAAACCCCAACCTCACAATAAAATATTAAAATAAGCTTACATGCTAGTACTCGAGTTCCTTAGATGTAATATGGATTTTGAAAAAAAAAAATAAAAAAAGCTGAAATCAATTATGAACTTATTGTCTATTGGGATTTTTGTTTTTGCAATCGCTTGTGCAAACCGGGAGTTGAGAAATGAAATGAAATGAAAGATTTTAATGACGTCCACGAGACTGAAGAGTCTATGGGACCACAAAACGAGATTTTTAATCTAATTTCAGACTCCTTTCAATATCCGCTCTCCGGCTGTGAATCTTGAGAATGAAACCCATGGTCCCTGAAGCTTTGTTCCTTTGAAGAGTTCCTCTAGTCCGTCCACCTTCAGGTTGTTTTCGTACTGGATACGAATATCATCATATGCCGAACACTCCATGACGAAATGCCATTTTATTTCAACGACCCCTTTGCTGCATAAAAGACAAATAATCCCAAGACTCAACGCATCAAATTTAATTTCCACCGTGGTTCTTCGTTTGGTGGATTTTTGTTTGACGGGGCTAGCAGTTACTTGAATTGTACATACACTGCATAATTGCACACGGATCGTTCCATCTGCAGAAATGGATATATTCGTCCTTTCAGGGCAAAGCAACATGGCAGGTAGGGGAGGAGTTTTTGCCCACAAATGGGATTCTTTCGTTCCTCCTCAATGCCAATCACACTCTTCCATTCTCAGACTCAACGCCCATCTTCACTGGGAGGAAGCTCATGTTCCTCTGCACGCAGACATAGACAAGCGTAAGTAAACATACCCACATAGCATTCTCATTCAATCATATCTATTTTTAATAGAAACAGTTGAATTGCTGCACCCATTTGAATCTGTGCCCATCCATTTGTTGTCTGCCTTTGCAATGTATATATAAACTATACAATCACTCATTTTTAGGTTAAACAATTGTATCTCTGCATCCCCACTTGAATCTGTGCATATCCAGTTGCCGTTTGCCAGTGAGATGTACATTATTGTTTATTTTGTATATGGGCGATTCTTTCTTCATAAACCCACTCAGTGTTTACCGGTGAAAATTCAGACAAAATTTGTGGGGTAGGCCCAGGAATGAGCTTTGCAAACACTGTACTGAAGCATTACAAGGACTCTGGAAAAGGCTCTTGTTGTATTGGTCTGGTGCCCTGTGCAATTGGCGGCACGGCAATGAGGGAGTGGGAGAAAGGAGGTTCCCTGTATAATAGTATGATTCATAGAACCAAAGTAGCTCTTTCTAAAGGGGGTGTTCTGAGAGGCATTCTGTGGTACCAGGGTGAAAGTGATGCAGAGGACGAGAAATCTGCCGATTGTTACCAGAAAAATCTGGAGAGGTTTATCCATGATGTTCGTTCTGATCTGCAATATCCCAATCTACTCTTCATACAGGTAATATTCTGATTAAGAATTTTCAAGTTATTTTTAAAATTTATTGGTAAATTTACTTTTGCGATGTTGACTGCCCCTCAGATGGCCCTACTGAGGGGCATCTCTTCCAACGAATACACCCAGAACCTTGCATGGGCAAGGACTAAGCTCCACCTAGAGTTGGATGTCATGTATTGCCCAATTTTAACACTTACCATGTCTCTACTCACATCTGGATGCTGTACTCTGCCAAACCTTAATTCTTACCATGACTGCACCCAGAGTTGGATGTGGTATTTTACCCCATTTGCACACATTAACGTGTCTGCTGGGGATTTGAACCTGGTGCTCTGCAACGCCCTCAAACAACATCATGCATCTCTCACACACAGCTAAAAACGTGTACTAAAACACTAGATTTTTATAGGAGCCCATTGAGCATATTTATGCACAAATGGATCACCCAAAAAAATGTAGGAGTCTTAAGCATAGGCTCCTGCTAGTTTTGAGCGGAAGGGAAGATTACAGCTGATCCGTAATGAGGATACATGTTCTATTCCTAATCATCAACATGGATTTCTAAGCATGTATGACATATGTGACTAATTTCTGATTATATAAATTATTCTATTCCTAATCATCAACACAGATTTTTAAGTATGCATGTGACTAATTTCTCATTATATATGCTGCTGTAACATGATTGAGGTGAATTACAAGGCATCAAATGCCTCAAAAGCATTGCCAACGAGGAAATCTAAAGTAGTGGATTATATTCACCGATCCTTCCTCTTACTAACAAATGTTTGAATGTGCTTGAGCGCTTAATGGGTCACTTTGTATCATGATTATTACCAAAAATATATGAGGAAAAATGTCATATGGGTGATGGCTACTCATGGAGAACATCTTAAATGACCTAAACACACAGGTAAATCCCCATTTTTTTCAATAATCTAACACTGGTTATAGGAGTTTTAACTTTTAACATAAACTTATAGTGCTTTCTTAAGTTCTGGAAATGGAAAAGATGATGTAGATTAGTGAAAATGAGAAGTGAAAGCAAGAACAACCACCACACAAACAAAGGACACAAAATTTCGAATGAAGAACCCCAATGTGGGAACACTCTGGCAACTTGGGACTATGCCTTCTTATGTCAATTGCAAAACCAGCAAGATTACAAGGCTATTTCTGACTTAGAGCCGCCAAGAACATTGTGGAACTGAATCAATACTACTAGAATGCTCTTCCTAACTTGCACTTCTCTGCAACAATTTCAAACAAGATCACAAATTTCAGATGGCTCTAGATGATTTATACAGCCCATTGGGCATATTTATCCACAAACAGATCAGCAAATCAGTGCATAGAGACCCAATCAATATTCCATCTCAACAGTTGGGATGCTGAATGTCTCATCTTCAGTTCTGGGTAGTGGGTGGTTAATCTTCTCCTCCATTGTACTTGGACGGATTTGGCCCATGTCGGACATGTCTGGCTTTGACTGTCTACAGGTAATGACTTCAGTAGTAGTTGAATCTATATGTTTGATATGTTGGCCTTTGAATGTGCCTGACTCACTCTGTTTACAGGAGATGAATGTGCCACATAGGATCCAGCCTATCCTATGCTCCTTTTCTTATACAATTGGCCTTAATGCTGGCATTGGCCAAAATGTCTGTCATCTGATTAGCCCCTCTTTATACATTAGTAAAATAAATCTGCTCAAAAGATCAAAATAGATACTCGCGTTCTTCCATTAGTACTTTAATTCTCAAATTATTATTTTCTTTTAAGTTTCTTCCCATACATGAGGCCTGAAACAATTCAATACTGTTAATTACTATCCCTTTAACCTATCAATTTTTTAAGATTTTTTTTAATTTAATATATTCCTTCTTCTAGGATACCCATAGGTATGCCTCTGCCTATTCTATTAGGATGTCATTGACAGAGAAGACGCTTTAACAGACTCTAGCTAGTTATGAGTTGGAGAAAGGTGCCAGCAGCATCTAAATCCCATTAATTCTGCTGTTCTTTCTTATCATTTTTGATTAAAATCTGGAAATTACTATTTTCATCTGCTTCTTACTTGGGATCCATTGTGTCTTGGCTCTTATTGGTTAAGTATGGCCTTAATGCTCGTATTGAACAAAGATACTGCCACCTTATTGGGTCGGCTTCTTATCTTAGTAAAATAAATCTGCCTAAAAAGATTTGAAAATGCTTTGTTTCTTCCATCAGCACTTAAATTCTCAAATGACTGTCTTCTTTGAATTTCCCTTGGTTCCTTTTCTTTATCAGAAGCTGGGAGTAAAGGATTCTTATCTTTGAAGTATGATTTTGAGTCACTGAGCCTCAAGGCTCAAATTCTTTTGTTAGGGCACCCGAGCAAAGCTTGGCTGTGGAGAAATTTCCAGGAGGGGATTACCGGAGGTCAGGTGATCCCGGTTTTCTTGGGATTACACCTAATCTTAGGAGAAAGCACCCCAGCCCTGCAAACTATAAAAAGTTAGTAGTCTCACTTATCTATTCCCGATGAGGGTTTTCCCTGCTCAATTGGGTGGCCTACTCTGACATATGCCTGTAGTATTTCTACTTTTCTGGCAATCTACATCAGTTTGTGAGGTGATACAATGCTCACACGGTCAGGATCAAGTGCATTCCTTTATAAATAGAGAAGAGGCAAGATCAAAAGGCATTCATCATCAATTTTTCCTCTTGGAGTTATTTAATTTTATGCTTTCTTTAATTCAATTTGAAAATTTTATTTGTTGTTGTTAGCAGGATTCTCTGATTGACTGTCATTCATAAGATCATAAATGACTCCATGCACTCATTCATTTCATAGGTAATCCTCATTGTGGTGTGTTATAGGTTGCTATAACTGTGGGTGATCCTCCATTTAGTGAGCATGTGCAAAAGGTCAGGGAAGCACAGTTGGGAATTAACATTCCAAATGTGTACTGTGTTGATGCCAAAGGCCTACCTCTCGAGGAGGACAAGCTTCACTTGACAACAGAGGCACAAGTTCAACTTGGAAAAATGTTAGCAGATGCCTATTTAAAGCATGGCCTTTCTCAGGACTACCCAGTGATATCATAAATGTGGTGATTGTTTTTGGGGGCCGAGAGACTACTCTGTAATACAAATTCAAGGTATTTGAAGTTCTAGCACAGAGGTGATATGAAAATATGCTGCTGTGTGGGGAATTTGTTTATGTTAGTGCCACTTACTAGAAGAAAAATCAAGGCAAGTTCAATAAATTCCAAATATTATTTTGTTAAGGTTTGGAGTAGATCTAATTTATTCTAAATTCTTGAAGGAGCATTTTGAGAATTTTGACTCAAAACTATTAACATTGACAAAATAAAACATAACAAAAATGGCTAATCATTTTCATCAATTAGTATTACCAACTGGGAAACCTATCTTTACTTATCTCATTGTAAACCAAAAATGGGATGATGATAAGAAACATAAGATCAAAAATTAACTGCATTTGCTGGAAGTCTTTGGATGAGACCCTTGACAATTTCTTTTTTTTGGAGTAAATTTTCTGAAATTTGATTTATCAGAGGGGCAGCTTGTCCTATTATGGCAATATCAAGATAACCTAATAAACAGAATTTCTGCTGTAGTCAAATAAAATAATGGCCAAGATTTTCTTAGGTGCACTAGTACTTAAGAAATGATTAAAAAACAAATTCAATTTGTTTCCAATTTGCATTGACTGGTTATTTGAAATGAAATGAAACATTTTTAATTGGCCCCACAAGACCTAGAGATCTATGAAACCATCCTACAAGAGTACCAATATGAGAGAGTAACAAAGAGATGCCCTTATTTTTTTGTCCTTCGAAGGCAAATATCAATTGTGCAAATTTAATTTTACAATCTTTTGTTTTATCTGCATTCTTACATTCATGCATTTCCAGTGTTTGTGTTAGTGTAGGATATTCATTTTCTTTGTATTTGTTTATTTACTTGGAGCTTTCTTACACTCATGGGATATGTTTGCTTAGGTGTACCAATTTGTGTCGAGTTAGTTTACTAGTTGTTAAGTTAACTTGTTAACTTGTGTGAGTCAACTCTACTTCCACTCTCTATTAGTGAGAGTTATTCACCACCGATTTTGGAGGAGGTTATACATTCACTTCTCCGATATGTACATGACTTGCATCAGTCTATCATATAGAGAATTGAGTTGATTTGGAGCCATTCTTGCCTTGTGAGTTCTTGATCATATTGCATCTTATTGTTAGTTATTTCAATTTTTGCAATTGCTCGTGCATTTGTTTTTCATTAGAGATCCAAAAACTCTAATATGGTATCGAGCGATTCTGGTGATCCATTTGTCATTATTGAGTTATTTGCAATTTTTGAATACTTCGTTTGTGAAACTAATAGTTCATGTGCAAATAGATTTGACTCTGTCTTGGTTCAGTTTGGTTGTGATTTTTGGTGTTTGTAGATTGATAAATTGAGGGTTTACAAATTAGGGTTTTTAAAATCATGAAATTTATGTGATTTTTTAATTGGGGACCTTTTTAGGGGTTTTACAACCATAAGTAGCTATCTGTGGTTAAATTTGGTGGATCTGCTACATTTAGTGGACAACTTGGTGGATTTGTCAAGTTTTGCTGGGGATTTGCCCCCGTGGAACTCATCTTTGCACAGTGTGTTTGCTCGGCCTGGGTCCCCACTCAATTCGACTCTGGTTTCTTTGTTTAGAACAAACCTATTCATGGGTTTAGTCAGGTTCTATCTTACATGCTTATCTCACCACAGTGTGCGTGGCTTGGCCCCTCATCTCTATCTATAAAGCTACTTAGCTCAACGTGCTTGGTCGTCCTTGGCCTCACGAGTTCTGGATAGGGACGTCATCCATCAACATCGAGCTCTATCTTGTTTGATTCTCTGTGTTGGGCTCGCCTACTCTGCTGGCACCTCGACTCAGGGTTCCACGACTCTTTGGCTTGACACGGAATGGAACTATGTTCGAATCTTGCTCAACACATTGTCGTGATAAGCCTCTACTTTGGCCCCACGATGGTTGCAGTTTAGTAAAGCTTGTGCAGATCCCAACCTTGACTCCATTCATGAGCTCATACCCGACCTCCATTATCAAGCCTTGTCTTTTTTAACTCCTACAATGCGGCCATCAAACCCTGTGCATCTCATATTGACTTACCTCGTCTTTCCCTGGCTATATGTAGGCCCGACACCTCTCGACCTTTGCTGTGTCTCCAGCTCACCGACTTGGATTTCCCTTGATCTCTGCTCTGAGCCCGCTCTACTTTGCTTAGTCACGGAATCCACCCAACCCACTTCAACCCAACTCGTCGCTTGGTGAGCCCTAGCTTGACCGACTCCTTTGGTCGTCTAACCTATTTGCTCGGTCAAACACTTTCCCTCTTTTTGCATTTTAATCCATTCTTTGATTGTTTTTGTGTAAAGGGATTAAAGTGGATTGTTTTTTTCTTGAGTGAATGTGATGGTTTAGAGTTGATGTAAAGGGGAGGGGGGCTCACTTTTATTGTTTTTAATATAAAAACAATTTTATTCGCATGTCAAAGATGGAGGGCAAGGCTCGGTTGAGCAGGTGGCCAAATCCCCATGTATAAACACTTTCTCCCTTATCTTGCACCCAGACGCATTTTTTGATGAGCCCGACATGCCTTGATGTTTATCATTCCATCCTCGGCTCCAACAAGTATATGCATGACCCCTTTTCCTCTCATTTCCGGCATTTTAAAATTAATTTGCAAAATTTTAATTAAATAAGCCATTATTTACGGGAAATTGTATTTGCTATAACTTTTGATCGATGGCTTGGATTTGAGCATTGTTTTGGTCAAAAGTGAATGTTTTCTCGTGCTCTACATGATGGCTTAATTTATTTTTGTAAACGCACTACTTTATAAAGTGTCGTATTTTTAGGGGGTTCTTGTAAAACTCATTGGGGACTTGTAAAACACACTAAGTTATAAAGTGTCACATTTTGGGAGGATTTTTGCAATGGATGATGAAGAAGACGATGATCACTTGGTTCATTTTCCGGAAATCTATTTTGAAGACTAGAGGGTGGGGCCTAGTTTGGTAGGAGACCAAACCCCCATTATGACTTGTTTGTTTCATTTCTTCTTTCTGCAATAAGCACATTTAGTGCATGTGTTTCTCTTGAGAAGAATTTTGTACATGCATTGTAAATGGGTATCTAAAAAGGTGCCTATTGTTAGAACCCATATTGAGGATCACTTTGTGTCTTCCTTGTAGCAGTTGTGAATTCCGCAATACTCTTTGAGCATGACATGTTCACACAACTTCTTCGTTTTTTGCGATGGTGCCAACTTTGTCCTCCATTATTTTGTGTCCACTTGGGCAACCGATGGTTTTTAAAACAATATTGGACATATTTGTTCATGCAAGTTTTGCTTATTGGAGGGTAATCTTTGGAGCAAGTTCTACTTGTTGGAGATTCTTTATCAGTGCTTCATCAAATTTTGGATTCTTATCAGGTTGTCTTATTTTTTCTCATTTTATATACTTGAGTACCTAACATGGCCTTGTTGTTGGGACCCAATTCTTCTATCCACATTAGCAATTTCATCATTTTCGAGTAGGGCTTTCTAGATCTACCTTCTCTTTCATGTCTCTCTTTTGGAGGAGTTTTTTTCCACTAGGTTTTCTCCTTTTGCTCCATGAGAGATTGCATTGTACATGGGTACTTCATCATGCCTTGTTGCCGGACTCACTTTCCTTTTACACCGCCCACCTAAGTTGTGCTTATGGGGGTGTTAGTGTAGGATATTCATTTCCCTTGTATTTGTATACTCATAGGATATGCTTGCTTAGGTGTACACGGTTGTGTCAAGTTACCTTACCAATTGTGTTAAGTTAGCATACTAGTTATGTGGAGTCAACTCTACTTCCACTATCAGTTAGTGAAAGTTATTCACCACTGATCTTGGAGGAGGTTATGCATTCACCTCCTATATGTACATGACTTGCATCAGTCTATCATACGGAAAATTAACATGGGGGTTCACTTAGTAAAATAATGGTATAACACATGCATTTGAAGGGTATTAAATAATACCCTTAATTCTAGTTTCTACCTCTAATTATTCAATTGATAATATCCCCTCATGTTATATTATTAGAATGAAAATACCCCATTTTTTCCATGTACCTTACCCATTTTTCAATTACAATTTTATTTACCCCTTTTTATTTCCACCCTAATATATTAGACAACAAATATATTACATTTTTCACTCATTATTTTTTAATATGCATTTCTTCTCGAAAGATAGTTTTAAGCCATTAAAGACCAATTACAAATAACCTTATATATGTTAAGCTTTATTCATTTATCAATAGTTCTTCAAATAATTGAGATGGTGAAATAATATCACTTGTGTTGAAAAGCATACTCAATCCTAGTTTTCTACCATCTTATAATTTCTTAGTCAAGAATCTAGATTTCTTTATTAAAAAAGAGATTATCATGTAATTTATGACCACGCTCCTTTTGTAATGTTAAGGTATTTACTTTTAAAAACTAGGGTTCAAATGTTTTAGTTTTATATTAAAATTAAACCTCCCTTTCCTTTAGTCCACCTCTCTAACCTACCCCTAATACCTGATTCAAAACATTAATAAATTAAACCCTTTCACCCCCTCATGTCTACCGGTATATTGAATTTAATTTTATTAATTTTAATTACCTCAATATGAACCCACGTGCTAAGATATTGCCTAGCTAATGAACCCCCGTGGAATTAAGTTGATTTGGAGCCAATCTTGCCTTGTGAGTTCTTGATTATATTGCATCTTATTGTTAGCTATTTCAATTTTTGCAATTGCTCATGCATTTGTTTTTCATTAGAGATCCAAAAACTCTAATAGTTTGGAACTCTTTTGACATGTACTCTTTAATCTTCTATGGAATTTTATCTTATTAGAAAGATTCTAACTTGAGTATGAATAGTGGTATGAATTTCATTCCTCACTCACTGCAATGCAACAAGCTTCCTACCTGCAACTTCTCCACATCTACAATTTTCAGTTGTTGCAATCTCACACAAACTTCAAATTCCTACTTTCTAGACTAATCAGAATTGTCCTATGGAGTACTCCAATCGGTCCAATAAGGAACACACTAGAGACAAAATAATTTAAAAAGGGGGTTTTAATGGTATTTGTTATTGATTTGTTAGAGGATACATATAGTCAGTATGGAGAAATTCTCTTTTTTTCTAATCTTTCTTAGTGTATGTGGGAAAATTCCTTGAGAACATTTAATTACCTGTTTAATTTAATACAATTTATAGAAGCTATTTATCCTAATTAACGGTTTGTGTAAGGTGGGCTGCAAAAACTTGCCCGACTACCTCAACCCTTTGTGTTTGAAACTTTAAAGGCCATTCTTTCCATAAAAACTTTTCAATTATTCATCCTTCCCTGGTGACTAGTGGCATTGTTTATCAATAAATATATTGCTTATGACATTTGAATAGAGTTGTTGATTCTTAGCATTAAATGAGGTTTTTAGATGAATCCACCTGTACCTAATCTGATTGCTCGTCTGTTACAAAGTTTGTTTTTGGCTGGTCAATTTTAAGCTTGCTTTCTGCTTGAGAATGATTATTGGTAATCATAAATATACTGTTGCAATGTTGGAGGAAAGCCCTTTCAAATCTAGTTCAACATACCTGGGATTGCAGCCACTCCATCTCCATATCATTGTATAACCTTTTCAATCTCTTGCCTAACTAATTTAATCACTTGGTGATAGATTCAGCTAGTCGAATGTCTAAGGTATGGACGAGACACATAAGAAGTCTATGTGAATAGATTTATGTTGTTTTTTCATCCTTATTTCTTGACATACATATACTGCACATACAATTTCATGTTTCCTTTTCATTCTTTATACTGCATTTCACAAAGGGATTTAGAAGTGGAGAATGTTGATGTGTAATTACTCAAACATAGAGTCACAGCTGGTACCCGCATTTCAAATCAGTCTGGAATGGTTTGCACTGTTTACAAGCTTAAGGATATAATCAAATATCGACAACTTAAAAATAATTGTACAACAAGCAATAATGATTTTGAAAGTGCCAACACATTGCAATAGATTGCATGACCTATGTACATTCTATGCAGAGATGCTGCATGTTTTGAGAGCATTGTCTTCTTTGCTTTAAAATAACAACAATTTTGTTAATGCAAGTAAATGATCTGTCAAAAGATTTTTTGTGAAAAAGAATAAGTATAGTTTCTAAATTTTTTTTCTAATTTGAACATCGAAGTCATAAAAATAGCAAAAAGAAATTTGTTTTTTATTTCATGAAAAATATAGTGTGGAAATATTAAGCATATACAAAGAACTAAAAATAAAATGATTAACACCCATGATGGAATAGATGGTAAACAATTCAATGAACTTTAATTATTTCCATTTTCAATACCATAAAATTTTTAAACCTTAGTCCAAGACTTCATAAAATTGTCTCGCCTCTCAATATGTTAATTCCAACATAGGTACACAACAAAACATTTGATTGTGTCTAAGCTTGGCATATCAGTTCTTACACATTCGTTTGCATTTAGTAGTGAACTACAATGTTTTTGTTGATAATTTGCTTTCAATTATTAAGGAAATAGTTGTTTTCAAATTTAATCCTTTTTAAATTGAGGTTTGCAATGTTTTTAGAGAACATGAAATTAAAATTTTGGATGCAAATGTTCTAATGTTTCTTCTTCTAATTTATGAAAATTAAAACAAGTCAAATTTAAAAAATTTGAGTAATGATGGTGGGTTTACAATTAAGAGTGAATTGAAGAGCATAATCAATGTTATACCACAATCATTTTAAAATGTCATTTTAGTCTAATAAAAAGAAATTAGATGATTTATGATGCTAAATGCGTCTTTGCAATAATTTCTGAAAAATTACTTGATACTAATATAGTCATTTTACTTTAAGTGAGATAACCCAAATGTATTTTGTGGCCATCATAGTCCAAGGACACTTAACATACATATGCATTATATAAAATTGACAATGTTGAGAGAAATCAAATTCAAATTTAGAAAGAGCAAACAATGTGTCACAAACATTGTGAATTCAATCAATAATTCATTTGAATTTTCTTACAAAGCTTCCTCCACCACAACCATGGACAAGGCAATAATATAAATGTGAATGCGATTATGAGAAAAATAAGATCTTTAGTAAAGTGGCATTTTGACTAAATCTCATAAAAATAATCTCTCCATTAACATGGCTAAAACAAATGAAAACACCTAACATTATGCTCCAAATTGTATTTAATAAAAATAAAATTTCAAGAGATAAATTCTACAACACATCTTTACTTATAAAGCTTTTATAAAAGGTAATGAAAATGATGGCACAATGATGGATGATAGGTCAATTTTAAATTTGTGCACCAAAAATTTCTTTATAGCCTTGGCTTTTGTGAAGAAGACTTTACAATTTCAGAATGGTATGGAAAATGAAGTTTTAGGTTACCTAATCTTTAATTCTTTAAGTAGCTCAAATAAGGTTAAAGTATATTTCTATATAGTACTTAGCAATGGAGTGGACATGCTATTTGGAAGGCATGTTATCTTCAATTGTGTATCAATGCATGAAATTTAGACATGAATCAATGGTAACTATTAAATGAAAATGCATTCATACAATAGAAGAACAAGAAGTTGGATCAAAATACAAATCAATTGAAATTACAAAAATGAAAATTTGAGACAAATGTTCAATGCAAGAAAGAATAAGTTCTCAAATCTACTACAAAAAGGATGTACATAGTCATAAAATCAAATAAACATTTTAAAAGTATGTTGACATGACATTCAAATAGAACATTCTAGATATCAAAGGACAAAGATTTAAAAAAAATCAATGGGATATGAGAGTGATTCTCTTACATAGACAAACATTCATGATGACCTCTTAAGGGACAATTCACTATTGCTTAAATTTTTAACATCTTGAAAATACATTCTTCTCTTCACATTGTCTCTTATTTCCTTCATATTAATTCTTTAGCTTCAACGAAACTTTGAGATTCTTTTGATAATGCTCTTCAGTTTTAGCTTGTTTGGTTCACACCTTGTTTTAATCTTCTTAAATTTTGAATGGTATTTTTCATTTTCGATTTATTTCATGACCGGTCAATTTTAAATTTTCTTTTCATAAATATATGCATTATGATGCCCAAATTCTTGGTCTTGTTTATTTGCGTATCTAAGACAATTCAATAATTCATTAGAGACACACACCACATTGTGTGTGTGTGCATGTAACACACATAGAAAAGGATGGGGAGGTGTCCATTCTCTATTGGTTGAGAAATTTTGTGCACTTTCTTATTTATAAGCCAATTTTGGGCATTTGGGATGATTGATCATTTTGGATTTTGGGAGCTTGAATTGGAGGAAAAGAGATTTTGGTGGAGATTTGGTTAGGATTTTGTAAAGGAGGGAAACTTAAAGCTGAGATAGGTTTTCTTTTTTCTCTTATTTTATCTCCTTAAATTATTTCCTTGTTTACTTGATTTTATTGCGATATGTGATTGTTGTCTTGATCTTAGAAGCTAGTTACACGGGTGTATGTAAATTATTTGGGAAAGTTTTTTCCGTCTTTTACTCTATGTTTTCTTGCTTCTTATTTTATTTTTGAGCTGCGATTTTTGTGTATTTTTGAAGATAGTTTTGGGTATTCCTATTTCACCCAATGGGTCGAATATGTGAGCTTTTGAAGTAGGGAAGAGGGGATGAGATGAGCAATTTCTCTTGGCTTGTTGGACAAGCCCAATTTGGTTTGTTAGTTAAGCCCATAAGATTTTTTGGGTGGAATCGATTGGCATCTCATGGGTTCTCACACCTCTCTCCATTGTGTTCTTATTTCTAGATTGATGGTCATTGCATTTTGCAATGGTGAAACTCCATATTAAGTTTGAAAATCCGTATTTCTCTCTTGTTAGAAAAGGAGGCATAACTAGTTATTCACTTGAAAAATTCATTGTTACAAGACTTAGAAAGCTTCCTCATAATGTTCATTACCTTTAAGAGCATGTGCTACATTATCTTCCCTTCTTGGATTGCTTTGAACAATTCTTGTGAAATGTGTGAAGTTATGTTGGAGTGCGAAATGTTAAATTCTTGGAAAACATCCCTTATTGTTGTTTCAAACTATTTTACTATTCCCTCTCAACATTTTTTTCATATAGTTGGGGCATATATATTTCCCTTAAATGGCTTGAGGTAAGCTATTCTTGATACTCATAAGATGAATGCTTGGTGACAATGCCAATTGGATGGGATAAGCACTTCTTCCTTAGGACTCTTTGCGAATGGAGCATTAGAGCCTTCTTGTTTTGTTGGAGGTTATTGGGGAATGATATTGGACATAGTTGGTGATTTCCTTTTTGTATTTGTTTTAGGATATGAGACTTATGTGTTTTTGTTGAAGTTTTACTCTTATTGGAAAAGTTGGATTTATTTTATTGGAAAGAATATGGATGTAAAAGTGAGATGTAAATTTGCTTGTAAGAAATTATAACGAATATTTGTTGTTTTTGTAATTCCCATGTCTCTCTTAAAGAATTTACTTGATATTGTAAGCTCGATGTTATGTAATAATTTCATAGGAAGAATGATTGATAGAAATAATATTGTTATCACCGAATCACAGCACCCTTATGTTTACACAAGTGCATATACTTGAGCTCACGGTGTGATTGGATAACATGGGTACTATCTCCAAGTTGTGGGACTTGCTACTTGAGATAGACCTCCAGAGAAAGCTGGTTCTTGCTCCTAAACTACCTGCCACAATCTACTCTAATGCAGGAAAAACTAACTGTCCTAATCTAATTTTCCAAGGGACCAAGGAGAGAGAATGCATAAAAATGAAATCCTACACTAAAGTGGTGATACACCAGAAAAGGAGGGGTGTGAGAGTAGTCTTCCAATGTGTGAAAAATAGAAGTAAAATGCATACTAGAAGGGATGATAACAATTCTCCACAATGGCAAAATGCATTCACAACAATATTTCATACATGCACAATAATAATGAGTCCTTGCAAGAGCATAAAAATAGACACAATATTCTTGTAATGAAGGTTGAAAGGGAAAGAAGAGTGCAAACAAACACAACAGGGGAAGATGCATCCACAAACTTGTATTTTATTGCTTCATGATATGCATAGTTCAATCTATTACAAGATAAGGGCCTGGATCACCATGCAAGGAGTCCACTACAAGGGCTGCAACACATTGGCTTCACAAAGCAATTTTTATAGAGCTTTGCTACAATAAAACTCCCCTTAACAATGAGCCCAACACTCCAATTTATAGAAAATAAGAAGAGAGAGAGAGAGAGAGGAAAATGGAAATCCCAAAATCTGTCCTTCAACCACTTGTAAGAGGTATTAAATGGAGTGAAATGATGTTTTGTTTCTTGAAAAGGATCCCCATACTATCCCATGACTTGCAATAGTGAAATATGGTAGCCCATGCTTCATTGAATGCGTCTAACTACCAAATAAAACACTATTTTGAAATGGCCATGTTTTCTACAAAATATTTATCTATCCTTCATCAAATCTATAATTCCTTGATTTCTATGTGTTGGGCTCAGAGCCATGATTCCAATGGTACCAATTTTGTGTGATTTCATTGAGAAATGCAAAAGTTATGGCCTTTTGAGTGCGAGGAGTTATTTTGGGTCTGGCAGGGGTTTTCTGTCATTTTACGGGAATGAGCATTAATTAGCTAGAGCTGAATATGTTTCTTTGATGTAGAGGGTGTCGTGCTCATTCCAGAAAGTCTAATTTTATGAAAATCGGAGCTCGGAGTCAAAAGTTATGGCCGTTTGAAGTTCATGAGTCAAATGTTGACTTTTTCTCTTCATTATGGCTATTTTGGCATAATCGGGTCTATTTTTCCCAGCTGTCCCAGCACATTTTTTCGCATCGCTTGATTTGGGCTTCCTTGTCCTTACACGTCCGCTTGTTCACTGGTCGTGAGGGTCGTTGACCTCTGCATTCTCCGCAATGTATGGTTCCTTTGTGGCCTTTTCACCTTTTTGCATCATGCGCATCTTGCGCATATCCCGACCATCCCAAACACATTTTTCTCGCCACCACCTATAATGCAGCGACTTACGGCAAATCAGCTTTGCGCATCCATGCACGCGCCCCGTGTTCCAAATGTCCCGTGGACTACGCAGTCGAAAACTTCCGCTTTTGCCGATTTTCACTGCTTGTGGCCATTTCAACTTTGACATCCCGCGCGTACAAGTGCATGTCCCCAACTGGTCCCACTGACTTCTGGGACAAAATCCAATTTTTCTCGCAAAACACCAGAATGAGCCCATTTTTCAGATTTTTCCAATTTTCTCTAACTTCTTGGGTTTTTTCCTGGATGGGGAAGTTAGAGAGAAGCCAAGGGGACCCCAAAACATGATTTTTGGCCTTGAATCAATTCTACTTGCTTGAGACTGAAGAATCTAATGCATGTTATCAAAATTACCTTGAGGGGTGAATTTTGGATAACAAGTATGTTGTTTCCATTTAGGCATTAAAGAAATTGTACTAATTTACAAGTAGCCCTCAAGTCTTAATACAAGTGAGTGAACTGAATAATTAATTTCAGGTTGTGAGACTTATCTCTTTGATGAGGTGAAAATACAATTTTTTTAAATTTATCGGTAAACACTTTTACTAGAGCTATGAACCAAATATATTAAACAAAAAATATTCATTACAATATAAGTGTTACCACAATGGTAACAAACAAATTAAACAACCTAGTTTCATAAAATCTTTACTAAAAAGTTTCTTTAAAACTAGGAATACCAAGCAAACAAGTTTTCCATAACAAAAGGAGGATTTCTATAGCCCAACCAAAATACCCAACTCTAATGCGGTTTAACAAAAAACATGTAACAACTATAAACAAAACTTCAACAACAAAAAAATCTACAACAAATGACATCCAAAACCAAAGTCAACACAAGGCCAACCAAAATCTTCCATTGTATAAATAGTTCTTCCAAATCCCAATCAAAATATCCCAACAATCTTTTGCAGTAAAATAGGTCAATTGCAAACAAGACCAAAATACGTAAAATTAAGAATCTACACTAAAAATTTAGTGATCCAAGTTAAATCGCTTCCTTAACACATCAAATCATTTTGCATCCACAACCCAAAACTTGTACTACAATTGGCCCAAAACCTTCATAGCCATAGTGAGAACTTCCACATTCAATAATCATAACCTCACCGAAAAGAGTCACTAAAAGAACCAAATTTATCTTTTCATGACTAATAAAACAACCTTCAACTCTCAATACCATTAAAATAATTCAACACAAAACAACCATCCCAACATTGAAGAACTCAGATCCAACATAATGCTAATATGTAATAATAGATTTAACATTAAAAGAAAAAAATTAAACTAAATCTATCCTTGCTATGGAAAAATAAGAAAGGGTTTGAAAATGCCTAACAAGTGCACAAAATACCAGAATCATCAACCCTCAAAATGGACATAGATCCAATCCACAATCAAAACTAAAATAAATAACACATTATGATTTACTTAAAAATGCAAAATATTGGCTCGAAAACATGCTAGATGAGCTTAAAAGACTATTTTATTTCCCATGAGGTCATTCTTACCTGTGCTATGAATTCTCCGGATCTACATGGATCATGATCACAAAGAGAAACCCTTTGATCCAAAAAAAAATCTATAGAAACCAAAAATATAGTGGAGAAGCCATACCATCTTCAAAAAGGATAAATCTATTTGGCCAGGTAGAAACCAAGGGAAATTAAGGGAATTTTTCATTAAAAAACCCAAATCAAATCATAACAAAGTTTCTAACCAAAATAGAAATGAAATCCCTATATCTCGATAGGATCCGTAAAGGAGTGTCCATTTGATGTAAAATATATTTTTAGAAAGATAAAAAACAACTAAAGAAGTAGAAGCACGATTTCCCGAGTTAAGAAGAGGAAATGTGCGATTTTGAACACAACCCTAATTGATTAGGAGATACCGTTAACCATTTTTGGTCATCATGGTGGAGGGGTACAATTTTTTTTTCAGTTACTCATTTTCAATGGATGATTAGGCAATACACAAGAAATGAGTACTTAGGAATCGGAGATACTAGGATGCCCATTCCACATATAGGATGTCATTCCAGGTTGTTGGGTAAGTGCAGCAAGTTGGGGGACAAAAAAGGGGTCATAAGTGGATGTCATATTGTAAAA
Organism: Taxus wallichiana var. yunnanensis; assembly: GCA_018340775.1. Classification (NCBI taxonomy): domain Eukaryota; kingdom Viridiplantae; phylum Streptophyta; class Pinopsida; order Cupressales; family Taxaceae; genus Taxus; species Taxus wallichiana. The sequence goes on from CM031244.1 coordinate 679,286,858, forward strand.
ACAACAAAATCTCAACTTGTAGGGATTATTAGCAATATGCGCACTCAAAATTGTAAAAATTATGTAAATATGAATCATAACATCTGGAATCTAGTTTCTAAACTACTATTTTTTTAAAAAATAGACAAGTTTAGCTATATTAAACACTCCAAATTCTATGACTTGTTTTTTTTTTTAAAACACCTATAAGATTGTAGTCTGTTTGCCCGCAATTTGGATGACCAAAACTTGTTATTTTTTTCCCTTTGGTGAAAAGTTAGATACCACTATCTATCTTGGGATGGATTTTATTTTGTATTTTTTTGAGCAATATTTTTTTAATGATTTTTTCCGTGAAAGTGGTCTGAATTTTTTTAGAAAACGGAGCACTTTCCGTTTGCCCACCATAACTACATCAAAATATTTTGAAATCAAATACTTTTTTTTTAAAACGTGTATAGAATTTTTCCACGCTTGGGATGGTATATGTTTTATCACATTATGACAAGAAAAACAAAATTTGCAATCTTAAACGTAGACATGAACATTCATGGGAAAAAGTTTCTTAAAGACCTACTGTTAGTAAAAAACTATAAAATGATATGTATCTTATTCTATTCACTTTAAAATCAATATTTATACGAAGCTAACATTCTCCCCTAAGCAATGGTATAATTTTTGTGACATGTTTTTGATTTTTCGGCATGGTTCAAGTTTGAGGAAGAGCAAATTTGAATGTTTTAGCCTTCCACACACCATAATGATCTCCCAAAGCTTTGGTTTCGGGAAAACAAAGATTTCTGAGCCTTGAGGGTTGGATTTGATGACACAGTAAGAACTGCGATCGTGGTTTATAAACCGTGATCGTGGTGCTAACATGGTGGGAAAAATGAGGGCCACGGATGTTTTTTGGTATCAGAGAACCGTGATTGTGGTTTTTACAAAGCGTGATCATGGTTTTTACAAAGCACCATCGTGGTTTTTACAAAGCGCATGCATGATTTGTAAAGTGTAAGCGTGCTTTATAAAGCATGAGCACGCTTTGTAAAGTGCAAGCGTGGTTTATAAAGTGTGAGCTTGCTTTTAGGTTCAGAATTTCCCAAGCCTAGAAAAATAGACCGCGATCATGGTTTTTAATACCACGATCGTGGTTTATAAACCGCGATCGCAGTTCATAAAATTCAAGATTTGATGTCCACTTATTTGTCCCCCAACTTGGTGCACTTACCTGTTGTCTTCATCGAAATCATGCATTGACCATTGAAGACTACTGCAGGGGTCCCGATGGAGATGGGAATGACACCTTACATCAGAAGTGGAAATACTCGAAACAATAGGGAATCAAGTTGCAGATTTGAAATTGTTAAGTATGGAAGCACAATTTCAAGATTGTTCATTCATTTAGTTCTTAGTTTCAAATGATTGGAAAAGGTAAAAACAATTTTTGTTAATTCCTTATGATTATATGCAAGTGTATTAGACAATTGAGTTTTCATATGTTCATTTAGTTATGCAAATGAAACACAATGTAAAGGAAACAATAGACAACTTATTACATAAAACAATTGTGTATATTCATAATGAAATTGTGCACAAGTTTCCCCACACTAGTTGTGCATTTGATATAACTACGAAATGTAAGGAATACAAATATATTTGAAACTCGTAAATGTAAGAAATAAAAGGGGACCCATAATTTCTGAAAGACGAATCCCCTTCCTTGAATTTACTTGCTCCAAGCTTGATTTGATGTTAGTCTTGTACACTTGAAAGAGGAAAATAAGGTTATGTTAGAGCTCAGGGTTTCTTTTCTTCATTAGATTTTTAGCTTCAAACATATTTGAATTCTTTATCAAGTAAGAAAAGTACTTGGAAAATAATCTTAAAAAATAAATTTACAAGAAAAGTTTGTAGAAATGATTATAGTTTCTCTTTAATAGTTGTGTATAGAAAGCATTGCATCAAGATAAAGAGAAAAACATAGTTCGATTAGAATAAATCAACATGCATTCTCAAATGTATATGAATAAATCAAGAGTACTTTTCAGATTTTACAAGCTTAATGAACAAGTATTGCAAAAATGAAAGAGCATCTCATTCCAAGTACATATCATGATAGGGAGACGAGTTTGTGTTCCCATTTTTTTCATTTAGGTACAAAGACAAGAAATAGATCTTAGGGTTGCCAATGAGAAAACATAAGCAACTAGTTTTCTTCCTTCTTTTCTATGAAAAGAATAAATATGAAAAAAGAGCAGAAGCCCTCATACATTTTGTAATGTACAAATGTGAAGATACAATTTTTCCATATTGCGAAAACAAGTTCCAACAATGCATAAATTTCAGATTTGGAAGAGTGTCTTTTTAGCACAAGAGTGAGATTGAAATTACAGAGGAACATAATTTCAAAGCAAGTAACAACTATGTCCACACATTTTACAGAGTTCAAATTTTCAAATGTAAGTTCCTAGATTTGGAAATGAGTGAAAAATGAAGTTTGCAACCATCAACTTTATACCCATCAACCGAAGAAGAAGAAAAATGCTATCGGGAAGATCACAATAGGCCATGATAATGACAGCCACCTTTGAATATGGTAAGAGGAAATGGGATATGTAGGTTGATTACAGAAGATGAAGTATTTTTGACAAATAATGATACAGGGGAATGCTTGTCTGCGAGTGTATCAACAAGGACTTGCCTCAAGTCTTTTTTGTGAACACCACAAATGAATGGTATGCAGACATCGCCTACTTCCTGACCTATGATGAGTTCCCTCCTCATCTTGATCACAAACAAAAATAACCCTCAAGCTAAGGTTGGCCAAATATGTCATATGGAATCACGCGATTTATTTGATGTATGCTTCTTGAAGTGCGTAGACAAAGAGAAACAAGAGCAATTGCTAAAGGCGTATCATGATCAAACATGCAATGGAATTTTTTCTATGATGGTAAATGCCAAAAAATCCTCTGTGGTAGGTATTACTTTCCTACCTTGTTCATGGATGCCCAAGAATGGGTCTCCAAACGTGAAGCATGTCAACAGGTTTTCGAGAGACCATAGATTGCCATGCTTCCCCTCAGGTCAGTGGTGATTGCAGAACCCTTCCAACAATGGGGACATGATTTCATAAGTGTTCTAAACCCTCAATAAAACACATGTCATACCCATGTGCTCACATTGACCGAATATTTAACAAAGTGGGTATAAGCCATATGAGCTAATACTAAAAGAATGTGTAATTTCATCAAAGAAAACATCATTGTCCATTTTGATATCCCCCAAAATATCGTGGTAGCGAATGCCACATATTTTTCCTCCAGGTGCTTACTAAATTTTTCTATAGCTATGGAATCTCTCTGACACACGCATTAGACTATTACCCATGAGGGAATGTATAAGTGGAGTCAAGCAACAAAAACACTGTGACCATAGTCCACAAGATGGTGGATGAAAATTAGAGGAATTGGCATAAGAAGCTCTACGATGCATTGTGGGCGAGATAAAATAACTCCGAAGAAAGAAATTGGTATGTCACCATTCCAATTGCTCTATGGGATTGAGGCAGAGATTCTAGTCATAGTTGAAATGCCAACACTCAAATTTCTCTAGGAAGTGGAAGATGGGAAATATCATGATTCTATTGACAAGAGGATTTTGTTTCTAGAGAATCTCGAGGAAGATAGGTTCAAGGCGGTTGACCGGATCAAAGAACATCAATTGAAGGTCAAGATGCTGGTTGAAAAGAAGGTGAAATCCAAAGAATTCAAAGTTGAATACCTTGTCTTGATCTCGGGAAAAGCGAAGAGAACCCAAAGGAAGCCATGGGAAATTTGACTCTTTGTGGCTCGGTCCATTCTAGATTCATGAAACTTGCAGAGAAAATTCTTTTTTCTATCGTATCTACATGGCACACAATTAGAGTTTCCTAATGATAGGAAATATTTGATATTGTATAAGTAATAAAATGGGTTGTTCCCCGCATTATACCATAGGTGATTTAGGTGTGTATTTCCCTTTCCCCATTGTGTGTGTTATTTCCCTTTCATGTGTTTGTGTGTTTCCTTTTGTTGTGTGTGTGTGTACTCCTTTCAATATATCTTTGCTTTTTATGACTCTATGAAGCCCAATGGATAAGGTACTGGTCGAATTGTAAATTGAGATTCTAGAGTTCCTTCTCATCTTTTCCTCACTTTGTTTGATCCAAAATTATTCCCCAAGTGATAGCCAATTGTTGTACTATGTTTATGCAAGGGAAAAATTCTTCTTGAAAACATGAACACTATACCCTAAAGATCGAAACTTTTCATTATAGACATTCCCTGGACACCCCTCCGCACCATTCCATACTCTGTGTTAGGCCTATCCCCATTCATGTAATGCCCATGTTTGTGATATTAACCTTTCCCATGTGTTGAATATGTGAAAACAAGCTCACATGATTCTTTCAAGCCAATGTCTTTCAAGGTGGATCTTTTGGTAGGCTCAAGAATAGTTATTTTTAGCCTTTCTATGGCTAATGCACATTCTCCTGAGTGGATTATGGGTCATAAATTCATTAGGGAGGTTTATTAATGATCCTAAATCATTGTGCAAGTGATTTAGGAAGATTTAGGAAATATTTGGAGATTCGGGAGCAAGTTCAACAAAAGTGGGTTTTGAGGCCAAAAGAGCTTGCACTGTGAAAAAGCACCTGAGATTTGGAGGATGATTCGAGGATCTCTGGAATGAGTTAGAGTTAAAAAAATATTAATGGAAATATGATTGAATTCCCTACATGGTTGTAATTTCATATTTTTCACAACACCTATGAATTTCTTTCCACAACTCATTCTTCGTAGGAACAACTGGTGATCCTAATTAAAAAGGCCATTTTGAGAAGGTTGTAAGATGAATCAGACCTTAAAACCCATCCCATTCTTCAAAAAATTCCTTTTTTAGTTAGAACCATATAAGGAAGTGCCCAAAAATTCCTTTGGGAGCTCTGACAATGTCATTTTCAAGCTCCTCTCCAAGGTACAAGCTACATCGTTTGCCAATTTTTTCAATGCCATGTGGCATCATGAGGTTGAGGTGAAATTTTGGTGTCCCTTCATCCCTTTCCAAGGGGATAAGGGGGACAAAAAAATGCTCACCCCACCTCAGTCCTCATGGACACACCACCCAACCCTAGGAGGCTTCGTTAAGCTCTTTTTGACAGCTTTTCTAGCCCTCGCTCTGCACCACACATGTTTTCCACTTGTCACCTAGGGGATAAGGTGAAATTTTTGTGTCCCTTCGTACCTTCCCAAGGGGACAAGGGGTAAATTTTTTTCCCCCCACCTTTCCCCCTCTAGGTTCCTCATGTGCCCAAAAATCAACTCTCGGTGCTTAAAATCAACCATTTACGCTATCTCCCCGTCTCAGTGCATGCATGCCACTTGTCACCTAGGGGATAAGGCGCAATTTTTTTGTCCCTTCATCCCTTTCCAAGGGGACAAGGGGAACAAAAAAATGTTCCTCCCTTCTTGATGCTTATAAAACCCAACACTTAGCCATTTTTTTCACTCTCCCCCATTTTGCTCCATTTATGCCCTAACTTTGGCAAAACTTTTCCAGATTCCTCCATTTCCATTTTTTCTCCTTGCATTCATATCTCCATTTTCCATGATCACAGTAGAATAAATTTCATAAAAAGTACAAATTTTAAAAATTTCTAAGTCTTTTTTTTTCCAGATTGACTCAGAGTCTGCGAAGGAAAAATCTTCATATCTTACAAACCGGTGCATGAATTCAAGTGGGGTTTTTAACGTTAGTCATCATTTTCAGGTGACCTCACAACACAAGTGATATCAATGACATGTATGGCCCACATTTTTTTATGGCAAAAAAACCTCGACTTCGTGCCCTCATTTTGTAAAGTATTATTTCCCACCGCTTTGGTAATCAAATCAAGTTAAAAATTTGTACGGGAGATCGTGAGAAAAAAACATATACTATTGGAGGTGGTTTTATTAAAATCCAAGGTGTGGAAAGCCACTTTCCAAAAATAGTAAGTCTCTACACGAGCACTTACTATAAATAGTAAAATCTCAATGGAGGGAAAATTCTTCAAAGGTAGTGTGTACAGGGAACAATGAAGCGTAATCAAGTAAAGGTGAAACTATTTATCAACCTAGTTATAATTCCTCTCCCCTCTCTCTCTTCCCCCTCCTCCTTCATGTTCTATTTCTTCATTGGGGTTGTACTTTTCATTTTTCATTTTCCCTATTTTATCCTATTCATTTAAATGTGAATATTGTTGGCAATGTAATAAGTCACCCTTAATTAATAAAAGGGGACTTAATTCTATTCCTAGGAATATGAAATGCCACATGTCATGAGGGAAAATGTAAAGTCATGTAGGGGGTAGTAGATGAAGAGTCTTTCTCAAATCTATAAATTGTAATGACACCCTCATTCTAGGATCTCCTTGGTGAGTGGTGTGGGAAAAGGATTAATCAAGCATGAAACATTCAAAACTTTATAGTCAACAAAAATACTTATTCTACCATCCTTTTTAATGCTCATAACAATTAGGCTTATCCATTTTGACTCTCCAATGCCATAATGCTCTGCATTGAGCATTTTGTCAATTTCATCCTTCACCTTGATGCACAAATTAGGATTCATTCGGTAAGGTATTTTGTGACTCAGTTGCACACCATACTTGAGTTTTATTTTTAGTTCACCTAATTATTGATGAACACACTTTAAATTGTGGTATCCCCTAGGAAACACATCTTGGAAATCACATAGTAGCTTGATTATTTGCACTACTTCGGTTCGAGATCAATAGTCACCAAAAATCACCTCTTTTAACATGTCTTCCGTCCTATTATTAACCTTGTTTCTTTTTAATGGCGCATGATAGGAACACATTTTATCATATGTAGATTCTTATACCTCACGCACACCCTCTATGTGTTCAATGTCAAGATCCTTGACCTCTTCATCATCTATAAGATATACAAGCTTTCATTTTTCCATTTCCTTCCATACATGTCCTAGTAGAGTTTATTTTGATTCCACCTTGTTGTTGCGTGCTTGATGATCGATTCACCAAATAAATGAGTTATAATCTCTTTATCCATTAAGTTTTCCCTCAATGTGATACACCTCATTATCTCTGCAGAGATTTATGAATAGGTGGCTTAGTAAAAAAGTAATCAAAAGTATGGGTGATACTACAGCAGTAGTCATTTCGCGCTGATTTTCCATTTCCCTGCTTCACTTAACACGTATATACCAAACATGTGCACACCCACACAATGTAGAATATAACTTATGCACCCATAGGGATGTGGTATAACGTCTTTCCCTTTCATCCATTTTTTTCAGTTTTGGATGTGAGCCATGGGAGGTGTCTTCCCATCATATTTTAGTACTGTGAAAGAATTTTATTTCGAAAAAACCTTGTCAAGAAGGTCACTCTTATATCGCACCAACCAAGCACGTTGTCCTTATGTGTAGCCCACAAATGCATTGATGTACATCTCAATGTGTACACCAACATAATTATTCTATCCCCCTCATTGTGTAACTCTTCCTCTATTGTTCACAAGAATGATTTAGGATTTTCTTATCTAGTGTACTTTGACAAAATGACCTTTCCCAAATGTCCAATGGTTATGGTGTAATCATTCTTGTCACTCTTCCTCGAACCTTATGACCAACCATATCATAAGTACCATGATTCCAATTATCATAAGCCACATTGGTAGTGTCACGTATGGACTACGTGTCTTCCCATTGAAGTACACCCTCCTTTGATGGCTCCACACCTTTTGGGTTACGTCTTTGTATGTACATAGATTTTTTAAGGTTTTCTTCACTGATGGGATCTATATAGGGAACAATATTCGTGTCATCCATTGGTATCACAATACACTCCTCTTTTTTCTCAAAACACATAGCACTTGTTAGAACACAAGCCTACGTTGTTGGCATTACACTAAGTATGACCTGTAGTGCAGGGAAGTTGTTTGCTTCAATAAATTTATGACTTGAAAGTCACCCTTGAACTTGGATCCCTAAATGGTGATGGAAGCATCCTTCAGAACCCCAATGGGCATAGACCTTGTCTTATTGTCTAGGTACAACACATTCGAGGATGACTACAATGGTGGCCTTCTCATTTGATTCCAAGTATCAAGTGTGAGTACATTGACCTCTGTACCTATATGAATTATAATATTGCTTACCAGTCAATCGTTAATCACAACATCCAATGTGATTTCCTTTTCGTACTCATGATCTTGAGGTGGTAAGTTGGCATGGAGAATCTAATAGTCCCTTTCTCGCACATGCATGTAGTATTTTGTCTTGTAACCATTCTCCCAACAAAGGTATGATAATCTCTTAATTAATAATCCTACATACCTCTCTACGAGGTCATCCACATCCTTATGAGGTAATTAAACATTGTTTGCATGTTCCCTCTCATGTGCTTTCTCCTTCAGGAATTGTCTCTCCCCTTAAAGCTTCCCGATGATGCCCATGGTCTCTTGATATACTTCCTTCTACTTGCCCACATCTAGATTATTAGTATGGAAAATTCCCTCTCTTCTAATGAGTGGTCTTGATTTTATTTTCTCATGCGTGCGCGCGTGCAACCTTTACGTAGCGCATCTTGATAATGGTCAAGGTTCCACTATAGCCAACTTCTTGGGCATCAATTTCCCTTGCTTGGTGTGTTCGACCTGAATCATGGATGCACCCTTATCCTTCTTGTTTTTTTTTACACATGTGGGCATATAAATCCAGGAAATATTTGACCTTATGTGACTTACCACAATATGCAAAAGTTTGATTCTTTGGAGACTCATGATGATAGTGATCATGTGATCTGTAAGTGTAACGTGTTCCCCATGTGAACTTTCCGTAACCACCATGGCCTCTGCCTTGGTATCCACCTCTAAAGCCTTTATTACCATTGTTGCGCCCCTCATTATGTTTTCCTTATTGTGCCTTTGAGCTACTTTCTACACTAGTCTAATGTAACCCTATTTCACAAGCCTCATGAATATGATCAATCATATGAAAATTGGCTATGTCATGAGTGTATACATAAAATTTTTACAATATAAAGAAAAATTATTTTGTGTAGCACGGTGAAAAAGTGGAAATTTACGAACACCATGGTTCTTATGAAAAATTCATAAAATGTTAGTAACGTGTGCACATTCCTATGTGAAAAATATCCTTTGAATGCCCCTCCACTTCACAATCGGTACACTAGAGTCCACTACGTGTCTCATGAGCTGAATTGGATGAAGGTCAGCTCCTATTCCTCTATTCTGATACACACACTCAAATTTTAGAGGATCTATCCTAAAATCTACTCAAACTTACCAAGGAGATAGGGTTGAAAATATTGCAAGAAATTAAACCTAATCTATAGGAGGTGATGCACTAAAAGGAATGTTGAATAACTTTCCTTACATGGAGATGAAAACCAATAAGTTTGAAGGGGATGAATACACACCACAAGTCAACCAATTGTTATGAATTCATTCACCATTAAACACAAACCATTAAATATGCAACACAATTTAACATGCACAACTAACCAAAATTGCAATGAGAGATCAAGAGAATGCAATGAACACAAGAGAGGGTTTAACTTCATCCACAAACTTATATTATTGCTCCAAAATTTGATACAATGCATTATAATGGCCAAGAGGCACTAATTTGCATTACAACTTGAATGGGAGGTTGAACTCCACAAATTCACTTACAAACAAGAGAAGAAGGGAGGGGCATATACAAGTTTTTCAACCTTTTGAAATGAGCCCCTCCTTACAATATATAGAAAGAATGAGAGAAGGGAGAGAGAGGAATTCAAAATCTTGCTTCAACCACCAAAAATACATTAAAATCACCTACAACAATGATGGGTGCCATTAAAACCCATGCCTCCATGTACTTTTCCTTGTTGGAGAAGAAAGGAAGCCCATACCTCATCATTTGGGTAGGTGAGAAATCTGGAAACACCCTCTAAAATGGTGGACTGTATTTCTTCATTTTTAAATACTTAGTCTCACTAAAAATAAGAAAACCAGTTGTAGTTGTGTAGAGGACACTGAGGGCTTTCCAAAAAGTTTGATTTTGTACAAATCTGAGCTTCCAGTCAAAAGTTATGGCCATCTAAAGATGAGGGTGCCATATTGCAATAAATGCTAGTGGTGATCTCTACCTTTTCGGACTCAATTGCATCACATCCTTCAAAATCTGAAATTTCAGAATTTCAGGATTTGGGAATTTAGGATTTTGACTTTGGAGTTCAGGTTATTATTCATCGCTCAAGTCGGCTTGAGAGTGTTCTGAAATGCCGAACCTCCAAAGTCTAAAATTCAAACTTTGGAGTTCAAACTCCAAAACCATGTCGCGTGACACTATTCATCACTCAAGTTAAAAGTTCTAAAATTCTGAAACTCCGAAGTCCAAAATTTGGACTTTGGGTTTCAGATTGCAAGGGTTTTGGGGTTAGATTATCTCGCTAGTAGATGAAACCTCTAAAATCCCGAAGGCCCAAAGTCCAAATTTAAAACTTTGGGTTTCAAACTTTTCTTCTCCTTTTTCGTGATTCTTTCCGCCGAGTACTCGAATTCACCTTCGGCCTACCTCTGAATGCCCTCACCTTCAAAGTCTAAATTTTGATCTTCAGGGATTCTTCATTTCCAAAACTCCTCTGGAATGTGCTTGGCCCTCTTCAACCTATTCGACCAATCCTGAAATGTGAGCTCCCATGGCTAAACCGATCCCTCATTTTTCTACGTGGTCTTGTTTGTCCAATTTTGTCCGAGGGAAAAATCGGATAACAATGCCCTTAGCCCTCTATAATAGTTCACACTTATGCACATGCTTTGTGACATCTTCAACTCCCCTATACTCGGTAGATGGATTGAAATTTGTGGTCGATGTGGTGGTTTCTTGTGGTGTAGGTCCTTGTCCTGAGAGGGGCCGGATCTTGATCATAAGCCTCCACTAGGGTTTCCTCTCACGCAGTGGAGGACTTGATCAATACTGAGCCTCCTATCATGACTTGGGGACCTATAGAAGTAATACCTTGGGTCCTTGTAGTAGTGCTAAACTATACCCAAAATGTCTACCTCGCTATTCCCTCAATAGAGTACTTCTAATGGATAACGCGTGCCACTTCTATGTCCTAATTTTACGCCTATCGATTTCTTCCAAACACATTCTACGTAAACACAGAGCCTATTGTGCTGCCATATGGATTTCCTTAGTTTGTTGTGCCTCTTGAGCTGTTACCAATACATGCCTACCTATATCTCCAACCCATCATGGGATCCTTGATGATGCTCTTGCTCCCCGTTGTTATGATGGTATTCTATAATAACTTCTATATTTTGAACACCATGTTCAAGGTCTAGTGATCTGGGGTAGGTAAGGTGCATGTTAATGGTTCTTAATATTTCACCATATGCCGAGGGGGTCTTTCTACTACACTTCCCCAATATCTGGAGACATGGTCATGTGGTCCCTTTCCTTCTACAAGGTTCTCATCACTTCTTCTTGGCCCCATTTATTTCATTTTTAGTGCCTCCTCAACTTCCCTTTCTCACACATCATTATACCTATGAAGTCTCTCTTCCCTGTCTCTTTCTTCGGCTTGGACCGACGCCATCCTTCCCAATCCCATTCCTACCCTTATGTATGATATTGTTTAGTTATCAATAAGAAATTTATCCATCCCCAACGTAATCATCAAGATCTTTGTTGCTAAAGGTAGCACACGTAAATACGATCTCCTTGGCTCACGTAGAAACTAGAACTCTACTTCCTCTAGTCAAAAATATGTCAAAATTTTATACTCCAAGGCATAATTACACAACACTCCTCACCGATGATCTACAAATCATGTCAATGGTTCATCCAAATTAAAAATGCTTGATACTTGTCCTAACTCCACACCTGTGTCTTTCCTAGACATTGTCCTTGATTATATGCGTAGGCAACTAACCATTCATATAATTATATGGGAAAAAAAACTGAAGAACATCTCATACATTGAATCATACAAGTTGTCTTCTACCCATTTCCATGGATCAAAGCCTCTACTAGTACTATACCTCCACACAAACTCATCCTAAACATTGTGCACCCAATGATCAATACTATCTAGAGACAACCCAAACACCATGCACACACATCTTGAAGGGTAAAATAAAATAAGGTCTCGATAATGAAACCAAAATGTTGGAGTCTAGTTCCCAACACCTTACTAAGTCAGGCATGTTGGTACTCACTGTGCATGGGCCTAAGTTCTCACCCAAAGAGCGTGTAACTACTAGGTCCCTTCTATGTCTTACTTATCAAGACGTGTGTTATGTACTTAACCATTTATCTCATGTGGAAAGTAATTATGCAAGTATAACAAGAAAAAAAGATAACATGTAAGCTGTATAACTTGATCAATCATTCATTGATATAAAAAATTAATAACAATATTTGTAGACCAATGATACATCAATCATCCTGCGAATATATGTAGTCCATAACACGTTATACATAAAAATAACATCTATTACACTTACTCATAACTGATTACATCCATGCGTGTAAGCTATGTACACCACACTTAACCACATATCAAGAATTTATACACCGATAGAATTGAGAACTCACTACCAACACTTGGAACTTAGCACTCGAGACCGACTTACAAAGGAGTGTGATACCTATTTAAACACGGTGGGAACTTTTCCTTCACGCCTACATGCTTTAACTATATTAATAGATATCCTAAACATAGATCACATGCCTTCAAAACCCTTGCTTTAATCTTCAACTTGTGCTATAAATATATCAATCTTATCCATTTTTTGATCCTATATTTAGCTCTTTCCATGCGTCCTTCCTATCCATCCTTGCATGTACTTTATCCATGTAGTCGGTACCTTATCCTTTCCATGTCTATTTATAAAAATCTTATCCTATTTTGTATATATTGTGTTTTGGTAGATCAATAAAGCAAACATTACAAGTTATTAGTTTTATGGATAATAGGGTAATAACTAAAATCACAATTAAGTATAGGTTCCCAATTCCAAGATTGGATGATATAATGGATGTGCTAAAAGAGCCTGATATTTTAGTAAGATTGACCTACGGAGTGGGTACTATAAGATACTGAGTGACACATGTCCTCTTCAAGCTTCAAGGCTCAGGGTACACTTTGCACTTTTGTATATAAGATTTTCCTTTTATAAAGTGCAATGTTGTAATGCACAATCACTTGCTCGTTATAAGATTCCATATTAGGGGCCGGTATATTATTTGCACATTACAATCTTACATGAACCACAAATATGCCCAATGGTTCCGCAAATGCGATGACTCTATAAATATGCCATCTTACCGAGAAGAGAGAGTGATTTACACTTTGCACTTATGTATCGAATGCAACTTTTTAGAGGATAAAAGTCCCATTTTTGAAGGATCGTATGTACATAACAAGCATTGTGAGCTTCAAACTACGTGCCTCTCGAACCATTAGACCATTTTCATTCTAGAAATTATGCAAAGAAGAGTTAGTATGTGAATAACATGGCACATCTTTGTACTTAACACGGATTCGTTTTGATTTTGAAATAAGGTTCATCGAATCAATGCAAAGCAGACTTTTAAAGGATAACAACAAAAAATTGGGAGATGCAATTCAATTTTAGATATGAGCTCAAAATGAGCACCAACATACCCACTTGGTACCAATGAAATCCTTATCAACATAAAGATGACTGCATGCAAGGGATATCTCACAAAAGATAACAATGCATGCGAGGGATATCTCACATGTAATTTTCATTCTCACATAATGAAAATATAAACAAGTTTACAATACATCTATGTAATTGGTATACAATCTAAAAATGAAAAGAATAACTATAGGTATTCTTTTATTAAATTGTTTTCATATAGTTTTTTAGCATCTAAAACATCGACCAATTATATTTGAAAATTGAAATTTCTATTTATTTCACCTTTTTTGTAGTTAATTGATTTATTTCTACATGCATATCACTCAAATTAGCATTACGTATCCATTATGTCACACTTGTTACTCACCTTTAACTCATTACAAAATATTTATTGTATATATAAAATATATTTAAAGGGATGGCAACCTTCTTCAATGACAAAAATGCACTTTTGTAATACCATATTTCTATCAATGATAGCACCATCCAACGGTTTTGTTCAAAGATGGTAATTTTATCCTCCACTCATGTAATGGTCAATATTTAAAATTCATAACTTATCCCATTCATATTAAGTTCAATTGAGCGGAAAATCTTTCACAAAAGTTAGATATAAAATAAAATTTACTCCGACCCATTTTAACGGCTTCATCTTTTACATATTTGGGCTAACTAACGGATCATAGGAAAACACCCATTTTAAAAATCACTATTTAAATCATATCAAGAAGATACTAAATTATAATACAAGAGGCATATACCTTCCTAGTTCATTATCACATGCCACATTCTACACTCAAGATCATTTCCACTAGTCAAAGGCCATATAATTGTTCAAAAAATTAGGGTGTAGCTAGAAAAATTCTAATAATTGTTCGATGTTTGATAGAATTTGGTTTTGATAATGATAAACATTTTTTCACAATTAAGAAAATATACATTAAAAACACATAATAGAACAAAATTCAAAAACATCGAGGAAAGAATACCTACAAAATTCAACAAAAGGGAGAACATCGACCAAAACTATACTAGCCCTTAATTGCAATTACTAGAAATATACCATTATAAATATAGGAGTTGTGAGAAAGTTTGAAATTGATTTAATAAAAAATTATCTACTTCTATGCTCTAAAAATATCTCTTTTTCCAAAACTTATAGTTCAGGTTGTTGGGAAATTGTTCTCATATTTGGAACCCTAATGGGTCAATAATATCTTACAAGATTATATAAATTTGAGGGATTTAATTAGAGCCCATGTTAAGCCTTCACTATTTTTAAACCTCGAGGATTTTGAACAATTTGGAAAACATCACAAAAAGTATAATAAATTCAAGGAGTAGTCTAGTTTAGTTAATGAATGATTTTAATAACGTCCATGAGACCAAACAATATATGGGACCAAGAGTTGAAACAAAGGGGCCCCACTTTAGCACAACAACTAGAAACAAAGAATTCTTTTTCAATATTACAAACGGTTCAACCATTTTGGATGTTGGATCTTCTTGTCTTGATCTTGATTTAAAATGTAGTCATGTTTTCAATCCTTACCTCCTCAAACAAGTTGGTTATTTTTTCAACTCTCATGTTGTCTTCATAGTTGATAGACATGTCACTCTAGGATGCACACTTGAAATATTGTAATGAAATTCTGTCACCAGCCCCGCTTCCCCTTTGTTACAAAATAAGCATATTCTTGTTTCCCAATTCTCCTTGGGCATTGTCCACCTACTACTCTCACATCGAAGATAATGTTAACTAGTTCTCAATCGGCCATCATCATACTTGCCTTCCACTTGATATCTTCTCTTATGTAGGATTTTTCATCATGTTTACTTGTGGGATTACACTTTTTGATATACTATGTTTCTTCCATCCAAGTTATTTTTTCCACGTAGTTGTCCTAAATTTATCTCCTACATTTTTTTGTAAGTCCTTCTTATTTTCTAGACATTCTTGCAATGCCAATGCCCCATTTTCTCATCCACTTGTTGTTTTGTTTCATCCATGTATTCTTCCTTCTTATCTCTTCTTCCATTTCCATTCTGAGTCAATGTTGGTTCTCCATACTTTTCTCCTTTTTTTAATAACTTAATGTCCATGTCATGCCTTGTTCCTCCATTTGGAAGGTCCTTGATTCAACTAAATATTTCCACCCTACTTAAATTTTTTTTCCTTGCAAGTCTCCCAACTAAGTTTGTTGTGGAAATCAATCCTGAGATAGTTGTATTCTTACACTACCTTTAGTGGGCTTCCGTCGAAAAGGAAGTTAATTTGCTTCTTTTTTCTTTGTAGTGAATGAATTTAGTTTTGTTGGTGTTTGCTTGCTTGTATTCACATGCTCTCTCATAACTATTTTTGTAATTAGGATAAGATTATTTGCATACAAGAGTAGCTTTATTATAAGAGTATCTTTATTATATGGCTAGCTAAGTGAATAAAAACATCACAACCAAACTTACAAATTGATGACATGTAATATGTTTTTATTATTTCAAGTGGTATATCACAATTAAATAAAGTCTCACAACTAAACCACACATATTACCATGTGATATATGCTTATCACAAATAGACAAGGAATCAAACTATCATGTATAGTTTATAAAAGAAGTGTGTACAAAACATTATTAAAAACCTGTCATTGTGAGCAACACTATATTTAACAAAGACAATTGAAAATAAAAAATAAAATTAAACCAACTTTTGAACATGTGATCAATGTTTACACTAATTTAAAGTTTATCATAGTGAGGAGTACTAGAACTTTTAAACGTGGGATTTATGTTCACAATCATTTAAAAATCTAAATCCATTTTGTAATAGAAGATAAATAAATGTAAACCTATTTCGACCAACCAAAAAAATAAAAATGCAAACATATTTAAAACGGGGACCCGATAAAATTTTAAACAAAGTAAACATGCAGTAAAACTGATATGTTATTAATTTATTAAAAAAAAAAAAAAAAAAAAGGTATAGGCATTACGTAAAGGTATGATTGGCGTCTCGCACTTGAAAATAGACTAATCTCTTGAAGGAGACCTCACATTACATAGGATCTTTTCTCTCTTTTGCGTGCTGTAATTACGCCGAAAGGCATTCTTCAGCTGGGTCGAGGGTGGGTGACCTCTGACATATTGTAGAGGCATCGACGGTGGAGAGGGGTGGGCAGATGACGTTGAATACGGATGCTTTCCAGGTCGCGGGGATGGAGGAGGACCAAAACCGTAGGCCGAGATAGGAAGGCGGTTGTGCGGATAGGAAGAGGAGAGAGAGGTTGCATAGGTGAGAGCAGAGGCCACGACAAAGAAAAATCGAGGAGAGCATCCGGTCATGTGCGAAGTGTGGTTCGTGGCGGAATGTGGCTGGAAAGGTAATACTTCATTTCAGGTTGGAGATAACATATCTTGATTGTAAAATATTTCATGAATGGTATTAAGTGATTTGTTTTCTTCTTGCTGATTAAGGGTTTCGTGTTTTTAGTGCAGGGTGTATGAGGACGGAGCACTATGCCGGACGGAGGGGGGCAGAGGTCGGACTGTACACGCAAGAGGTGGAGTGTTTCCCGAGAAAATAAAAGTGCAGAAAGGATATAAAATTATGTGTAAAGCGTGACTGATATTTGCTTTTTTGCTTTCACTTTTTGTTGTTCCGTGGATCGCTTGAGTGGCGGGTTTTGCCTTTTTTTCCTTCGTGAAAGAAAAAAATGTTTACAACTAACAGGCTTAACCGATTTTTTTGATTTTATCGTTGTGGGTTCTTGCAGGTTGGTCTGTGGATTTTGCAGGTTTGTGCGAAGGCGTTGTGCGGTATACACCTTCGTGTCGGGGTCTATTGGGAACTGTAACTACTTGCCCCGTGAATGATCCTCAAGTTTTTTTTTTGTTTTTGCTGTAGGGGGGATTTTTTTGGGTTTTTTGTTGTAGCTTGGATTTTTAGTGTTTTTCTTACATTCTACCTCCCGTGGTTACCATTAATGGGTTGGGATAGGGGGTTTATTTTTGTTATTGTTTGTTCCTTCATGTTTGGTCGTCATGAACAAGAATAGACAGGTATACATCCAACAAAGGCACAAAATTCAAGCAATCTACTTTTATTACGTTAATTTGCTTGGCAATAATAGTTGTGAAGCTAGTATCTCTGGTTTGTATTCATCGCTTACATGAGTTGAACGACCTTGCTCTTTTTAAACATATGTTGCGATGGTAAATTGTTTGTAAATTTTTTGTTACAATAATATAAGCTTTTGGTTGTTGAAAAATAAGATGAAGCTTTAAATATACCTTTACTCACAGTGGAAAATAACAGGATTTCATTTTTCCTTGTTTAGATGCACAAGTGCTTGTTACTAGCCTTCTTTAGGGAGAGGAAAAATAGAGGTTTTTTGGGGGAACATGAGGTGATCCTCCGTTACCGTTGCTCGGCTTGTGTGAATACTAGGTAAAATATTTTTTATTATATGTCCTTTTTTTTAGAGTTTTGCATTTGTTTGGATGACGGGAGCAAGAAAAATGGTAGACAATAACAGGCTGTCCTTTTTCCTCATTTGGATGAACAACAACTTGTTTTGAGGGTTTTTCAGGGCAGCAGGAAAACAAAGGGAAAGAAGGTAAACTTATGCCTTTCCAGTTTTTTCAAGTTACCATAAATCAATGCCTTTCGTTGCTTTTTAGTTTTATGTGTTGGGTTTTTTTTCCATCTCAGTAATGAGCCATTTTTAAATTCCATTGATTAAGTTGTCATCTTAACTTAAATTGTACCAGCCTATTCTTATGGTTAAGTTTGTTTTCGGTGTAAAACTTTGACTGTGCCATACTATTTTTTATGATTGTTAAAGATGGAAAAACAACCATGAGCCAACCTTACCTATGATGGCATATAGGGGCATGTGCCTTTCTTGAAGTAGCAGGATTCTTTGTGTGTGGAGGGAGCTAGCTCCGTTTGAGGCCACTTTGAAACGTCCCTGGTTGGACTGTAGACTACTCAACATCAAGGCTTTTTAAGTTACCTACCCATTGACTAACCGTCATTTACATCCTGGTGAATGTGGGTTTGAGTGTTGGTTTCCTGAATAATTACTTGTTTGTTTTCCATATCAGTTTGCAGGAATGAGGACTAGAAACACCATTGCCTCTCCCCCGAAGGTGTGACTGTTACCACCCCGCCCTTGCAACGGGAAGAATAGTTTAAAAGGATTCAGTTTGTGGTAAATGTTTTACACTACAGACAACCGAAACCGCCAAAACCAGTTATAGCAGATTTGGTTAGAGAGTGGCTTCGTCTTCCACCCCGAAGTCTCTTGTACCTGTCCAAATTCCGTACAGCTAGACCTCACTCGCTTGGATTTGGTCTAGCTTATGATTCTACGGGGAATGGTATGAAATGTGAACCTTTGCACAAATTGAAGAAAATGGGTGTGTCGACTGTGAAAATGATTTTTGGGAAAAAACAAAAAGACGACTGCAAAGAAAATCCATGGTGCTAGAAAGAAAGAAATATGGAAAATCATGAAATGAATATGCCCGCCTTGCTGGCTTGTAGAGAGTGATAAAGTTCTAGATTGTATACACCTATAGGAATACGTATATAGCTTGATGCTTAGAGCTATACCTATTAGACTCTAACCATATTTTGTAACTATATGCAATGGTCCCCCGACTCCCTATACACTTCTTTAGTGTATCTATGCAAGTGTGCTTTCCTTTGTTTCAGGTGTTATTACCATAATGCGCTATTTTGTAATTACGTACAATGGTTGTTATATATGTCTTTGTTGCATTTGTTTTATTCTCCTTTTGTTTAGTTGTAATTCTTATTAATAATGTTTGAAATTAGCTAATGGGTTTTGTATGTTTTTCACGTTACAAATATGCTTTGTGCATCTCGAAGTTTTTTATGCATGTGGTTAAAACACTTAATTGAGTTTTGAAATCATTGTTTGCGCATAAACTGTTACTACATGTGCCATGAAAGTTCCTCAGCGTGTTTTTTTTTGTTTTTGCTTTGATTAGTAGTAGATTGTAGGATTTTTCTTTGCTTTTGCAAGTGTCTCCTATGTTTTCTAAATGTAGCATCAACCAATTAAATGAAATCTCTATCACATTAAATTACAACATATATTCAATGCTAGATGCGAGGTGTCAAGACTTGAGTGGTTTTAGGAAGTGAAAATTTGTATTCCAATTTCGTTGTGAATGTAAAAATCCGTGCAAGAAGGAAATGATAAATTGAAACATATATCATATAAGTTACACCAACTTCCTTGTGTATGTCCAAAAAATCTTCTTGATAGAATAACTAAACTATTGGTATTACTTGGAAAATGCTCAATGATTTTGTGCGGTTACGAATGACTGTATTTTGTAGGGAGGGATTTGAAATGTTGTTTTCACCTATGCAAGTGTCACCTATTACCAAAGACAGCCCCAATGCATCGTCTTTTTTGGTGTTAGAATGTACTTTTTGATCATTTGGTAAAAATGTATGGGTACACAAATTAATATATGAAGTTGTGTGAAGTCCTGATTGTGTGAAGTAGTGCATGCTTGCAATTTTAATTTTTTTTTACTTCAAGCCCATGTTTTGGTATTTCTAAAATTTGGGGAAGCCAATTGAAGGAATATATACCCGCTCATGTTGTGTGAACACATACTAGCTATTTGTTCAAACATATTTTGCAATCTAGGTGATTTTTTATTTGTTTTGACAATAATGACCAAATCTTGCAAATAGTAGTAATAATTTTATTTTTTTGTTTTTAAATAGCTATGTCTGGTTAGATATGTTGGACAATACAATAGAATATTATAGCCATTAAGTTTAGACTCACATTTTAATGCACATGATATTGGGTCTATGTTCTTGTTTGGTGCTTATAAGAGATGTTCACTCCGCGTTGAATATATGTTTGTTGATTTTTAATACATTATTTTGAATAAACAAAGTAGAGTATTACCAAAAAATGTGTTATTATAATAATCTTTAAAGTTATCAAAATATTTTTATTAGTTTAAGAACTAATTGAGTATTGTTCACTAAGTGAAGATTGGACCCAAAAGTAGGAGAAATATATGATTGTTGTGTGCATTTATTTGTTAAAATCTATATCTTCACCCAAGTAGTGTTTGTTTAATCAATCATTGTTAAGCATGACAATTGTTGGAAGTTTGAAATACATGGTTCTCAAACAACAATGATTGAAATAAACATTGTATCAAAATAGAGTTAAGGATGTTTTATAAACATTAAAGTAGGGTGATTTTGGCAATGTTTGAGCATTGGTGAAATAAACATTGAATAGAAAGATAGTGGTTTAGAGAATGATTTATTAATATTATTAAAGCATGGTGGGTTTGGCAATGTTTTTGCATGGGGTCATAGAAAAAGGGCGAAAATTAATAATTTTTTAGTTACAAAATATTAGTAAAATTTAGATTTGGAACATGCAAAAAGAAAAATTCTATTATGTCTCGTATTTTTCGGAGTATGCTATCACAAAAAATAATAGGTACGTATTAATTCTTAGATGCTCAAAAGGGGCAATTTTTGGGTACCGTAATTGCATTTTTGTAAGAATGTGTTGATTTAATGCTTATTACTAGAATTGTTTTAATTTTTAGGAGTTTGAAGATGTTTTGATATTCTTCATCATTTGTTTGTTCTTCGGTGATCTCTTGCTCCAAATGTCTTCTCGCTGCCGAGATTGGATAAAATTGTAATAGGCCATCTTCACTAACTCTTCTTTTACTTCGGAAAAAAGTTTGGGTCTACTCTCATCAAAAGTTTGCTAGAAAGTTTTTGATTTGGAGTGTAGTGGAAGTTTGTGTTCTGTTTGCTTTTATATTTTATAAAGGCTTTTTCAGATTTTGTAATTACGTCGTAAGGCATTCTTGTAGTGGAGTGCGACCGGTTCATTCTGAAAAATGTCCGAAATCATATGGATGAGATTTGCAAGGGGATTTTTGTTGAAATCCAACTGTTATAATGATTTCACTGCAGCAGCTAACGCCTTCATGAGCAAGGAGCTCAGTAATGGGAGGCAATGGAGCATGCGACTTCATCACCATGTACGTTGCCCAGGTAAGATGCACACAATTGAGACCCTGCGAAGCAACTATGCTTGCAATGTATTTAAGTGGCAGCTGATGTAACCCCTCTGTAACCATAGGCTTAAGATGTGACACTAGATTTATGCACGCCAATTTTACTCTCCTGTCGCCTTCTTCGATTATGGGAGAGATCCAACAGTCTGAGATTTGTAAATCCTGAGAAATCAAACCCATTGTCAGACTTTAACCTGTCGTAGGAGAGATTGAGTGTCTGTATATGGGAAAATTGACGCCCTGACCTTCTCCAGTGAACAAATAGTTTTCCTGCCAATTTATTCTTCACCAGATTCAGTGTTTGGAGGCTCTGGATTGTGAAAATGTCGCCACTCAATGACCTTGAAAGTGAATTGCTCGAAAGGTCTAGGATTTGGACTTGGCCCAATTGGGAAAGCTCTCTCCAGTTCACAACCCCTGTGATGTTTTGGATATTGTCACAATTGTTGCTCCCGCTTCAAATATCTTTGAGACTGAAACCCTTTAATTGTACCAAATGCATATGTTAGGACATCCAAATCGGCAGCTAAAGCTCCCAAGCTGGTGTAGAGAAGAAGCAATACCGATGTTGGAAACCTTGTGAATTCCATTTATGAAAGGAACTGGAAGATTCCTTTTTAATGTCTACAATGGGAGCACTACACACCTCACTGTGCTTAAATTACAAAGTACCATTTAGCATTATCATACCCCTTTTTTATTCAAACCCATGTTCTAGATCAAAAATTTGTAGTCCAATTAATGCAGATGATGGCCAATCACAGTTAGCACGCCATCCACCAGTCCATAGGGATTTCATCACAAGATGGGCAGACAATACGCATCGAGAAAAACACAGATTAATCCAATAAAAATCTTGCATAATTTTAAGACCTCCATGATAATTCTACTACCTGAGCTCCAACCTGCGACCCAATGCCTAACTACAACAAAGTTGGCCTTTTGCTACAATTTTTCAACAATCTTTTTGTGGTTACATGCTATTTCAATAATTAAAATTGTGGCATTGGAATTGTAGCTAATCAACATTTCTATATATTATTGTAGTTTTTCCATAATTTATTATACCATGGATAGTCCACAATTTCTAAAATTTATAGTTAATCTCCATTTTTAAACTGTACATTGTCCACATTTCTTAGTGTTTGTAACATTTCTACAATTAATGTATTTGTTAGTATTCCACAATCTTCACAAAAAGTGTAGCTATTCTATGTATTACATCTTTGTAAAAATTCCACAATTTATAGTTTTGTACCTTTCATCAATGTTATATTGTGGCGATTCAACAATTTATTTCTACAATTATTGTTACCACATAAAAATTGTAGGTGGAAGCTACAATTTAATTGCCACAATAATTAATTGTGGAATTATCTAATTTTTAAATGTAGAAATATTACTATTTAACCAATTTGATATTCATTTATATAATTCTTTATTGGATTTTACATTTACAACATACAAATATGATTTTATTATTAAATGTAAATATTTTTATAAAAATATTTTTTCATTATTATATATTATTTTATAAAGAAATATTTAATTTTCATATCAAAAAATTTAAATATAATTATTTAACCATCTAAATAAGTTCTCTTTTTCTATATTTATTTTTAATTTCAATGAAACTATATAATAAAATAACAAATAAAAATATAAAAAACAAATAAATAACAACTTAAAAAGAATTATATGTGAAGAGTTTATTATCTGCCGAATCATATTGTGACATCTGTATTTAAATGGGGCTGAACTATAGTTTTAGGTTTTGATTTTTGTATGTTGGCAACCATCCATTGGTCATTGCCTTTATTTGGCACTGTTGAAAGGAAAAGCTGATATGCTGTGAAGCATTTAATGCATTAACTGTGTGTCCTACAAATGTGATGGATTTTGAGTGGCTCGAGGCACATATCACTGTGGATGACACGGCTTTATACTTTTGTTTAAGGTGGTGTTTCCGGAGGGAAAAAGATTGAAGGTCTTGATTGTCGAAGAAATTTGGTATGAACACCCTTTGCCACGATTTTACCGAGGTAAGCCGAACTATTCTATGCTATCTTCTGTTTTACAAGAAATTCAGAATGTTGTTTTTGCTTATATGCACGTCAATGGTTATTTAAACAACTCCATAAATGATCTAGGGCAGTCTTCGTTCTCTACCCTCTTCGAGCTCAATAAAAAATCTATGGCGAAAATACTAACTCAGACTTTACGGTTGTTCATTTTTTGCATTAGGTTAATTTTTCTCCTAGGAATTGCAAATCATGGGACGTGTGGGTTCTTAGTTATTCTGATATTTGGGACGTGATTAGTTGGAAAATAGGAGATTGTGTAGAGATATGTAAATGGCGATCATCACCAACATGATTATGATCGTTTGACGCAAAGGAGGTTTCCTTGTCTATTATTATTATCAGTGTATTCAATTTCATGATGTCTGATAGCAGTGAAGCTAAAGATCAAGCAAAAGAAAACTTGTATGACTTCCTGATATTTTCATCCCAGTGACCAAAAGCATGACTTGTTTATCTACATCATAGTTTTGAGACTATCCGGAGTCTGAGTAACGAATGATCCAAAATGCACCAAAATGGATCGAGTCTACGAGACACTACGAAATTTTGTGGTAAGAGCACAAGACTCCATTGCCATAAAAACAAAAAGAGACACTCATTTGCAGGTCAAAGACTTCAGTTGAAGTATTTAAGTCTGTCGCTGAGTTTTGTACGAGGGGCTTTACAAAGTCTGAGATTGCTTGGCGTATTCATTTTTCTTAGTCCGAGTCTTGTAACTATAATCTACATTATATGCCTACACTCAGTTTTGAATCCGAATTTAAAAGTTATTTTCCATCTAATACAATTTTTCCAAGACCAAATCAAAAGACCAAAATCGGGGGTCTTCAGCAATGTATGTGATGTTCTTGTTAACTATTTACACACACTTCCACAGACTTGCCACGGTGAAGATTCCGGGAAGTGGTGGGAATGAAGCTCATGGCTTTTATACTTGTGAATATGGGTTCTTAACAAAATGCTGGTTTTCAGCAAGGTACCCAAATGGACATTACAAGAACCAACTCTTTGAAGGTGGTCATTAATGGAGACGGTTCGTCGAGTATTGATATGGTGAATTGGGCAATAATTTGTCTTCCAAGGATGCTCTTAAGATTGAGTCACAAAATAATGCGGCCAAGGAACATTTTGAAAAAACTATGTCACTATGGTGGTATTCATTTTATTTTGGGCAGGTTCTCTGCTTATGAGAATGTACATGCATGGATCATCAAAGAGTCAAGACTTGTGATTGCTTGGACATGTGGTTGAAAGTTTTGTTTTCTCGTCATAGGTTACATACTGGTTAATTTATGTATGGTAAAGTCATCCAAGGCAGTCCTTGTACAGGGTTTGGCATATGATAGTGACTCTGTTTTAACCTCAACCATGGAATTTTGAGTTTGATTTTTAGATATGTTTAAGAAATGCCACCCTTTATAGATCGAGTTTCTCTGTACATGGAATTTTGTTAGAGATATTGTGGAGTTTGTTGGGAAACCGCTAATCAAGTAACCAAAAGTGCTAGCATACTAGGTTGTATTTAGTGGAAATCGTGAAGAAGTTTTTTGTTTTTGGTAGCAGACAAAGTATTCAAACATGTGATTTGCAGAACATACGAGTTAAAGGATTTTTTTCATAAGAGCTATACTGAAACACACAATACAAAACCCATATGGTGATGGCTTCCACGACAACTCTTGTGGCAGCTCAGTGTGCTGAAGTTGCAGAGTATATGGGTGCTGAGCAAAGGATGATGAACTGGATAGGTGGTGCCATGAGGGGCTAGCAAGAGGTGATGAAATCCTAAAGAGAACTAGAAACAGTTTCATTTAAAACTGCCTCTGCTTCATTTTTTTATCTATAATTTTTATCATCTCATGTTGTCTTGTTATTTCAATTACTAGCAGTCAGTTGATACCGTGTTTATTTGTGCTAGGCATGCTTCATTGGAAGTTGGTTTTTATGTATATCAAGCATGGACAGGTGAGAATTTTTTATTTTAAACACTCTGTATTTCATGAACCAAGCAGATGATAGGTTTTAATGGAAGCTATTAAAACCAATTTTGTTGTGCCATTGTTGTCTCTTCCATCTACTGTATTTCAATTATTATTTTATGAATTGTATTCAAAAGAGATTGTGAAGTTCATCAGAAATTGGTTAAAATGCAAAGTTGGTTTTAGAGTTGAAGTCGTCATGGAATCGATGCTTCTTATTTCAAGTCTCCACCAAAATTGTTAATTTTTTTCTACTGACAATAATATGCCACTTGTAATTTGAAGTTGTTTTGCAATTACCTACTCCTCTACTTAACTGCTAATTTAAATTGAAATTATGTTTTTGGTACCAGGTTTGCAGACACGCCTAGAATATGGACAAAGCAGTAGGTTGAAGGGTGGAAGCCTACTGTTAAAGTCGTTCATGATAAAGGAGGCATTTTCTTTTGCTAACTGCGACATTGCAGAAGATATTCTCAGTATTTTTTTGAGCCCACATAGAGGTTTTTCTATCGTAGGGAAATCATAAACATATTGGGTGATTTGGGGTTTCAGATTACCAGTCCAATGGATAATTTCATCAGAAATTATTTTACCAATCGGTAAGGATGTAGTAGAGCCATCGCCTCCTCGTCCCCTGAAAATAGAAGAAATTCTGGAAATTATTGCAAAATTCCCAGCGCTACTAGAAACACGATAGAGTATTGGATGGGGTCTGTTTTAATTAGACAATCAATTTTTGTGGTTTATTTAAATGTGCGTGTTAATCATTTTCACAGGTTTTGATGGCATTGAACTCCATGGAGCCCATGGATTCATTATTCACCAGTTCATGAAAGACAATGCAAACGATCGCTATGGCAGAACAATGGAGAATCGCTGCAAATTTGGTTTGGAAATTGTGGAAGCAGTGGTGGATGAAATTGGAACAGAGCATGTGTGAATTAGGCTTTCTCCCTTTTCAGACTATTTAGAAGCTTATGACTCAAATCCGGAACCTTTGGGGGTTTAAATGGCAGAGGCTTTGAATAAATACAATATTTTATATGCCTGCTTTGTAGAGCCAAGGCATGAGAAGGGAGTTGGAATGGACAAGAGTCTATTTCCCATGCCAAACAATTATCTCTCCTTCCTCTTCAAAAAATAATCTATTTATTTTTAATTTTCAATTAAAATTATAATTATTTGTCCTATCAATTTTCAAACTAATTATTTTATTGACAATAGTTGATTGTTTATATACATCATAAGAGTTATAGATCATATATTACCCTCCAATGTTCCAAACCTCCAAACAATTATCTCCCCTCCTTTAAAAATAATCTAAACATTATTAATTTTCAATAAGCATTTATATAAAGAAATTTCATATGAGAGTAGAGGGTTGCTACTTTTGCTCTAGAAGTTTTTCATTTAAACGAGTATTTGGTATGAAGACAAATCTATGAGTCTCGAATTGGAACCATATTGTCAGTCTTGCATGAAGTCAAACACCGCAAACAAACATTTCTACATACAATTTTCTTCTTTGTACCCCTCAACAATAAATAGATGCCTCTGGTAACAAACTGCTCACTTCCCAACTAGTTATGGACCACAATCTATAAGTTTATGCAATCCCAGTTCACCCTCTTAAGATTTCTGCGTACATTTGATCTCTGAAAGGAAGCTGGGTAACTTGAAACGAAGAATAAAAAATTGTTTTACATACTTATCTACCTAACCCATGTGGCCTTAATTACACATTAACCTTTTGCACTTTTAAGTGAAAGATCGACTACTTCCACAAGGTTAGTGTTAAGGGTTTTCTCCGATCTTATTTTGGATCGTTTTTAAACTACCGAGAGACCTTGCAGTAGGAGAATATTTTGTAATTTAGTTTATGCTTTGCTGCAGTAAGTTTAATTGATAATTCTCAATTCTAGGCTTAGGTTCTGATGGGTTAGGGTTGATCTTTTTTTCCAAAAATTATATACAGGTAAGTATCAGTATGTTTGTTTATAGAAATCCAGCTACAATTCAACTTTGATTTGGTAGGGTTTCAAGTTTGAGTCCACGCCATGAAGTTGGGTTTTGGTCATGGATTATATAACTTTTGTTGTGGCTTTTAATTATGATGATGATTACCATCCACATAGGTCATCTACATCCCAGCTAGCAGTTCTCCTGAGCATAATTGCCCCCTTGTTGGGACGAGGAGACTTTTTCACTTTATCTTAGTGCTATTCAAATTTTGTTTCAGATGGGTTTCGGCCTTATCATTAAGCTATGAAATAAACTCGACATTGCCATTCAATCTCCACAGGGTTACTTGATTTTCTTAATCATAATATTTCTTTTAGAGGAGAGGCTGCAAAATAGGCTCCCAAGCGTTCTTTGATTCTTACCTCATCATATCACAATGCTTCGTGTTTTTTCTCTCGTTATTACCAGAACAACACACAAACACTCTTACTTAGGCATCGCTATGACACTTAACTTTAGGTCCAAGACATGATTTCCTAGCAAAAAGATCTATGGATTACCTACAACTACTATTGGATACCACAATCAAGGTAATGATAAGACGTATTTACATTTTTCATTACATAGTCCTTTACCTTAAAAAATGACATGTACATGTTTTTGCTCAAATGACCATGCTTAAAGAATAGTCTACAACCTATCATACATGAAAATACACGTCTTCATCAATTTTGCCAAAGAACGTCTTAACTTTTCATATTCGTTACATTTTGCATTCTGACTTGTATCATGTCTTCTGAGATGATTGCAAAACCTTAGCTTCCATATTACTTATTTCTGCAAAACAACACTTCACATTATTTATTCTTCTTTCGATCATCTCCCTTCAACATCATCACATATTCTTCACTTCATTGATTGTAACATGTAAAGAAAAACCTTGTATGCTTACGACAATTTGTCTTCATAGTATTCATTCAACTATCTTCAATGAATACATACAGTTTGGTCCATGACATATCATCTACCTCATGTTAGAGTTTATGATGACAACAAGTTTCTATTACTTACACTTACCTCTAGGTCCTTCCAATTTCTTGATTACCACCTTCTTTTCTACAGTCACATTGTAATTGGACAACATTGTTCGATTGTTAATATAAAATCATAAATAACACTGCACTTTAATAATTTTCTATTCATTCCTCCCCATACCACAAAACACGCGAATGAATGGAACATATGAAAATTCTATAGAATATGGCAAAAGACTATGATCGCCCTTCACTCACTAGCTTTTGAACTACATGTTAAAAACATGTTTCAATTAATGTTTCATCATGGGAATGACCGCTGCGACATCAAATTCCAAGCAACAAATATACAAAGAAAAAAACTACTCTTACATTGTCCTTTGTTCATAACAAAGTCCTCCTCAACAAAAACTATTTCTTCGGCAGGATTTGCCATATCATGGCCTTGTTATAATAGGTGTACATGTCTTTATTTTCCCTCAATTAACATTAATGAATTCGTAATAATTATTATCTTTGAAAAACTAAAAAGATTTTGAATTGATATCAAGCCTAACAACCAAAACTGAAAAGGAGACCAAAAAAAAGAAGTTAATGTAGCTTGGGAGAGCTTTTGTCTTTTCTCTCAAGAAGTGTTAGTATCCATTAAGTCATAAACTAAATAGAAATGATATTTGAGTGGTCAAACGTGAAAGCGATGAATAAAGGTGCAATTCTCAAGGAAGACCTTATAAAATTGAGTAATTTGTGAAATTACAGGGGTGAGGACGAATAATTTAGATAGCATAGAACCATGTGGCCAAAAAGATTACAATGAAGAAAATTTCAAACCATTGATCACATGAGTAGTTGAAATTATATTGTGGAGATCAATACTGAAATGAGCTTGAGTGGTTCAAATTATTTTATGTCGAGGTCGTCCCCGAAATGAGATTTGAAGAGAAAGAATTGGAGAGGTAGCACAATGTATATGCAAAGCCGGGCCCAGAACAATAAAGTCGTTCAAACATCATTACCTCTCATGGAGATAACTAGAGAAGAGATCCGATAGAGTTGTGTAAGCCATCATTATCATCTTGCGCACCTAAAAAGCATTCAGGAGTCTGTACAATAGACAACTACAAGGCTCATTATTATTGGTACTAACATTAATTAAAAATGCAAATCTTTATCGAGCTCAAAATCAAAGAACCAGAGTTCAAAATGTTGAATAAAAACTAAATCTTATTGAGTCCCTAAACTCACAATGCATAACCAAATTCACCAGTTTGAGAGGCGAGCAAGGGAGGAGTAATGCATAAGCCTACAAAAAGTTTCCCCAAGATTTGATGCCACTGTAATGATGTTAGAAATGTTAAAACCTCAAAAATAAAAATTAGAAAAAGTTTTTGCGTTGCTGCATAAAAATTAGAAAAAGTTTTTGCAAGGCCTCGAAAAGTTGCATAAAAAGCAATAAATAATTTTGTTTACTTATGAACAGGAGAGGCAGTTATATAACGCACAGAGCATTTTGTGATGTTTTTGCGGAAGAGAGTGCAAGAATTTCTGATGGAATAAATGCAGGAGTTGGGTAGCTGTATAATCCACTTACCTTAGGGCATGAAGGAGGAGGAGGTGGAGTTTGAGAAATGGGGACTCCTCCTCCCCAAGTTAGCAAGCTCTAACTCATTCTGAGCATGGTACAAGATACAGAGGATGTTACCCATTAGATGCACAGTTTAATCCATCAGTTTTTAGACAGCCATTCGGTAATAATGGAGGCCTGAACACAAGACCTAGGATTCCACTGTGGTTAGGACAAGGCTCTGTAGATCAGCAAGAAAATCAGAATTCTATGGACGTCACACCAATTTTTTTCAGCAAATATTTTCTGGGCTCTTCAGACTACCTCGACGAAATCCCAAACACCGTGATTGAGGAACAAACAAGATATGCCATGATGAAGCTAGCCGCATAAACTCATCATTAGGGATATGTCTAAAGGAAGGTGGGTACACCTGGAGGAGGCAAAACTCAAAATGAAAAGGTTCGAAACAAAGGGCCAACAAAAAATTGCAAGGATGAGGCAACACATAAAACCAGGAACATTCCAAGACCAGGAAAGTGGTCACGGAATGTTTAATGTGAACATACAAGGGCTCATAATTCAATTAACTTCATGAAACCACCCCTGGAGCATATGACTGAAGGGGGTTTCTCATACAATCCAAATACGAGATCATCAGAGAATGCAGGCCTTCAAGATTTAATGAACTTATCCGGGAGTGGCAGCGGACATATCAGCGGGGGGAGTTTCAACTCCATGCAATCCACATTCAACAGAAGCATGCAAGGAGATTACGGGAACTTCTCTGCCTTGAATATGATACCTTGAAGAGCCAATATGAAGGATACCATGCAACATAGCCTTCAACATTCTTTTGATCAGAGAGGCTCAGTAATGATGCCCCCAACAGCCATTCCTCCCAGAAACGAAGATGGGTTGACAAGAGATTTTCTAGGCGTTGGGGAATGCAGGTTGGAGGAAAAGATTACGTTAAATCTCACAACATAATCTATGGATTTCCAATTTCCTTCTGGAAGAACTATTCTTGCGTATATATGGATCTTAAATTTGCGGTCCAAGCATTTGCCAACTTGGATGCAAAAATCCCGCTAGAAAGATCGGAGAACTGCATAGATGAAGGATTCTTAGTCAAACAGTTCAGGTGCCAAGTGTCTCACATACGTGAGCTTGGATGTCATGTGGAAAAAGTATATGAATAACATCCAGATTGATGGGGCTTCATAGGCGGTGAAATAATGGAGTTCAAAACAATAACAGTTGTACAACAACAATAAATTTATTATTTATAAATGAATTAATAATTCTCCCAATAAATTTATATAAATTTATAAATTAATTAATAATTCTCCTAATAAATTTATTTATATTCCTTGGAATATATACATTTATTATTTATAAAAGAATGGGTCATGCTTATAAAATTATTTATAATTATATAAATAATAAAAATATTATAAAGATAAAAATATGTTAATCTTTCTTACATATGTTAGAATAAAGATATTTTAATATAGTTAAAATTTCAATATATTAATTATATAAATTTTTGTAACATATAATAATGTGGTATTTAAAAATTATTTAATATTGAATTTTAGTATTAATAGAATTTTACGATAAATTTTACTTTTATTTTTTAAAAATTGTGGAATTTCTATGAAGAATGGTTGGATATGTGGCTTTTCTACCAATTATTATCACTATATGTAAATTGTAGAATATCCACAATATTTTGAAATGAACAAACAAAATTTTCATAGAGATGCCACAAGTATTCTACAATTCTTCTAAATTGTGGCAATATTGTGAAACAATTGTGGTAAATAGGGCTTGTTTGTTGTAGTTAGAAATGTTAAAACAATACGCACTGAGAAAAACCACAGATTAACCCAATAAAATTCCTGCATAATTTTAAGACCTCCATGATAATTCTACTACCTGAGCTCCAACCTGCGACCCAATGCCTACCTAGAATTGTAGGGACATCATTTTATAAGATAAAGTTTTGTTGTTTGGTGCTTCTATGACTCGCATTGCGTGTTATCTAGACGTGTATAGTGGAAAAATTGCTCCCCGTCCTACTTTGGAGACAACCAAAAGTTTAGTACGGGATTAGTTAATTATTTGGTGGTAGTATTGCTTTGGTGCTACAAGGCGGAGATTTGATAGATTGCCAAATATTTCAAGACAATGTTTACTTTTTCTCGGATGTTTTTTACATTAATATATAAAAGTTAAATTGTTTTTGAATTAAAAATTGTGGAGAGTTACAAAATTAATTATCATTATTTATACATAAGTTGTCACATTCCGAAACTCAAGAAACCCATTCTTCAAAAGAGCATTATTCACTTGATGCTTTATTTGGTGTTCCACATATGACTCCGCCTAAGTTACCTTTCTCCTTATTCTTTTTTGGAATCAAACATACTCATAAAGATTAGGAAAAGGTACGCAAATCCATCAAACTATAATCCTTCCTTTTCTCCTATTCATTATCCCCCATTATTTGTTTATTTCATAGTTTTGAAAAAGTAGGGAAATCCATTAAACGCAAACTACACTCATGCCAATAAATCAAGAAAAATAAATACGATACAATGGAATACAATGATCTTCTCCTCCCTCGACCCCTTCTTTATTGTCCCTCATCCTCTACCTCTTTTTTCCTTTCTCAATTTTTATTTCTTCCCTCCACCTCCTTCGGCGTTTCCACATGTACGATGTGATTGCTAGTCTTATAATTGGTGTCATTATAATTTTATATATGGTGAGAGAGACTGAGATACGGCGTGCATTCCATGGGACCCTGACAGCTCCAGAATATTAAACTTGACGTGATGTATTTTCATGCAATTTGCTCGTGCTATTTTCCACAGAACTCAACAATTCTTGCTATAAAAAGCCAGCAAACGCTCTTCCCATCAGAACTCAGCAACCCTTTGCAATGGCAGCTATTTCTTTCTCCCCTTGTATTCTCTCCTTCTGTAGGAACAAGCCTACCCATCATGTCATTCTCTCTAACAAGGCTTTCCCCATTAGGAACAAAATAACTAGGGCAGCTAGTAAGCCAATAATGAATAAGGCCTTACCTAATGTTGTTGTTGAAGGTGTTCCTCGGCGCACAGGCAACCATCATCCCAACTTATACAATCTCTCCCAAACCACCCTTACGAGGCAACTAGATATAATTTCTGAACCTATAGTTTTTAACTTTTTCTTTTCGTATACAGTCTCTCCTAAAAGACTCATATTATTCTAATCTCTGAACATATGAAAGAAATTGTTTGCTGTTGGAATTTTACAGGCTCCTTACTATTCTGAGCTTGCTGAGAAGCTGATTGGGGAGATCAAGGACGTGTTCGATGCAATGGCTGCTGCAGAAACTGTCAGTCCTTCTGCAGAAAATATTTCTGAACGTCTTGGAGTAGATCGACATTTCCAAAAGGAAATATCACAATCCCTTGATTATGTTTACAGGTTTGTTTATTATTTGATCAAAGGTTTTTGGATGATATTATTTGAGTGATTTTTCCATTAACTACTTAGATTACATTCGGTGAGCGATCATCATTAAATATTAAAAAAATTGATCGTCATATATACATTTAAAATTAATGATATATTCTATTTAACAAAAATTACTTGACTTCCAGGTATTGGCACGAATTGCATACAGATCTGAACATGACAGCATTGGGGCTTCGAATTCTTCGACTGCACAGATATAACGTTTCTTCAGGTGCCTACTTCGTTAAAAATATATAACTGAACTCCTTATGGCCAAAAGCTACTGTTTTTTGTTTGTTTGTAAAATTAGAGTTTATTTCATTTGACTGTTGGATTGCTCTGCTTGCATGTTTTCTGTTTGTTTGTAAAATTAGAGTTTATTTCATTTCACCGTTGGATTGCTCTGCGTGTATGTTTTCGATTAAACTAGAACTTTAAATTACAAGTTTTAGCTAATAATCAAAATAAGTTTACATGTTTGTTGCTTCGAAAGCACAATCCACATGATGTACGGGCTTTAAATTGGTATTCTTATTATCTATAACATCTTCGATAGATGTGTTGGAAAAATTCAAAGCGAAAATGGAGGGTTCTTGTGTTCCACCACTCCCTCATTGTTATGGAGGAGGCTAAATCCTTTCCCACTGCCTATTTAAATCAAGCCCTGCACAAGACTGACATCAGCTCCAGTCTTTCACAAGAGGTCATGGTGATGAGCAGTAACAATAACTTTTCTAGGTTGCTCAATATTTCAGTCTTTTTCTTAATCATGACGATATTGTTTTTTAAACACAGATAACATTCAATCTGGATTATGGCTGGTGGCCCACTCTACCCAGAGTGGAAGCAAGGAACTACATAGACATTTATGGAGAAAGCTACATGGGCAAAATAATATGGATCCCCTTAATCTAGTCTTTGTGGCAAGATATTTATGGTTATAATAACAAAAAGAGTGATAATGTTTGCCTTTCAGGATGCCGGTTAATAAAAACTTTTATACCTGGCCAAATTGGACTTCAATATAGTGCAGTCAATATACCAGCGAGAGCTTAAAGATCTCTCCAGGGAGGTGGTTAAATACACAATTATGATGTCATATGTCATATTTTATATTTCGTTAATATACTATTATAGTTATCTCAACAATCTATTTATATATATTTATTAAAATAGTTAACTTGGTGCGTTGTGTTAGATGGTGGACAGAGTTTGATTTGTCTAAATTGGCTTTTGCTCGACATCCTCATGTGGAATATCATTTTGTTTCGGGTGTAATTTGCGTGGAACCAAAATATTATGCTTTTAGAAAATCATTTGAAAAGTTCTCTATTAAGGGAACTATTTTGGATGATATCTATGATACATATGGAACTATTGACGAGCTTAAACTCTTCACAACTGCCATTAAGAGGTGAGTATTATTAAAATTCATTATTTAAATGAAACTATTTGTGTATTATATTATGTACTATAGAAGCTCTTCAAAGCTGCCACTATATCTGTGTACTATTTAAATTGAATCTATTAGATGATCTAATGATTTTGTATTATATTTCAACACAATAATAATAATAAGTGACAATATTGACATGTTTTTTTTTTTTTTTTCAGTGGGATCCCTCTCGTGCTGATTTTCTTGAATATATGAAAATTGCATATATATCATTCTACAAGGCAATAAATGAATCTTCGCAAGATGCGAAAAGACTCAAGAATGAGACATGCTCCAATACATTAGAAAACGGGATAAACATAATTTCATTTTTGTTTGATTAAACCTTGATATGCATTTAATAAAATATAATACTTTTATCTATTCAAAATTATTACATAATATAGGATCTTTTAAACAATATTTATATAAATAATATATGTTTTAACTTAATATTTAATCATTTTATTTTTTAATCTTAATTTTTAAATTTATTTTAAATTATTATATTACAAATTGTACATTTTACTATTAGATTTTAATTTTATGATGACCATATAATAATAATAATCTTTAACATAAATAAAACTAATATATTTCTAACCAAATTTTTGTCAATCTAAAAAATTAGTTTTCAACATACATAATATCTTTTATATTTGTGAAAACCTTTTACCACTTTGTCTTTATTTCTAATGAAATTCATTTCTTTAACTTGCTCAACTAACATTTATTCAATCCATATACCTTATTTCCAAAAAAAGGTAAAAAAAAAAATAAATAGGCCACTACGGTGGTAACTTAAAGATTGAAGTGCTTTTGTTTTTACTCATGTGTGTGTTTTGAAGTTGTTCTTATATCTAAGTAGGCACGGTTTTAACGGTGACATTACTCTTTCAAATATTATAGAGTTTATTAAAGTGTACATCAAAAGTCAAAAGAGCGTATAATTCAAGTGTGTTACTTTTTATTTAAATAGTCATATATTTAATATTCATTTTTTTACTTATAAAAAAGTTAAAATTAGTTTATTGTATTAAAGCTAATATTTATGTTTGTTTGTGTAGTGGTAAGTTTATATCGATAGTATTATGCAAGAAGTGAATGGTTAGCTACGAGTTACATACCAACTTTGAATGAATATTTAGAGAATGGAAAAGTGAGTTTTGCTATTCACGTAGTTATATTACCATCTATATTAACATTAGATGGGATACTTCTAGAGGATATTCTTCATAAAATTGATTATCCATCAAGGTTTGATGAACTTTCAGGCTTGTTGCTTAGATTAAGAGGTGACACTAGAACCTTCAAGGTATGCAATGAAATGCTCATAAACATCAAGAATGTTATATTTATATCTTCACATATGAATAATATGTTAGATGTGAGTGTAATTGTACTTGATTCTAAATTGTCGAATGTTTGGTATTTTGGTGTTGAAGGTTGAGGCAAATCGTGGAGAAGAAGCATCATGCATAACATCTTATATGAGAGACCATCCTGGATCTAGTGAAGAAGTTGCCTTAAATTATATTAAAATATTTCTCGATGAACGTCTAAAAGAGTTTAATTGGGAATATTTGAAACAAGACAATGTTCCGACATGTTGCAAGGATCACGCTTATAACATCTCAAGATGTTTTTGCCTTTTCTATAAAGAAGGAGATGGCTTCAAAATTGCAAACAAAGATAAAAGAAAATTGGTCTCTCAAATCCTCATAAATCATGTGCCCATTGATTCCTCAATGTAGATATCACTCTCATTATATATGTTTTTAATCCAAATTTATGTAGTACCATACCATTAAGTTCAATATATGGTTTGAAGTTTGCTCGAATTATCAATTTGATGTTTATAATAAAATTATATTTCACTTATATGATGAGAGCTGGTGGTTTTTAAATTATTATGTTTTCATTTCATCTTATGTATGATGCATTTTATATAGATATTTATGATGTTTTCTATCTATACATATATTTATTTGAATGTGTATATACAAATATTGGAAATTACAAATGATGATAACCCATTTATTCAAATTTAAAGTCGAATTTATCGTTATAATTGAGTAATTGTATGATTTTGATGTATATGAGTTGTATTACTAATTCTATAAACTTTCTAATAATATATATAAAACATTTATATATTTATAACTAAATTAATATATTTTATATTACTATTTAATTATGAAAAATAATTTGAACAAAAAAAAAAATTTAATACTTATGAACCTTATAATTATCAATCTTATAAATGGTTATTATGGAATTGAAGAAAATAAAATAATAAAAATTAAATTAAATGTGAAAAAATACAAAAAGATATTATGAAAACACGTTTATGAAAATAGATAAACCACCACAACCTTGAAACAAATCGACCATAACTAAAAGCATCAAATCAAAAATAAAAACATGAAATACAATTCACGTACCTAGATATCCCCACACAAAATAACCAATCCATGTGCGTAAGAGAAGGAAATATATTTCTTTTTGGATTAGAAACCAACAAAATAATACTATAAGAAAATATTAAGTTATAATATAGAAATCACATGTGTACAATGCAATGTGAATGTCAAATTGTATATGTTATTTGGTTTAGAGGGATAGTTATTAGTTTTGTAGTTGATGTTGATAAGGGGTGTGATTGATTTTGTAAGTGTAGGAATATAGATGAAACACTATTTATAAATGTTTTTAAAGAATTGTAATCTGTAACGCTAGCTAAAAATAACCCACTTGAGACCCAAAAAACAACTTAGGATTAGTTAGAAAAATTATGGAATAATTTTTTTGATTAAAAGATTATACAACCAGGTTACAAGGTAACAACTACCACTAACAAGTTCCAGAACAATTCAAATCCACTAGAACATACTTTTCTTTTATTAATATTTATTAGAGTCATAAGGTCCAAAATTTATGGTTAGAAGGTTCAAAAGGTTCAGAGGGTAATTCCTCACCATACCCACTCTCTAACAGGCTTAAAGATTCAAATTGATTTTTCTCACACTTAACACATTCAAAAATTTCCTAAATTATTCCCATTGGATAGGAAATTTCCTCACCTTTCCAATGATATAAAGAAGTCCTCCTAACTCCTCATAAAACTCAAGTTATGGGCCGGCGGACCTTGGGAGGAAAATTTTCCCAAGGGCGGGCTTGCGGGCCTAGGGGAAAAATTTTCCTTGCGCGGGTTAGTGGAGCGGGGAAGAGTTTTAGAACTTTTTCCCTCTTCGGGGAAAAAGTGTGATTTGCCTCTGCGTGCCCGTGGGCCGAAAGAGGACACGTGTCGGCTTATAAAGCTCGGGAAAAAATCGGACATGTCGGAGCAATTTTTGGTTTTAAGATTTTAAGGGAGGAAAAAGTTCAAAGTATTAAAACATTGCGCACCTCCACCTGACGCCTAAGGCTGCCACGTGTCAGCCTTCCATTGATTGCGGGTGGCGGGGTGGCGGGGAAACTTAAGAAATGTTGCCCAAAAGAGTTATAAAGTTTTATGGTCAAAAACAACTCTACTTCTCTGTTGTTGCCTTTGTGATGCCACGTGTTAGCCATTCATTGGCTGCGGGTTGGTGGGGAGGTGGAGGAAAATTATAAAATTTTCCCAAAATTTTCTAAAGGCGCTAAGTTAAAAAAAGATCCGCCCCTCCGCTGTCACCTCATGGTGCCATGTGGTAACCTCTGATTGGTTTGGGGTGGCGGAGAAAATTTTGAAAATTTTCCCAAAAATTTTCCTAAGGGTTTTAAGGGAAAAATTCGGGCCGCGGGCCACAGGGCCTTTTCCTCAAGGAAAAAAACTTTAGAGGCCATAACTTTTGATAGAGAGCTCAGTTTTGGGAAAATGAGGACTTTATGGAAATCTCTCGATGCCCTCTTTGCACGAGATCA
Organism: Taxus wallichiana var. yunnanensis; assembly: GCA_018340775.1. NCBI lineage: Eukaryota > Viridiplantae > Streptophyta > Pinopsida > Cupressales > Taxaceae > Taxus > Taxus wallichiana. The sequence continues at coordinate 679,326,174 of CM031244.1, forward strand.
TTAATTTTAGATTTTGATAAAGTTTAAGGGGTCAATTTTAAGAAAATGACTTACGGATTTTTAAAAGCAAATTGGTAAATTTTAACTTGTGAATTTTATTCAATTTGATCTTCTCCTCTCTCAACATGTCAAATAAACATGGAGGATTGTTCTAAGAAGAATTTTAGGATGTATTGGAAGGTAATTTTACTTGATTGATTTCCAATTCAATTTTTTTACAACTTCTGACAACAAAAAGACTGTGAAAGGTTTGGGCCCAATTTTGCAATGTTTTCAAGGATTTTTCCTTAAGTGTTTTAGCCCAATTGAGTTAATTGATATCATAGCATGCTAGATTTTAATGTTTCAATGTTGATTATTGTTTGCAGGTTTGAACTGTGCATTTTAGAGAAGTATTTGCTAGTTTTAAATTTTAAAATAGAGATCAGATTAAAAAGGGTCTATCTAGCTTTTTCATCATTCAAGTATGGAAGTTCATTCTAATCCTAGTCAAATCCATTTAGTTGATTCAAAAAACCATTTAATGGCTAAAATGTAAAGTCTGGTTTCCAATTTTATCATATTTTCAAAAACAAAGTAATACTGATTCCTTCATACGTATTCCTTTCTTTCAAACAGAGATTTCAATAACATTTAAAGATCAGATTTCAATGCAAAAATGAAAATGAAGAAAGGTATTGCAATCCTTTATTGATTTCAAATACAACTTTACATCTCTCTAGTTCTTGAATGCAAATAACATATTTCAATTTCTTCCTTTCAAATGAACAAAAAAGTATATATATATATCTTTCACATTCTTTCAAAGAAAAATAGAGTCTATCTCTTTTTCATTTCACTTTACAAATTTCATAATCCATACAACATCCTTCCATTTCAAACATTTACAAATTCATCTAATTTAAAGTGGGAAGGGTTACGATGAAATTTTATTTCACGTGGAACTGTCAAACAGTCTTTCTCCTCTACTCTAGAACAACAACATAATTTTCTTCTCATTCATCCAATTTGATCAAAACAGGAGTAGGGAAAGGCAACGCTCTCCACCCAACCAAGACATCCAATGAAAAGGAGAAACCATCCTTCTTCATTGGCCCCTCGAGCCCTAACCACAATGCAATAAGAAATGTATTTCAACTCATGGAAACAACATGCTTCCACATCACAAAACAATATTTCAACATGCACATTTCAAATTAAAAACACAGTCCAAAAAAAAACAATAGTTTTGCAACCACATGAAATACATCACACAAAACTCAGGCTTCACCATGCAAGCCAAAGGAGCAAGAACTATGGGGAAGCTGCTTATGCCTCCCAATGGGAAATGGGTATCCACCTGTAACAAACCACCAATATAAATCATCTCACATATCCTTATGCCCCCACAATCCCTCCTTATGCCCCCACAAATTTCCTTATGCCCCCACAAAGTAAGAAATGCAAGCTATTTCTTTTCCATGGTGGATCCCAATCCCAAACTCCCTCCATAATAAATCTGATGCCACTGGCATTCCCTTATGCCCCCACATGGATTCCCCATAGCCTTCTCCTACACCATTCCTAGGCAGTCTACCCAACCAGCCAACAAACACACAAAACATTCACCATTCACACAAACATAAAAAGAAATAAAAGCATATATGAAGAGCTAAGCTCCTACCTCTCCATGGTAGATTTTGTTCCAATACAACAAGATTTCAATGTCAAAATACAGTCCCAAAATCAGCAATGCCCAAGTATGAAATGCTCTCCAATCTCCTCCAAAATCAACAAGAGCTCCAAATAGCCAAGGAAAATTCACCCCAAGGAAGCATTCCAAAATTTCAACAACCCAAAACAAAGCAAGGAGTTCCAATTTTATAGAAGAGGGAAGAGAAGAGGATGAGGTGGATCCATGTAGGATGCCACATCACACATCCTCAACTCCAACACAAAATTCAAATTCATTCCCCCAAGCATAATAAATAGGTGGGTGAAAATATGACAAATTACTTACACACTCCAACCAAGCCCACACCCCATAAGGACTGAAAATTTAAAACATGAAGAAAGTGCAATTAAAACATGCAAATTGACTTATAAAAATGCATTAAAAAGGTCTAAAATCAACCCTCCAACCATAGGTATGGTTGGTAAATAAAATTAAGAGGTATGGGACAAGTTTTACTTGTCCCACAAGCCTCCAAAATCAGCCTCCAAGGACAAATTCGAATTTCCAAGGAGGTGGAGTGTTTCATACTCCAAAATATGACTTACACAACTCTTACACATACTTACACATCACTTACATCACATTTTAATACAAGATCCAAAAACTTCTATAATTACTTTCTTATATCCCAAATTTGATTGATTTATTTATTTTAACAATATGATTACTCACATTAATTCTCCACAATTAAAAGAATAATGAAAGGGGTAAATGCATCACAAAATAAACACATGTAAACAATAATAAAAAGGAACCACATTAATAAAATACACATAAGCCCTTGGTCACATTCAAAGGTAATCCCCCATGGGAATCCCTAACAAAATACAACACACACAACAAATACATGTTGCCATGGTGACCTTGTTGAATTCATCTAGAATTCCAATGTGGTTGGTCTCCAATCCCCCGATGTTTGTTGTGATATTTTAACCTGCAAAACACAAATACCTCCTTCGGCCTCGTGGCCATATTAGAACATCCAACATGATATAAATATAATCACAAAATCATCTATACATATGAATCACAACAACATCAAGGCAATCAACAATATCACTTACAATTTATATCAACAACTATATCATCATCATATAATGTCCATTTTCTAGGTCTACTCACAATATCCAAAATCACATGTCGAACAACATTCATAATATATCCATGTCAAATAGTATATCATCATCCACATATGAAGTGTCTCTAATAATCATCATGCATCATAACTAAATCAAGATCAACAATAATCCATGGTCCAACATCTAACATCATACTAAATCAAAACCATAATAATGTCCATAATGTAATCAACAATATCAAGATTAGTATCAAAAAGGTGTCAAAGGGAAGTGGGCACTACATCCCCCTCCCCTTAGACTCGACTTCCTCCTGAAGTCACTAGAAAAAATGTGGAAATTGAACTCGTAATAAGGTAGCATCCTCCCATGTAGCTGCAGTCTCATCATATCTGTCCCACTACACCTAAACCTGATCAACCTCTTTGCCTCGAAGGCCCAGGGTCCTACGATCTAGGATGCGAATGAGGCTCCACCATCACCTGCCCTTGATCCTGCACCTATAATGATGTCCAATCTAACACATGAGAAGGATCTGCAACATATCTCCTAAGAACTGAAACATGAAACACATCATGTATGCGAGAGAAAGCTAGGTGGCAATGCTAGATGGTAGGCCAAAGGCCAATACGCTCCAAGATCTCAAAAGGACCAACAAATCTAGGAGCTAACTTAGAACCTTTTCCATAACAGATGGATAGGGCTCTTATGTGGCCTGACATGAAGGAACACCTTCATGCCCACATCAAAACTACGGTTGGTCCTATGTTGATCTGCATACTTCTTTTACTTGTCCTGTGCCTCCTGCAGTCTCTGTCGATCAATCCACCTACTGCTCCATGTCCTGCAACAAAGATGGTCCAAGAGAAACCCTATCCTCTAGCTTGTCCCAGCTAAGAGGTGTCCTGCACTCTATACCATACATTACCTGAAAAGGAGCCATGCTTATAGAACTCTAAAACTATTATTGTAGGAAAAATCCACTAAGTATAGGTACTCCTCCCATTTATACTACTTGATCCATCACATACATCCTAAGCATGTCCTCTAAAATCTGATTCACCCGCTCAGTCTTCCATCTATCTCCAAGGTGATATGTTGTGCTGAAATTGATCTTCGTCCCGAGGGCATGCTGTATGGTAGTCCAAAAATGGGAAGTATACAAAGGATCGCGGTCACTAATGATCTTCCACGGAATCCCATGTAACCTGACAATCTCATCCAAATATACCCGTGCCACTGCTCTAGCTATATAAGTGGTCTTCACTTGGAGAAAAATGAGCCACTTTTGTCAATTTATCAACCATGACCATGATGGCGTCATGGTGATATCTCGACATCGGTAGCCCAACAATGAAATCCATGGAAATGGTGTCCCACTTCCATTCCGGTATAGCATGAGGAAAGAGAAGGCCAGCTGGATGTTGATGCTCGGCCTTAACTCTTTGGAACTCTAAACATCATGACACGAACTAGGCCACGTCTCTACAAAGTCCTCTCCAATGATACAACTGTCTCAAGGTGGCGTGCATCTTCTTCACCCGGGATGGGCTGAATAGGGTGCATGATGTGCCTCTACCAAGATGTCCTGCCTCAAGCCTCCATCTCTGGGAACATAAATCCAGCCTCTCTGTGCTTGAGAAGACCATCTACCTCTAAAGAAAAACCATCAAAATTCCCCTTGAGGGGTCTCTAAGACTCGATCTCTGCTCAAACTGCAATGTAGAAGTTGTCAAGAGGAAGCTGCTTGAAGAATCCTGCTCCACAAATCTGTGCTCACTGAGGTGGCCATAGCCACATGTCTCCATCTGCTGAGAGTGTCTGCTACCACATTCTCCTTCCCTTTCACATGCTCGATCTCCATATCATACTCACAAAGTAACTCCATCCAATGCCACGCGATGAGCGTTGAGATTGGGCTGTGTGAAGAGGTGATGAAGACTCAAATGATTTGTCCTAAGTGTGAATCTTCGACCAAGAAGAAAGTGTCTCCATCGAACCAAGGCATGTGAAAAACTGCCACAAGCTCAAGATCATGAGTCGGATAATTAAGCTCATAATCTTTGAGTTTGCGAGACTCAAAAGCCACTACTCTTCCCTCCTGCATCAACACACCTCTAAGCCCTGCTAAAGAAGCATCCATGTGAAATGAAAAAAATCACCATGTGGATCCAGCACTGCAAGAATAGGTGCTGTAGTGAGGCACTCCTTCAGTGTACCTTGAAGGCTACTCACATCTGTCTGACCAAACAAACTTCTTCCCTTTCCTTTGTAGGGAAGTGATGGGGTGTGCAATCCGAGAGAAGTCCTGAAAAAATCTCCTATAGTAACTTGCTAATCCCATGAAGCTTTACACACCTCGATCACATATAGTGGGTGTTTGGCCAATCCATAATGGCTCTAATCTTGGAAGGATCGATGATACCTTCCCTAGAAATGATATGACCCAAATATTGTACCTCTGTCTGAAAGAAAGCACACTTCTCTAAGTTCCCGTAAATTTGATGCTCACGAAGACACTGAAGAACTTGGCGAAGGTTCCCCTCGTGCTCCTCACACGTACGTGAGTAAATCAAAATGTCATCAAGGAAGATGAGCATGAAGCGATCTAAGAAGGTCTTGAATACCCCATTCATCAAACTCATAAACACTTTGTGGGGGCATTAGTCAAACCAAAAGGCACCACTTTGTGAACTCATAGTGGCCATATCTCATATGAAAGGTGGTCTTATGAATGTCCACCTCCAAAATCCTCAACTGATGATAGCCTGACTTAAGATCAATCTTAGAGAAAATTGTGGCTCCCTTCATCTGATCAAACAAATCATCAATGCGGGAAGGGGATAACGATTCTTGATCGTTACCTTGTTTAGTTTGGCGTTAGTAATCAATACACAACCGCAAGGATCCATCCTTCTTCTTCACAAAGATCACCGGTGCACCCCAAGGGGATACACTAGGATGGATAAGGCCTTTCTCCAAAAGGCCCTCAATGCTAACTTGAGCTCATAGAGCTCTAGGGTGGTCATCTGATAAGGTGCTCATGAGATAGGCTCTTCTCTCAAACTAGATCTATATGAAAATCAATCTCACATGGGGGTGGTAACCCCGGTAGCTCCCCTAGGAAAGACATCTACAAACTCTCTCAAAATGGGGTGATCATCTAGCGATGGTCCACTAGACCCATCCTTTAATTTGTCACTAACTATAACAACATACATCTGACAACCCCATCACACACACCACTTAAGCTACATAGCAGAGATGGTGCGAATAGAAATAGGTCTCCCCCCTGAAATCACTAACTCCACTCCCAGATCATCATGCGCACAAGATATAGTCTTGTGGTAACAATCCATCCTAGCCCTATGTGTAGATAACCAATCCATACCCAAAATGACTCCATACAAGCCCAAAGGAAGGATACGAAGATATGAGGTAGTGGTGAAAGGTCCCAAATCCACTACACACTCCTTAACTAAGGAGTCTATAGAGATCTTGGCTCCAGAAATCCATCTCAACATCCCAACTATGACCCTACCTAACTGCCACCAACCTGCATCTCTCTACTAAAGATGGTGCAATGAAAGAATCAAAAGAACCAAAATCAAACAATATAGAGGTAGGAATACCCCCAATGCTACCTGTAGTCTCAATAACTATACTCTGATGCTCTACCTGGCGGTTCTCAACCATTGCATAAATCCTGTGGCTGCGTCCCATGTCACCAACAGTCGGCTCTGAGATTTGTGTCTTACCCTTGTTATTAGGGTTCTGAGGGCAGTCTCTCCAAAAATTTCTAGTAACACCACAACCAAAACATCCACTTAATCCTCCCAATGAGTAGCACCTCCAGTAGGTTCTCTAGAAGTTTATGCTGTGGATCCTGATGATCCAGTGGTGGTCTACTATGGCCTCTACTGGTGAGCTCCCATTGACTGAGCTCTAGGTCCACCATGTGTCCTGATGGGACCCCTAGGAGGAGGCCCCATACTCGACCTCTCTGTGCATCAACTCTCTGTGGAGGTCTATAAGGTGGGGGACTACTGCTAGGGTCTAAATGATGACTGTGAAGAAATCTGGCCACCACGAGGAGGAGTTACTGACCCCCTCGATCTGCTTCTTGCATCTGCTGTATGAGGCTCTGGACTCAGTCTCTAGCCTGTGCCGGTCTTCCCCCGAGTCTCCTCTACTATATAGGCCTTCTCGATGGCCTTAGCCAACGTTTATGGAAAATGGATCCGCACTACACCTCCAATGTCTATATTTAGGCCCTGGATGAACCTGTGGATCTCGCACTTGCTCATCCTACATGTACTCAACATACTGGAGTAGATCCAAAAACCTACTCTCATACTCTGCTACTTTGAAAGAGATGCCTGTCGAAGGTCATGAAACTCATCTATCCGCTGTTGTATGAACCTCCATGACAAATATTTGTTCTGAAATGCCCCTTAAAGAGCTCCTATGTAACCATTGTCTCAGAATCAACATGGAGCTTCTGCTCCTCTGTCCTCCACCATACTCCTACTCCATCCCTCAATAGATGGATCGCAACACGAGCTTTCGTGTTGCTAGAACAAGGAAAAAGCTTGAAGCAACCACTCAAGCTCACTAGCCAAGCCTCTACCTAAAATCCACCCGTGTCACCCAAGTAATGTGATGGCCGAAGCTTTAGGATCTCCCTGATGTGATCTGCAGCTTGTGGTCGATGGCCTCTAGGCCTCTCTGTATGCTCATCCCTAAGCCTAGGGCTTCGAGACCTCTCTCTATGCTCTGAAACTCGGTCACCCTGTCCCCTCATGGTGACTCTTCCCTGCTAACTCTGCATGGGAGTTCTCTCCTCTATGCTCCTCATTGGGTCGAGGAGATACCTGACCCTCAATGGAAATGTCCCTATCATGTCTGGCTGCATGTCCTCCTACTGATCCTCCACGTAGAGCGGCATTAACATCCTGAAGAGTCTACAAAATCTGGGGTAGGATGGCTGCTACAACATGATCTGGTGGTGGTAAGCCTAAGTCTATGTGAAAAGGCTCCTCATCTTGTCTGCGCCTCCTGCATAGAACAAAATGAGAGTTAGTTCCTTATTCTAGGTCTTACTCAGTTTCCATGTTTACTAAAATATGCAATTTCTAAACTAAGTTGTTTTCTAGATTTAAAAGTGTGCTAGGTTTTAAGTTCATGTCTCAATTTTCTAGTGTGCCCAATGGTCCAAGATTTTGAACCACTGCTCTGATACCAAGTGTAACGCCCCTAAAAACACCCACTTGAGACCCAAGAAACAACCTAGGATTAGTTAGAAAAATTATGGAATAATTTTTTTTTATTAAAAGAATCTACAACCAGTTACAAGGTAACAATTGCCACTAACAAGTTCTAGAACAATTCAAATCCACTAGAACATACTTTTCTTTTATTAATATTTATTAGAGTCACAAGGTCCAAAATTTAGGGTTAGAAGGTTCAAAAGGTTCAGAGGGTAATTCCTCACCATACCCACTCTCTAACAGCTTAAAGTTTCAACTTGATTTTTCTCACACTTAACGCATTCAAAAATTTCCTAAATTATTCCCATTGGATAGGAAATTTCCTCACCTTTCCAATGATATAAATAAGTCCTCCTAACTCCTCATAAAACTCAAGTTATGGGCCGATAGACCTTGGGAGGAAAATTTTCCCAAGGGCGGGCTTGTGGGCCTAGGGGAGAAAATTTTCCCTTGCGCGGGTCGGTGAGCGGGAAGAGTTTTAGCACTTTTTCCCTCTTCGGGGAAAAGCATGTGATTTTCCTCCACATGCCCACGAGCCCGAGGAGGACACATGTCAGCTTATAAAAGCTTGGGCAGAAAGTCAGGCCAGAGCAATTTTGGTTTTAAGATTTTAAGGGGGAAAAAGTTCAAAGTATTAAAACATTGGGCGCCTCCACCGATGCCTAAGGCTGCCATGTGTCAGCCTTCCATTGATCGCGGGGTGGTGGGAAAACTTAAGAAATGTTTTCCAAAAAGAGTTATAAAGTTTCAAGGTCAAAAAACTCTCCTCTCTCTGCCGTCCCTGGTGATGCCACTTGTTAGCCATTCATTCATTAGCTGCGGGTTGGCGGGGAGGCGAAGGAAAATTAGAAAATTTTCCCAAAATTTTTTTGAAAATGCGCTAAGTTAAAAAAATCCACCCTCTGCTATCACCTCATGGTGCCACGTGGCAGCCTTTGATTGGTTGCGGGCCGGCGGAGAAAATTTTGAAAATTTTCCCAAAAAATTTTCCTAAGGATTTTAAGGAAAAATTTGGGCCACAGGCCTAGAAAATTTTCCCAAAATTTTCCGCCAAGGAAGAAAAACTTTAGAGGGCCATAACTTTTGATAGAGAGTTCAACTTTTGGGAAAAAGGACTTTCTGGAAAGATCTCGATGCCCTCTTTGTACTGAGATCATTAATTTTAGATTTTGATAAAGTTTAAGGGGTCAATTTTAAGAAAATGACTTACAATATTTTTAAAAGCAAACTGGTAAATTTTAACTTGTGAATTTTATTCAATCTGATCTTCCTCCTCTCTCAACATGTCAAATAGACATGGAGGATTTTTCTAAGAAGATTTTAGGATGTATTGAAGGTAATTTTACTTGATTGATTTCCAATTCAAATTTTTACAACTTCTGACAACAAAAAGACTGTGAAAGGTTTGGGCCCGATTTTGTGATGTTTTGAAGGATTTTTCCTTAAGTGTTTTAGCCCAATTGAGTTCATTGATATCATATCATGCTAGATTTTAATGTTTCAATGTTGATTATTGTTTGCATGCTTGAAATTGTGCATTTTAGAGAAGTATTTGCTAGTTTTAAAATTTTAAAACAGATCAGATTAAAAAGGGTCTATCTAACATTTTTCATCATTCAAGTATGGAATTCATTCTAATCCTAGTCAAATCCATTTAGTTGATTCAAAAAACCATTTAATGGCTAAAATGTAAAGTCTGGTTTCCAATTTTGTCATATTTTCAAAAGAACAAAGTAATACAATTCCTTCATACGTATTCCTTTCTTTCAAACAGAGATTTCAATAACATTTAAAGATCAGATTTCAATGCAACAATGCAAATGAAGAAAGGTATTGCAATCCTTTATTGATTTCAAATACAACTTTACATCTCTCAATTTCTTGAATGCAAATAACAGATTTCAATTTCTTCCTTTCAAATGAACAGAACAGTATATATATATCTTTCACATTCTTTCAAAGAAAAATAGAGTCTATCTCTTTTTCATTTCACTTTACAAATTTCATAATCCATACAACATCTTTCCATTTCAAACATTTACAAATTCATCCACTTCAAAGTGGGAAGGGTTACAATGAGATTTTATTTCACATGGAACTGTCAAACAGTCTTTCTCCTCTGCTCTAAAACAACAACATAAATTTCTTCTCATTCATCCAATTTGATCACAACAGGAGTAGGGGAAAGGCAATGCTCTCCACCCAACCAAGACATCCAATGAAAGGAGAATCCATCCTTCTTCATATGCCCCGAGCCCCAACCATAATGCAATAAGAAATGTATTTCAACTCATGGAAACAACAAGCTTCCACATCACAAAGTAATCTTTCAACATGCACATTTCAAATTAAAAACACAGTCCAAAACAAAACAACAGTTTTGCAACCACATGAAAGACATCACACAAAAATCTATGGCTTCACCATGCAAGCCAAAGGAGCAAGAACTATGGGGAAGCTTCTTATGCCTCCCAATGGGAAATGGGTATCCACCTGTAACAAACCACCAATATAAATCATCTCACATATCCTTATGCCCCCACAATCCCTCCTTATTCCCCCACAAATTTCCTTATGCCCCCACAAAGTAAGAAATGCAAGCTATTTCTTTTCCATGGTGGATCCCAATCCCAAACTCCCTCCATAATAAATCTAATGCCACTGGCATTCCCTTATGCCCCCCATGGATTCCCATAGCCTTCTCCTACACCATTCCTAGATAGTCTACCCAACCAGCCAACAAACACACAAAACATTCACCATTCACACAAACAAACATAAAAGAAATAAAAGCATATATGAAGAGCTAAGCTCCTACCTCTCCATGGTAGATTTTGTTCCAATACAACAAGCTTTCAATGTCAAAATACAATCCCAAAATCAACAATGCCCAAGTATGAAATGCTCTCCAATCTCCTCCAAAATCAACAAGAGCTCCAAACAGCCAAGGAAAATTCACCCCAAGGAAGCATTCCAAAAGTTCAACAACCCAAAAACAAGCAAGGAGTTCCAATTTTATAGAAGAGGGAAGAGAAGAGGATGAGGTGGATCCATGTAGGATGCCACATCACACATCCTCAACTCCAACACAAAAGTCAAATTCATTCCCCCAAGCATAATAAATAGGTGGGTGAAAATATGACAAATTACTTACACACTCCAACCAAGCCCACACCCCATAAGGACTGCAAATTTAAAACATGAAGAAAGTGCAATTAAAACATGCAACTTGACTTATAAAAATGCATTAAAAAGGTCTAAAATCAACCCTCCAACCATAGGTATGGTTGGTAAATAAAATTAAGAGGTATGGGACAAGTTTTACTTGTCCCACAAGCCTCCAAAATCAGCCTCCAAGGACAAATTCGAATTTCCAAGGAGGTGGAGTGTTTCATACTCTAAAATCTGACTTACACAACTCTTACACATACTTACACATCACTTACCACATTTAATACAAGAGCCAACAAATTCTATAATTACTTTCTTATATCCCAAATTTGATTGATTTATTTATTTTAACAATATGATTACTCACATTAATTCTCCACAATTAAAAGAATAATGAAAGGGGTAAATGCATCAAAAAATAAACACATGCAAAAATAATAAAAAGGAACCACATTAATAAAATACACATAACCCCTTGGTCACATTCAAAGGTAATCCCCCCATGGGAATCCTTAAAAACATAACACACACACACAACAAAACATGTTGCCATGGTGACCTTGTTGAATTCATCTAGAATTCCAATGTGGTTGGTCTCCAATCCCCGATGTTTGTTGTGATATTTTAACTTGCAAAACACAAATACCTCCTTCGGCCTCGTGGCCATATCAGAACATCCAACATGATATAAATATAATCACAAAATCATCTATACATATGAATCACAACAACATCAAGGCAATCAAAAATATCACTTACAATTTATATCAACAACTATATCATCATCATATAATGTCCATTTTCTAGGTCTACTCACAATATCTAAAAATCACATGTCCAAATAACATTCATAATATATCCATGTCAAATAGTATATCATCATCCACATATGAAGTGTCTCTAATAATCATCATGCATCATAACTAAATCAAGTTCAACAATAATCCATGGTCCAACATCTAACATCATACTAAATCAAAACCATAATAATGTCCATAATGTAATCAATAGTATCAAGATCAGTATCAAAAGGTGTCAATAAACTTATGAATTTTACACAAAATGTGAATTCAGCACCCTTTGACTCTGTTTTGGCATATCGTCACCAAAAACTTGACTATTATAATCACCGAGGGCGTTAACATAAACTATATACAAGGGTGGAGAAAGAAAAATGGATTTTGAGGCAAGCTCTTTGGCATTGAATAATATAAACTATGCTCACCAAATTCAAAACCTTATTGAATTCAAATACCCTCAAGTTTCAAAACCAATACTAACGGGTCATACCAAACAACACTTGAAACTTTTCATACCTAAATTGTTTATGGGCTTCAATGGATTTCAATTTGGGACTTCCATTAAATCAATATGACCATTAAGAAGGCAATATGTAATCTGAACACTTGATTTAGAGGGATAGTTATTACTTTTATAGTTGATGTTTGTAGTGCCCACTTCCCTTTGACACCTTTTGATACTGATCTTGATACTATTGATTACATTATGGACATTATTATGGTTTTGATTTAGTATGATGTTAGATGTTGGACCATGGATTATTGTTGATCTTGATTTAGTTATGATGCATGATGATTATTAGAGACACTTCATATGTGGATGATGATATACTATTTGACACGTATATATTATGAATGTTGTTCGAGACATGTGTTTTTGGATATTGTGAGTAGACCTAGAAAATGGACATTATATGATGATGATATAGTTGTTGATATAAATTGTAAGTGATAATGTTGATTGTCTTGATGTTGTTGTGATTCATATGTAAAGATGATTTTGTGATTATATTTATATCATGTTGGATGTTTTGATATAGCCATGAGGCTGAAGGAGGTATTTTTTTGCAAGTTAAAATATCACAACAAACATCGGGGATTGGAGACCAACCACATTGTAATTCTAGATGAATTCAACAAGGTCACTATGGCAACTAGTTTTGTTTGTGTGTGTGTTTGTTAGTGTTAGGGATTCCCATGGGGGAATTACCTTTGAATGTGACCAAGGGCTTTATGTATTTATTAATGTGGTTTCTTTTATTAATGTTTGCATGTGTTTATTTTGTGGTGCTTTTACCCTTTTTCATTAGTTATTAAATGTTGTGTTAATGTTGTGAATAATCATGTTGTTAAAGTAAACAAATCAATATGTCATAAGAAAGTAATTAGTGAAGTGGTTGGATTTTGTATTAAATGTTGTAAGTATGTGTAAGTGACCTTGTAAGTGATGTGTAAGTTTACTTTTGAGTGTGAAACACTCCACCTTCTTGGAAATTCGAATTTGTCCTTGGAGGCTGATTTTGGAGGCTTGTGGGACAAGTAAAACTTGTCCCATACCTCTTAATTTTATTTACCAACCATACCTATGGTTGGAGGGTTGAATTTAGACCTTCTTTATGTATTTTGTGAAGACAAATTGTAGGTTTTTATTGCACTCTTCTTACATTTTATTAAATTCAGTCCTTATGGGGTGTGGGCTTTTTGGAGTGTGTAAGTTTATTGTCATATTATTCACCCACCTCTTTGTGCATTGGAGAATGAACTTGAATTTTGTGTTTGATTTGAGGATGTGTGATGTGGCATCCTACATGGATCCACCTCATCCTCTTCTCTTCCCTCTTCTATAAAATTTGAACTCCTTGCTTTGTTTTGGGTTGTTGAACTTTTGCTTATTTCTTTTTGGGAATTCTTTTGTTGTTTTGGAGCTCTTGCTTTTGGAGTAGATTGGAGACCATTGCATGCTTGTTGGTTGTTGATCTTGGACTATATTTTGGCATTGGAAAGCTTGTTGTTCTTGGAACAAACTCCATCATGGAGAGGTAGGAGCTTGACTCTTTAAAAATGCTTCTTTCTTTTGTATGCATGTATGAAATGGTGAATGTTTTTGTGTGTTTGTTGGCTAGTTGGGTAGACTGCCTAGGAATGGTGTAGGAGAAGGCTATGGGGAATCCATGTGGGGGGGGGCATAAGGGAATGCTAGTGGCATCGAATTATTGTGGAGGGAGTTGGGATTGGGTTTCCACCTTGGAAAAGAAATAGCTTGCATTTCTTACTTTGTGGGGGGCATAAGGAAATTTGTGGGGGCATAAGGATATGTGAGATGATATATATTGGCGGGTTGTTACAGGTGGTTACCCATTTCCCATTGGGAGGCATAAGCAGCTTCCCCATAGTTCCTTGCTCCTTTGGCTTGCTTGATGAAGCCTTAGTCTTGTTTGTATGTTTTAATTGTAGTTGTAAACTACATTTTGTTTTGAACTGTAATTTTTATTGTGAAATCTACATGTGTGTTTGTGGAAGCCTATTGTTTCCATGAGTTGAATCACACCTTCTATTACATTGTGGTTGGGGCTCGGGGGCCAATGAAGAAGGATGAATTCTCCTCTTCATTGGATGTCTTGGTTGGGTGGAGAGCGTTGCCTTTCCCCTACCTTTGTTGTGATCCAAAAGGAGAAATTTATGTTGCTGTTCTGGAGCAGAGGAGAAAGACAGTATGACAGTTCCTTGTGAAATGAAATCTCATTGTAACCCTTCCCACTTTGAAGTGGATGATCTGTATATTATTTGTAATGGAAGGATACTTTGTATTGAGCTATGAAAGTTGTAAATTTGAAATGTGAAAGATATATATACTACTGTTCTATTCATTTGAAAGAAAGAAATTGAAATTTGTTATTTGCATTCAAGAAATTGAAAGATGTAAAGTTGTATATTTGAAATCAATAAAAGATTGCACTACCTTTATCAGTTTACATTTTTGTATTGAAATTGATCATCAAATTGTGATTTGAAATCTCTGTTTGGAAAATTGAAATGAGGAATACGTATGAAGGAAATATATGTAACTTTGTTCTTTTGAAATATGTTAAAATTGGAAATCAGACTTTACATTTTAGCTATTAAATGGTTTTTTTAAATCAACTAAATGTATTAGACTAGAATAGAAATGAATTTCCATATTTGGAAGATGAAAATGATAAACAAATCCTTTAGAAATTGACCTTTGTTTTGAATTTTAAACTGGAAAATACTTCCTCTAAAATGCACAGTTCGAACCTACAAACAATAAATAACATTGAAACTTTGAAATCTAACATGTTATGATATAAATGAACTAAATTGGGCTAAAACACTTAAGGAAAAATCCTTCAAACATTGTAAAATCGGGCCCAAACCTTTCACAGTTATTTTGTTGTCTAAAGTTGTAAAAAATTCGAATTGGAAATCAATCAAGAAAAATTACCTTCCAATACATCCTAAAATTCTTCTTAGAACAATCCTCCATGTTCATTTGACATGTTAAAGGAGAAAGAATGACAAAATTGAACAAAATTTATAAGTTAAATTTACCAGTTTTCTTTTAAAAATCCTGCAGTCGTTTTCTTAAAATTTACCCCTTAAAATTTATCAAAACCAAAATTTAATGAGCTCTATGCAAAGAGGACGTCGATATCTTTCTAGAAAGTCCTTTTTTTTCCTGAAAACTAAGCTCTCTATCAAAAGTTATGGCCTTCTGAAGTTTTCTTCACTTGGCGGAAAATTTTGGGAAAAATTTCCTTGGCGGGCCTGTGGCCCGAATTTTTCCCTTGGGACTTAGGAAATTTTTTTGAAAATTTTCAAAAGTTTCTCCACCGGCCCGTTGGCCCGCAACCAATTAGAGGCTGCCATGTGGCACCATGAGGTGTCAGCAAATGGGTGGATCCCCTTTTTAACTTAGCACTTTCGAGAAAATTTTTGGGAAAAATTTCCAACTTTTCCCCGCCACTCTGCCGTCCCGCAGCCAATTAGAAGCTGCCACATGGCCTCACAAGGCAATGGCAGAGGTGAGACACCTTTTTCAACCTTAGCGCTTTTAAATTTTTTTTTGGGAAATTTTTCTTAGTTTCCTCCGCCTCCCCACCAGCCGCGACCAATAGGGTGATGACACATGGCATCATCTGGGAGTAGCAGAGGCACGCGGATCATGAATGTGGACCGGAAGTTTTGCCCCTTGCATTTTGTGACCCAAAAGGCTTAATGCCTTAAATCTCTCTGACGGCCCGACTTCCCACCAGAGCTTTCTCAAGCCGACACGTGTCCTCTTCGGCCCATGGGCACATGGAGGCAAATCACACTTTTTCCCCGAAAAGGAAAAACACCAAAACTCTTCCCCACTCTGCCAACCTACGCAAGGGAAAATTTTCACCCCTGGGCCCGCAAGCCCGCTCTTGGGAAAAATTTCACCCCAAGGCCCACCGACCCATAACTTGAAAAATATGAGGAGTTAGGAGGACTTCTTTATATCAATGGAAAGGTGAGGAAATTTCCTATCCAATGGGAATGATTTAGGAAAATTTTGAATTCAAGTTGAAACTTTAGGCCTATTAGAGAGTGTGTGTTTTGGTGAGGAATTACCCTCTCAATCCTTTGAACCTTCTAACCCTAATTTTTGACCTTATGACCTCTAATAATTGTTAATAAAAGGAAAGTATACTCTAGTAGATTAGATTGATCTGGAACTTGTTAGTGATAGTTGTTACCTTGTAACCTGGTAGTAGACTCTTTTAAATAGAAAAAAATTATTCCATAATTTTTCCTAACTAATCATAGGTTGTTTCTTGGGTCTCAAGTGGGTTGTTTTAATGGGAATTACAATGTTGATAAGGGGTGTGATTGATTTTGTAAATGTAGGAATATAGATGAAGCATTATAATCCTTTCCTTGCAAGGGTCATGTAATCTTATGCCTATATGCCTTTGTGGATTGAAATATATATATATCCATAAAATCCTATATGGATAAGACTTACATTTTCAGAAGATGTTCCAAAGCCCCCACAGATGTGGAATGGGTCCGCAAATTTTATTATCGAGAGAGTCCCTAGGATTTCATACTAGAACATAGATTAACAAAACATTTGGAATTCTTTCACAACTGTCATCTAGACAATAAATTTCTCTCCAAACACAATTCTTAATATCCTATTGGAAGTATCTCCAAAAATAAAAAAATTATTGAACTTGCAATGTATCTAAACTTATAATATATTCGAATCTATCAATTCACCAATTAGAATGCTCGTATCTCCTCAACAAATAAAGTGCCTATTAGATGTGGGTAGCTTTGAGAGAAAGTGTTTCTATGGTATTTTCATATTGTATATAACTAATTTGGGTTGACGATATGGAGGTTTCTTATATTCTTGTTTGGAGCCTTACTTTTTTGAACATGATGGGAACATTTTGAAAGGAATGAAGGGAATGAATATCCCTATGACTATTCCTTTTTAACACCACGTGATTGAAGTGTGTGTGTGTGTGTGTGTGTGTGTGTGTGTGTGTGGGGATCAAGACATTTCTATTGCTATTAATTATTTGTGAGAGGAAAAATGAAATGAAATTAGAAACTAAGGATTGTCTTTCTATTGGTTATAGAGGATAATAATGTCTTAGTGATAGATATGAATAAATGGAAGAAAATATTTATAGGTTTCTAAACGGGAAATGATATGTCAATTTTGGGCAAAAATATATCTATTGAGAATCTATCTCGAGTGGAAAGAATAAATCCCATAGAGGGAATTCCATTTCAAGATCTAGAATGGGTTATATTTTATACTATTTATCATCATTTATGGTCAAATAATGAGGTATAGATAAATTTATAGGACATTACATGTATTCCTTAATAACCACCGTCTTAAAATACGATTCAAACTATAATAGGATTCGTATTGATATTGAACTTAAGGATTCCTCTCTCAAGAACATGACCTTGAAATAATAGTGGACATATTTGTTCCCATTGATTACCCTTATAAATCTAGAAGTTGTCTATGATATAATTATTTGGCACATAAATTTATATGATAATTAAGAATTTTTTAAAACCAATTAGATTCATCCATTCATAGATTTCTATAAATTGATGGCATTTATTGAAAAGTAAAGTTGATATGTATCCCTATGCTAGAGGCATTTTCATCATATTTTTCAATCTCAAGCATTTGCTTATGACACTATGATTTCCATCTTTCAACCAAATTAAATTGAAACCTTCTCTATCCATCCTCAATGGATCGAATGTCCCCACCTTCTATTACAATTTTGAGGAGGTCTTCCTTGTATCCATTGTAAATTATTTAGATGGATTTGTGGTCTCTTGTCCTAAAACCGAGAAATAAAACCACAAAACATTTACACTTATTTTGGTATTAATATATGGATACCTCGATTGACCTATTGACAACTATTGAGCTCAAGGTTCATGAAAAGACTTGGAATCATCTCTAGACAATGAAGGGTATCCCTTCAAATGCATGAATTATTTTGATTTAGTGTACATTGCTTCAGATTTAAGGAGTTTGAAATGCAAAGTGAGTGGAAGAGTTTTGTGGTGGAATTATGCCCTTACCTATCATTTGGTTTTGAATGTTAACATAGATAGTGACTTCAATTATGATTCAAAATGGTAAATTTAGTAGATATAGTGTCAACAACACAATTAGAGGAAAGGAAGAGTTATTGTCCACAACTACGTAATAAAAGAACTGTGGATTAAAGGAGGTATATTGGGTTTTCCTTAAATTGGTGGGAAGAGAAGGGGCTTTAGATTAACCAATACATTTATTTGGTGAAGTTTTGGAGTCTCTTCTATAGGAAGAACCACTAGAAAAATTTAAAAGGAACGTTATATCCCATGGTGGAACTCATCCTATAATGGACATGAAACTTTTATCTTGGTATCCTCAATGGAAGATATCAAGGACTCAATTGTTGTGGGTAAGAAGAGAAAAGGGAAAACAAATATGGCCTTGTATATTTAAAAAAGGTGACTTTTGTAGAATATCAAAAATTATTTTTGTCTTTTTGTAGTCTAAATACTACTCTTTGATTATATAGGTGTTATTTCTTTTCATATGACATGTCTCGGTGGGATTTTAGGGATGTTGTCCAAATTTCTCATTTGTTAATCAAATTAATGCACTAGCTACTAAAGAAATTAACAACTCAGAAAATATAGAGGGTTTATGTTACCCACATGTTACCTCAGATATTTGATGCTTGATATGGGCACTAATAATGGATCTTCGCTATGAGACCTACAAATAAGATAGACTAAACTTATTTTTTATTAGATAAATATGCGTAGGGGTTTCTCGACTAAGAAGTTATAATAAGCTTTTGACATCCGTGGTAGATGTCAACCCGTTTATTTAAAAAGGATGAAATCAAACAAATGTTGTAAAAAACATGTAGAAACAATAGCAACATTGAATCTAGAAACTGATTAAAATGGATTTCAAGTTGATTATATGGAAATGAATATAAAATAAGTTTTACTTGTTCTAGGTCAACGGTGACCCAAACTATGTAGAGGTAGGTCAATGATGACCTAGGAGGATGGATGTGAAGTTGTAGATGAAATATACGGACTGCAATGTTTGAGACCGATCTGGAAGATGATAAGGACTCAGTAACTACTATAAGAGGATATGAAGAAGAGAACCAGAGGCATGAAGGTAGGATAAAGGATGAAAAAGAGAAATTGGGATAGATTATTGGATAAACAAGGCCATGGAGGGATTGGTAATGATTGTGGTAGGAAAATACCAATCCGAGGATAATAAGATGAAAACGGTAACCTACAAGAAAAAGGAGTTGTGGGAGAGGGCTGCTGGGTATTTTTGAAGCTTCTATGTAACTAAATATGTTAGAAGCAAAACATATACGATAATATGATAAAGATATAGAAAGGAATGCAATATTTTTAGAAGATCTTACGAATGATAAAGTGAGAGATACAAGCATGCATGAGGAATGTCTAAGAAGTTTGTGGATGTCTCATAACTTCTCAGGCACAAGGATGCTTAGGTTGGGAGAAAGCTTGAAGATTGTAAGTGTTTGATTTTCTGATTTCTTGATAATGAATAGAAAGGAAGAATTCAATTTTATATGGTCGGAAGTGACTAGGTAGGGCACTACTTGATTCGAGTAAAGTTACCAATCAACATGATTTTATGATTTTGACGGGATGTTTTTAATTTTTTAAGGATTGGCTGAATGCTTTAAAGCATGTAGGTGAGATTAAGTTTCTTGGGGATGAATTTAAGTTGGTTAGGGCATAAAAATAGATAGGGTAAAATCCAGAAAAGCAAGGTGATTTGTGTGTAGGATAAAAACATCCTAATTAGAAGGTTGGTTAGGGGAATGAGAAAATGATGAATTAATTAATTAATAAGGATGGGATAATTGGGCATATGAAATATTAAAAATGATTAATTAATTAATATCACTTAATTAATTAATAAGGATTGGGATGGGCATTTAATTAAATAAGGGGGATGATTGAATAAATATGCGCACATAGGCGATGAGGGTATAGATACCAAATTTAGGTGTCTACATTTTCCCCCTTTTTGTTGAGTGGTTTGGGCTAGCAAGCCATGAGACAAAAACAAGAAGGGTTGGATGAGGATAAAGGATTGATGATGAGCTCCCCCTCAAATGGGGGATCGATGACACCAAGGGAAATCGATGACGCATTTGAAAAAGGTAGATGATGAAGGGTGGGTGGGTGATGAAAGGATGGGTAAAATGATTACCAAGGAAAGATGCCTCAGGAAAAAGGATCGTAATAATGATGGAAAAATATTGCGGTGACTCCAATAATGCATCGGTAGGAGATAATTGTGGTCTCAATGGAGATAGACAACAAAATTTTACGGACCAGTTAGTGGGTGAAGATCACTGCGGTATGGATGCATGTCGGGATGACCAATGGGTCATAGAAAAGTCATCAAAATATGCATAACTATATGCAAAAGTATGTGAAATCCTTTGTACATGAGGAATCAAGTGAATAGGTATGCGTCCATAAGGGACAAGGATGAATGATATGGTGCCCAATGGGACAAGAAAATGGCCAAGAAGGCAAAATGAAAAAGAGAGTGATGAAACAATATGCCCCAAAGGGAGAACATGGCCGCAAAGTAAAAAAAGAGGAAAAGTAAAAATATGCCCCAAGTGGGGAAAGGATGGCCGCAAAGGAAAAAGGTATGCCCCAAAAGGGGAAAATCATGGCCACAAAGGTGGACTTTGATGAAAAATAATGGTGCCCCAATGATGGGTACAAATATGGCCACAATAGTGGACTTGATATAATGAATGTAATGCCCAAATGAGAAGATGAGTATGGCCTCAAAAGAGGACTTCATGCACATGATTGGATAGGATTATAAAATAAAATTCCCAATAGAGGAGTGATTATGGCCATGAGTGTGGACTTATGGAATAAATATGATTAACATGCCCAAAGGAAAAAGAGATGGCCATGAATGTGGACTTGAAGAGTATGTATGCCCAGAGGAAGAGATAGTTGAAAATGTTGTATGAAAATGCCCAAAGGGGAAAATAGAAATGACCATAAATGTGGATTTAAGGTCAACAAGAGATGATGCCCTAGAAAGGGATGCCAAGAAGGAGGAGAAAACCCAAAATGGTAGGTGCTAAGGCTAATCAATGACAAATGAGGCCAATCGACAATAAACCAAGGGGGTTGATGGTGACCAGATGTTGGTGGGATATATAAGCCCAATGGTCGACTCGACAATGCTTATTTTCACACTTAAAGTTGACAAGAGAAGTAGAGAAAGAAAATATAGATTGAGGAAATGAATGTTGCTAGAGATGCGATGAAACATTAAAGGGTATGGAGGATGTGAGTAAGAAAAATCACATTGGTTTTTGATTTAATTTAATGTTTTATTTATTTTTGGCACTTTTTTGTAAAAAAGTGGATGACACTATGGGAGGTTGGTGGCAACCCAGAGGGTCGACGTCGGTGATGGGCCCTAAGGCACATCGACTGACCCGAAAATGTGTCGATCGGACCAGGTCGTGTCAACTAGGGTTTGATTAGATATATTAGGGTTTAGATTGAAATTTTGATGGATTTTGGATGAGAGGTATAATGTATATTTGTTCTGTTTGTGATTCCAGGCTAGAGAGACCTTATATTTGAGAGATCAGGTGCGAGTTCTATTTGAGTATATTAGAGGGGATGTGACAGATGTTGAGTGGGATCATCTGTCTGTTGTTGGATTAGGTGGATTTATACATTATCAGAGGATCCCGCGATATGTGGAGCTTATGATTTCTTTGGTGGAGAGGTGGGACATGCATACATGTACATTCTGGTTTAGGATAGGGGAGATGACTGTCACCCTTGAGGATGTATATTAGATTCTTAGACTATCGATACAAGGGGAACAAATAGTTCCCATTACTAGTGATGATAGATAAGGAATTTTGACATGACTATTTGGAGCCGATGTGCCCCATATCAAATTTTCTTCAAGGGCTTTCTCTTATCAACAGAGATATGAGGCTAGGGTGGAATGCAGTTAGTTGATTTGCATGGTTATGATGGCAGTGTCTTGTTATGCCTTTCTAGACATAGGAGGAGCTTGATTTTCATGGGGGTTGACTGGTGTAGTAGTTGATATTGTTGATTTCAGACTGCATTTTCATTTGGGATTACTATTGGTTCAAGTTTACCATGAACTATTTGGATACAAGGTAGGTAGGAGATCAGGGTTGGATGTAGGCTTCTTGCTACACTATTGGGCCTATGAGCATATCGTAATGATTAGGCCACCAGGGCTTCTATGGGTCACAGGAGACCATATTCAGCTAGAGGTGGGATTTCTAAGATGGAGGGATGATTAGGCCTTCAGAAACAATGGTGAGAGAGGGGTGGATTGGTACGTAGATAAATTTATAGAGGTAGATGTTGATCATATCGGTGGCGACCATATTTGGATTTACTCACATGGCCTGGTGTGGATGTGGAGCTAGTTGGGATGAGGAGGATGAGATGGGTATAGGGGAGATGGCTAGAGATGATAGAGGTCATTCGGTTTGATAGGGTGCGGTGAAATTTTGGAATCATTCATCATCACCCCAGGATCTAATTTTTACGGGAGGGAGGAGTTGGACAGAGAGTTACCAAGTCCTACTATTATAGACCCATTGGAGGAGGAGGTTGTACCATGGAATGATGATGATGAAGTGGGAGTAGGAGTAGGGTACTCTGATTGGCACACAATAACATGGGCAGCTTTAGGTGGTTTAGGAGGGAGGAGATGGAGGTTGAGATTGAGGTGGCCCGGAGAGGTGGTGGAGATAGAACGTGGTAGGTTATAGAGGTGGCATGCTTACATACTGAGGTATATTAGATGAGAGTAAAGAGAGACACAACCTTTAATTAGGTTTAATTTAATATAATTTATAGAAGCTATTTATCCTAATTAATGGTTTATGTAAGGTGGGTTGCAAAAAATTTCTTGACTACCGCAACCCTTTGTGTTTGAAACTTTAAAGGCTATTCTTCCCATAAAAAAATTCAATTATTCATCCTTTCCTGGTGACTAGTGGCATTGTTTATCAATAAATATATTTCTTATGAAATTTGAATAGAGTAGCTAATTCTTAGCATTAAATGAGGTTTTTAGATGAATCCACCTATACCTAATTTGATTGCTTATCTTACAAAGTTTGTTTGGCTGGTCAATTTTAAGCTTGTTTTCTTCTTGAGAATGATTATTGGTAATCATAAATATATTTTTGCAATTTTGGAGGAAAGCCCTTTCAAATCCAGATTCAACATACCTAGTATTGCAAACACTCCATCTCCATATCATTGTATAACCTTTTCAATCTCTCTTGCATAACTAATTTAATCACTAGGTGATAGATTCACTAGCCGAATGTCTAAAGGTATGGAAGAGACACACACATAAAGTCTATGTGAATAATTTATGTTGCTTTTTCATCCTTATTTCTTGACATACAAATTATGTGCATAAAATTTCATGTTTCCTTTTCATCCTTTATATTACATCTCACAAATGGATTTAGAAGTGGAGAATGTTGATGTGTAATTACTCAAATAGAGATTCACATTTGGTACTTGCATTTCAAATCATTTTGGAATGGTTTGATGATTTGTTTACAAGCTTAAGGATATGATTGAATATCAACAACTCAAAAAATAATTATACAACAAGCAATAATGATTCAAAAGTGTTGGTGTATTGCAATAGATTACACAACCTATGTATATTCTATGCGAAATGTTGCATGTTTTGAGAGCATTGTCTTCTTTGCTTTAAAATAACAACAATTTTGTTAATGCAAGTAAATGATTTGTCAACAATTTTTTTGTGAAAAATAATAAGTATAGTTTCTAATTTTTTTCCTAATTTGAAACATCGATGTCATAAAAATAGCGAAATGCATTTTTTTATTATTTCATGAAAAATATAGTGTGGGAATATCAAGCATATACAAATAAATAAAAATAAAATGACTAACACACATGATGGAATAGATGGTAAACAATTTAATGAACTTTAATTATTTTCATTTTCAATACCATAAAAATTTTAAACCTTAGTCCCAAGACTTCATAAAATTGTCTCGCCTCTCATATGTTAGTTCCAACATAGGTACACAAAAAGCATTTGACTATGTCTAAGCTTGGCATATCAATTATTATACATTCGTTTGCATTTAATAGTGAACTCCAATGTTTTTGTTGATAATATGCTTTCAATTATTAAGGAAATAGTTGTTTTCAAATTTAATCCTTTTTTAAATTAGGTTTGTAATGTTTTCAAGAACATGAAATTAAAATTTTTGATGCAAATGTTCTAATGTTTCTTCATCTAATTTATGAAAATTAAAACAAGTCAAATTTAAAAAAATTGAGTAATGATGGTGGGTTTTTAGTTAAGAGTGACTTGAAGAACATAATCAATGCTATAATAGTATCATCTTAAAATGTCATTTTAGTCTAATAAAAAGAAATTAGATAATTTACGATGCCAAATGAGTCTTTGCAACAATTTCTAAAGAAATTACTTGATACTAATATAGTCATTTTACCTTAAGTGAGATAACCCAAATGCATTTTATGGCCATCATAGTCAAAGACATTTAACATATGCGTTGTATAAAATTAACAATGTTGAGAGAAATCAAATTAAAATTTAGAAAGAGCAAACAATATGTCACAAACATTGTGAATTCAATTAATAGTTCATTTGAATTTTCTTACAAAGGTTCCTCTAGACCGCAACCATGGATAAG
Organism: Taxus wallichiana var. yunnanensis; assembly: GCA_018340775.1. Taxonomy (NCBI): domain Eukaryota; kingdom Viridiplantae; phylum Streptophyta; class Pinopsida; order Cupressales; family Taxaceae; genus Taxus; species Taxus wallichiana. The sequence goes on from CM031244.1 coordinate 679,351,557, forward strand.
GCAATAATAGAAACGTGAATGCGATTATGAGAAAAAAAATCTTTAGTAAAGTGGCATTTTGGCTAAAACAAATGAAAACACCTAACATTATGCTGCAAATTTATTTAATAAAAATAAAATTCCAAGATATAAAATCTACATCACATATTTACTTATAAAGCTTTTATAAAAGGTAATGAAACTGATGGCACAATGATGGATGATAGGTCAATTTTAAATTTGTGCACCAATAAAGTTCTTTATAACCTTAGATTTTGTGAATAAGAATTTACAATTTCAGAAACAATCATTAAGGGTAATGATGGTATGGAAAATGAATTTTAGGTTACCTAATCTTTAATTCTTTAAGTAGGCTCAAATAAGGTTGAAATATCTTTCTATATAGTAGTTAACAATGGAGTGGACATGCTATTTGGAAGGCATGTTATTTTTAATTATGTATATATGTATGAAATTTAGACATGAATAAATGGTATTTATTCAATGAAAATGCATATATAAAAGATAAGAAAAAGAAGTTGGATCAAAATATGAATCAATTGAAATCCCAAGAAATGAAAATTTGAGACAAATGTTCAATGCAAGAAAGAACAAGTTCTCAAATCTACTACAAAAGGATGTATATAGTAATAAAATCAAATTAAAACATTTTAAAAGTATGTTGGCATGAAATTCAAATAGAACATTTTAGATATCAAAGAACAAAGAATAAAAAAATCAATGGGATATGAGAGTGATTCTTCTACATAGAAAAACATTCATGATGACCTCTTAAGGGACAATTCACTATTGCTTAAATTTTTAACATCTTGAAATTACATTTTTCTCTTCACATTATCTCTTATTTCCTTCATATTAATTCTTTACCTTCAACGACACTGAGATTATTTTGATAATGCTCTTTAGTTTTTATCTTTTTTGGTTCACAACTTGTTTTAATCTTCTTAAATTTTGAATGGTATTTTTCATTTTCGATTTATTTCATGACCTGTCAATTTTAAATTGTCTTTTCATAAATATATGAATTATGATACCCAAATTCTTGGTCTTGTTTATTCGCGTATCTAAGACAATTCAATAATTCATTAGACACACACACACACACACACACACACACACATGTAACACACATATGAAAGGGATGGAGAGGTTTCCATTCTCTATTGGTTGAGAAAAATTTTGTGCACTTTTTATTTATAAGCCAATTTTGGGCATTTGGGATGGTTGATCATTTTGGATTTTGGGAGCTTGAATTGGAGGAAAAGAGATTTTGGTGGAGATTTGGTTATGATTTTTTAAATGAGGGAAACTTAAAGCTGAGATAGTTTTCTTTTTTCTCTTGTTTTATCTCCTTAAAATAGAGGAAAATGCTTTCCTTGTTTACTTGATTTTATTGTGAAATTTGATTGTTGTCTTGATCTTAGAAGCTAGTTACATGGGTGTATGTAAATTATTTGGGAAATTGTTTCCCTCTTTTTCTCTATATTTTCTTTCTTCTTATTTTATTTTTGAGCTGCAATTTTTGTGTATTTGTGAGGATAGTTTTGAGTATTCCTATTTCACCCAATGGGTCGAATATGTGAGCTTTTGAAGTAGGGAAGAGGGGATGACATGATCAATTGCTCTTGGCTTGTTGGACAAGTCCATTTTGGTTTTTGGTTAATTCCATAAGAGTTTTTGGGTAGAATCGATGGGCATCTAATGGGTTTCCACACCTCTCTCCATTGTGTTCTTATTTCTAGATTGATGGTCTTTGCATTTTGCAATGGTGAAACTTCATATGAAGTTTGAAAAGCTGCATTTCTCTCTTATTAGAAAGGGAGGTATAACCGGTTATTCACACTTGAAAAATTCATTGTTACAAGACTTAGAAAGCTTTGTCATAATGTTCATTACCTTTAAGAGCATGTGCTACATTCTCTTCCCTTCTTGGATTGCTTTGAGAAATTCTTGTGAAATGTGTGAAGTTATGTTGGAGTGTGAAATGTTAAATTATTGGAAAACATCCCTTATTGTTGTTTTGAACTATTTTACTATTCCCTCTCAACATTTTTTTCATATAGTTGGGGCATGTCTCTTTCCCTTAAATGGCTTGAGGGAAGTTATGCTTAATACTCATAATATGAATGCTTGGTGATGATGCCAATTGAATGGGAGGTAAGCACTTCTTCCTTAGGGATCTTTATAAAATGGAGCATTAGAGCCTTCTTGTTTTGTTGGAGGTTATTGGGAATGATATTGGACATATTTGGTGATTTCCTTTTTGTATTTGTTTTAGGATATGAGAATTATGTGCTTTTGTTGAAGTTTTACTCTTATTGGAAAAGTTGGATTTATTTTATTGGAAATAATATGGATGTAAAAGTGAGATGTATAATTTCTTGTGAGAAATTATAATGAATATTTGTTGTTTATGTCGTTCCCATGCCTCTCTTGAAGAGTTTACTTGATATTGTAAGCTCAATATTATTTAAGAATTTCATAGGAAGAATGATTGAGAAAAATAGTATGCTTTTTCCATTTAGGCATTGCTTTTTTTTTACTAATTTACAAGTAGCCCGAAGTCCTAATACAAGTGAATGAACTGAATAATTCATTTTATTCATGAGACTTATCTCTTTGATGAGGTGGAAATACAAATGTTTTTTTAATTTATCGAGTAAAGACTTTTACTAGAGTTATGAACCAAATATATTAAACACAAAAATATTCATTACAATATAAGTGTTACCACAATGGTAACAAACAAATTAAATAACCTAGTTTCATAAAATCTTTACTAAATTTTTATCTTTAAAACTAGGAATACCAAGTAGACAAGTCTTTCAAAACAAAAGGCGGATTTTATAGCCCAACAAAGATACCCAACTCTAATGTGGTTTAACAAAAAACATGTAGTAACTATAAACAAAACTTCAATAACTAAAAAATCTACAACAAACGACATCCACAACCAAAGTCAACACAAGGCCAACCAAAATATTCCATTGCATAAACAATTCTTCCATATCCCAACAATATTTTGCATTAAAAATTAGATCAACTGTAAACAAGACCAAAATACCTAAAATCAAGAATCTACACTGAAAATATTTAGTGATCCAAGTCCAACCGCTTCCATAACACTTCAAATACTTTCGCATCCACAACCCAAAACTTGTACTACAATTGGCCCAAAACCTTCATAGCCATAGCTGAGAACTTCCACATTCAATAATCATAACATCACTAAAAAGAGTCACCAAAAGAACCAAATTTATCTTTTGTAGCTATAAAATAGCCTTTAACTCTCAATACCATTAAAAAAATCAACACAAAACAACCATCCCAACATTGAAGAATTCAAATCCAACATAATGCTAATATGTAATATTAGATTTAGCATTAAAAGAAAAAATTAGAAAAATAAATCTATCCTTGCCATGGATAAATAAGAAAGGGTTTGAAAATTCCCAACAAGTGCACAAAATACCAGAATCATCAACCCTCAAAATGGACATAGATCCAATCCACAACCAAAACTAAAATAAATAATACATTATGATTTACTTAAAAATGCAAAATATTGCCTCGAAAACATGCTAAATGAGCTTAAAATACTATTTTATATCCCATAAGGTCATTCTTACCCTTGTGAATTCTCCAGATCTACATGGATTACGATGACAAAGAGAAACCCTTTAATTAAAAAAATATATATATCAACAAAAAATATAGTGGAGAAGCCATACCATCTTCAAAAAGACTATATCTATTTAGCTAGGTAGAAACCAAGGGAAATTAAGAGATTTTGTTCACTGAAAAAAACCAAAATCAAATCATAACAAATTTTGTAAGCACAATAGAAATTAAATCCCTAGATCTGATAGGATCATAAAGGAGTGTCCATTTGATGTAAAATATATTTTTAGAAAGATAAAAAATAATAAGAAGTAGAAACATGATTTACCAGAGTTAACAAGAGGAAATGTGTGATTCTAGATACAACCCTAATTGGTTAGGATACACTATTAACCATTTTTGGTCATCATGGTGGAGGGGTACACAAATTTTTTTAGGTCACTCATTTTCAATGGATGATTAGAAAATACACATGCAATGAGTAGTTAGGAATTAGGTTCTAGGATTCCCATTCCACATATAAGATGTCATTCCAGCTTGTTTTCTTCATCAAATCATGCATCAACCATTGAATACTACTGCAGGGTCTTGATGGAGATGGGAATGACACCTTACATCAAAAGAAGACATGCTTGAAACAATAGGAATCAAAGTTGCGAATTTGAAATTGTTAAGTATGGAAGCATAATTTCAGGATTGTTCATCCATTAAGTTCTTAAGTTTTAAATGATTTGAAAAGGTACAAACAATTTGTTGTTAATTCCTTATGATTATATGCAAGTGTATTAGACAATTGAGTTTTCAGATGTTCATTTATTTATGTAAATGAAAAGCAATGTAAAGGAAATAATAGACAACTCATTGCATAAAACAATTGTGTATATTCATAAGGAAATTTTACAAGTTTCCCCACACAAGCCGTGGGATATAACTACAAACTATAAGGAATATAGATATATTTAAAACTGAAAATGTAAGGAAGAAAAGGGGACCCATCATTTCCTGAAAGATGAATCCCCTTCCTCGAAGTTGCTTTACTCCAAGCTTGATTTGATGTTACTCCTATACACTTGAAAGAGGAAAAGAAGGTTATGTTATAGCTCATGTTTCTTTGCTTCATTAGATTTTCAGCTTCAAATGTATTTGTATTATTTATCAAAGAAGAAAAATTAATGGAAAATACTCTTAAAAATGCATTTACAAGAAAAGTTTGTAGAAATGATTACAATTTTTCCCTTTAATAGTTGTGTATAAAAAATTAAATCAAGATAAAGATAAAGAATAGTTCAGATCAGAATAAATCATCATGCATTCTCAACTATATATGCATAAATCAAGAGTACTTTCCATATTTTACAAGCTTAATGAACAAGTATTGCAAAAATGAAAGAACATCTCATTCCAAGTACAAATCATGATGAGGAGACAAATTTCTTGTTCCCATTTTTTTCATTCAGGTACAACAACAAGAAATAGAGCTCAGGGTTTCCAATGAAAAACACAAACAACTAGTTTTATTCCTTCTTTTATATGAAAGAATAAATATGAAAAAAGAGTAGAAGCCCTCATACATTTTCTAGGTACAAATGTGAAGATACAAATTTTCCATCTTGCAAAAACAAGTTCTAGTAATGAATAAATTTTTAGATCTAGAAGAGTATATTTTTTTCACAAGAGTGAGATTAAAATTGTAGAGGAACATAATTTCAAAGCATGTAAAAAATATGTCCACACATTTTACAGAGTTCAAGTTTTCATATGCAAGTCCCTAGATCTGGAAATGAGTGAAAAATGAAGTTTTAGCCATCAACTTTATACCCATCAACTAAGAAGAAGAAAAATGCTATCAGGAAGATCATAGTAGCCCATGATAATGGTAACCACCTTCAAATATGGTCAAAGGAAATGGGTTGTGCAGGTTGATTGCAAAATATGAAGCATTGTTGACAAATAATGATATAGGGAATGCTTGTGTTGGGAGTGTATCAGCAAGGAATTGTCTCAAGTCCTTTTCGTGAATACCACAAATGAGTGGTATGTAGACATTGCGTACTTCCTGACCTACAGTGAGTTCCCTCCTCATCTTGATCACAAACAAAAAGGAACCCTCAAGCTAAGGTCATCCAAATATGTCATATGGAATCACGTGCTTTACAAGAGGGGATTTGATGGATGCTTATTGAAATGCGTAGACAAAGAACAAAAACAACAATTGCTAAAGGCATACCATGATCAAGCATGTGGTGGACATTTTTTTGCATGGTAAATGCCCACAAAATCCTCCATGGTAGGTATTACTTGCATACCTTGCTTTAGTGGATGCCCAAGAATGGGTCTCCAAATGTGAAACATGTCAATAATTTGTGTAGAGACCACAAATCGCCACACTTCCCCTCGTCTAGTGGTTATTAAAGAACCCTTCCAACAATGGGGACTGGATTTCATTGGTGTTCTAAACCCTCAATCAAACTCATGTCATAACCATGTGCTCACAGTGACTAACTATTTCATAAAGTGGGTATAAACCATCCGAGCCAAATAGGATAATACTAAAATAGTGTGAATTTCATCAAAGAAAACATCATTGTCCATTTCGGTATCCCCAAAAGATCATGGTAGATAATGCCACATATTTTTCCTCCAGGGATCTTACTGAATTTTATTACAGCTATGGAATCTCTTTATCACACACATCAAACTATTACCCATAAGGGAATGGTCAAGTGGAATCAAGAAACAAAAACATTGTGACCATAGTCCAAAGATGGTGGATGAAAATTAGAGGAATTGGCATAATAAGATCTACGATGCATTATGGGAAGATAAAATAACTCCGAAGAAACTAATTTTTATGTCACCATTCCAATTGCTCTATGGGATTGAGGCAGAGATTCCAATCACAGTTAAAATTCCAACACTCAAATTTCTCTAGTAAGTGGAAGATGGGAAATATTGTGATTCTATTGACAAAAGGATTTTTTTTCTAGAGAATCTCGAGGAAGAGAGGTTAAAGGTGGTGGACCAAATCAAATAAAATCAATTGAAGGTCAAGACGTTGTTTGACAAGAAGGTGAAAGCTAGAGAGTTCAAAGTTGGAGACCTTGTCTTGCTCTAGGACAAGCAAAGAGAACCCAAGGGAAGCCATTGGGAATTTGACTCATTGTGGCTTGGTCCATTCCAGATTCATGAAACTTACGGAGAAAATGTTTTCTATCTATCATATCTAGGATGGTACATAGTTAGAGTTTCCCACAATGGGAAATATTTGAAATTATACAAGCAATGAAAGTGGGTTGTCCCCCTTATTGTACCATAGGAAATTTAGGCGTGTGTTTCCTTTTCCCGCTATGTGCATTCTTTCCTTTTCATGTGTTGTGTGTTTCCTTTTGTTGTGTGTGTGGGTACTCCTTTCAATATATTTGTTGCTTTGTATGACTCTTTAGGCCCAATGGATAAGGCATGGGTGGAATTGTAAACTGAGATTCTAGAGTTCCTTCTCATCTTGTCCTCACTTTTTTTGATCCATAATGATTCCCCAAGTGATAGCCAATTTTTGTCTTATGTTTTTGCAAGGGAAAAATCAACTTGAAAACAAGACAATTATACCCTAGTATCGAAACTTTTCATTGTAAACGTTCTCGAACACCCCTCTAGAGTAGTCCATCCTCTATATCAAGACTATCCCCATTCATGTAATTCCCATGTCTATGATCTTAACCTTTCCCATGTGTTTAAGAATTGAAAACAAGCTCACATGATTCTTTCAAGACAATGTCTTTTAAGATGGATCTTTCAGTAGGCTCGGGAATGGCTATTTTTAGCCTTTCTATGGCTAATGCACATTATCTGAGGTATATTTTGAGTCATAAATTTATTAGGGAGGTTTATTAATGTATCCTATATCAATGTGTAAGTGATTTAGGAATATTTAGGGAAAAAATGGAGATTCAGGAGCAAGTTCAACAAAAGCGGGTTTTGAGGCCAAAAGAGCTTACATTGTGAAAAACACTGAGCTTTGGAGGATGATTTTAGGATCTCCAAAATTATTTGGAGGTCAAACAATATATCAATGGAAATATGATTCAATTCCCTACATGGTGGTAATTCCATATTTTTCACAACACCTATGAATTGTTTTCCATAACTCATTCTTCACACACATAATTGGCAATCCTGATTAAAAAGGCCATTTTTGAGAAGGTTTTAAGATGAATCAGACCTTAAAACCCATCCCATTCTTCAAAAAACTCATTTTTCATTTAGAAACATATAAGGAAGTGCCCAAAAAGTACTTTCAGAGCTTCAAAACGTCATTTTCAAGCTCCTCTCCAAGGTACAAACTTCATCCTTTCCAAATGTTTTCACCCACGTGACATCATGAGGCCGAGGAACACTTGTGGTGTCCCTTCATCCCTTTCCAAGGGGAAAAGGGGGACTTATAAATTCTCCCTCCCACCTTAGACCTCATGGACACACCACATGACCCTAGGAGGCTTCGTTAAGCTCTTTTTGGCAATTTTCTAGCCCCCATTCTAGACCACACATGTTTGTCACTTCTCACCTAGGTGATAAGGTGAAATTTTGGTGTCCATTTGTACCTTCCCAAGGGAAAAGGGGGAAAAATCCCCCACCTTTCCCCGCCAGTTCCTCATGTGCCCCAAAATAAGCTCTCGGGTGCTTAAACTCATCCATTTCCACTATCTCCCCATCGTCATGTATGCATGCTACTTGTCACCTAGGGAAAAGGTAAATTTTTTGTGTCTCTTCATCCCTTTCCAAGAGGACAAGGGGAAAAAAAAATTTCCCCCTTCCTGATGCTTATAAAAACCAACACTTAGCCATTTTTTCACTCTCCCCCATTCTTCTCCATTTCTACCCAGAACTCTAGCAAAATTTTTCCACATTCCTCCATTTCATTTTTTTATCCTTGCATTCATCTCTCCATTTTACATGATTATAGTGGAATAAGTTTCATAAAAAGTACAAATTTTTAAAATCTCCAAGTCATTTTTTTCCAGATTGACTCCGTAGCCCATGAAGGAAAAATCTTCGTATCTTGCAAACTGGTGCATGGATTTAGGTGGGGTATTTTACATTCTTCATAATTTCCAATTTACCTTACAACCCAAGTGATAGCAATGAAATTCATGGCCCAAATTTATTTACGGTGAAAAATCCCCACTTCGTGCCCTCATTTTGTAAATTTTTATTTCTTGTCATTTTGGTGATCGAATCAAGTTGAAAAATTGTATAGGAGATTGTGAGACAAATCATATACCAGTGGAGGTGGTTTCATTAAAAATGAGGTATGGAAAGCCACTTTCCAAAAATATTAAGTCTCTACACGAGAACTTACTATAAATAGTAAAATCTCAGTAGAGGGAAAATTCTTCAAAGGTAGTGTGTACAAGGAACAATGAAGGAGAATCAGTAAATGCAACATCTTCATCAGCCTAGTTATCTCTCCTCTTCCCTCTCTCTCTCCCCCCTCCTTCATTTTCTATTTCTTCATTGGGGTTGTACTTTTCACTTTGTTCTTTTCCCTATTTTGTCATATTAATTTAAATGTGACTATTGTTGGCAATGTAATAAGTCACCCTTAATTAATAAAAGGGGACTTAATTCTATTTCTAGGAATATGAAAAGTCATATGTTGTGAGGTACAAATGAAAAGTCATGTGGGGGTAGATGAAGAGTCTTTCTCAAATCTATAAATTGTAATGGCACCCTCATTCTTAAGGGTTGTCAATTTTGTATGCTCAGGAGTAGATAACTACTTATGAAAAGCAAAAGAGATAGCAAATTTCCTCTATTCTCCTTCCTCTATGTTCTTCCATTCTCCTCTTTGTACAACTTTTCCAAAGTATCAATGAAGAAGAAAGGATTTTATAATTTTCTTGATGAGGGAATTTATGAGACTTTATGTTCATAATTATATCTTATCTTGATGTCATTAACAATTGTTTTCTTTTTTATTATGTGTGATGATATGATATGATTAATATTTTCACGCATCTAATTTTCTACCTACAATATTAATCCCCCTTCCTTATTTCCCACTCCCTTTTCCCACCTACCTAGCAAATTCCTCCCTTACAAAAAATTGTAAGCATTTTCCACAGGTTCAGTGGAGTGTTCCTGTTGGATCCCCGACCTCTAGGTGACCCACATATTTCAATTTCATTCACGCACAATAAATTTACCTTTACCATTCAAGTAGAGGGACCTAGAGTCTCAGAGCATTGGCAGAAACCAACCAATTTTTCCACTTGACAAATTTTCTTGCCAACAGTGTGTCCAAGCAGGTACCAAATGATGTCGCAAAGATACACTTCTTAATGTTGAAGGATATGTTAAGATATCAACATCTCTCAAAGATTTACCTTAAACATTCACAATGGTATTCAACAAGCCCATAAACAATCCAATCACCCAAATATACTTGAAGAAAATTATGAATAAAATCTTGAAATTCTTGAACAACAATATGCGAGAACATTGTTGGCACATTATTTTAGACCAAAGAGAAAAAATATGTAAGAAAAAATCCCCATTCATTTGAAAAAGTTGTTTTCTCCTGGTATTCGCGTGTGATCTTACCCAATGATAGCTTGAAAATCCATCAGTGAAAGAATATATCTCACACCCCGCAACACCTTCTAGGATCTCCTCGGTGAATGGTGTGGGAAAAGGATCAATCACGCATGAAACATTCAAAACTCTATAGTAAAAAAATCCTTATTCTTCCATCCTTTTTAATTATCATAACCATTGGGCTTATCCATTCTGACTCTTCATGCCATAATGCCTACATTGAGCATTTTGTCAATTTCATCCTTCACCTTGATGCACAAATTAGGATTCATTCGGTAAGGTATTTTGTGAACCAGTTGCACACCATACTTGAGTTTGATTTTCATTTCACCTAATGATTGATGGAAAACCTTCAACTTGTGGTATCCCCTAGGAAAAAAATCTTGGAAGTTGCGCAGTAGCTTGATTATTTTCACTACTTGTGGTTCAGACCAATAGTCACAAATAATAACCTCTTTTGGTGCATCCTCCATCCCATTATTAACCTTTTTTATTTTTAATGGCACATCATAGGCACACACTTGCTCATATACAATATTATACCTCACATGCACCCTCTATGTGTTTTATGTCAAGATCCTTGACCTCTTCATCATCTATAAGATATAAAAGCTTTCCCTTTTCCATTTCCTTTCATGCATGTCCCAACAGATTTTCTTCTAATTCCACCTTGTCATTTCTTGCTTCATTATTAGCTTCACCAAATAACTGAGTTATAATATCTTTAGCCATTGAATTTTCCCCCATGTGATACAACTCATTATCTATAGATCTTTATGAACCAGTGGTTTAGTAGAAAAGTAATCAAAAGTATGGATGATACCTAAAGTCAGCTCGTGTCGATTTGTTGTTTCCTACTTCATCTCAACATGTATATACCAAGCACGTGCACAACCACGCAATGTAGAATATAACTTATGCACCCACATGGATGGTGGAATAACATCTTTCCCTTTCATCCAATTTTTTAGTTTTGGATGTGAGCCATGGGAGGTGTCTTCCCATGATATTTTGGTACATGTGAAGGAAGTTTATTCCTAAAAAAACCTTGTCAAGAAGGTCACTCTTATATCAGGTCCAACCAAGCACGTTGTCCCTATGTGTAGCCCAAAAATGCACTGATGTACCTCTAAACATATACAATCACATATTTCTTCTATCCCCCTCATTGTGTAGTTGTTCCTCCATTGTGCGTAAGAATGATTCAGGATTTTCTTATCGAGTGTACTTTGAAAAACTGACCTTTCCCAAACACTGACTAGTCATGGTGTAATCACTCTTGTCACTCTTCCCCAACCTTATGACCAACCATATCATAAGTAACATGATCCCAACTATCATAAGCCACTTTGGTAGTGTCACTTATGGACTACTTGTCTTCCCAATGAAGTATGCCCTCCTTTGATGGCTCCACACTCTTTCGGTTATGTAATGTATGCATGTAGATGTTGTTAAGGTCTTCTTCACTGATGGGATATATGTAGGGCATAATATTTGTGTCATCCATTGGTATCATAATGCACTCCTCTTTTTTCTCAAGACACATAGTGCTTGTTAAAGCACAAGCCTACGTTGTTGGCATAACACTAAGGATAGCCTAGTAGTGTAGGGAAGTTGTTTGCTTCAGCTAGCTCTAAGACCTCAAATTCACCCTTGAACTTGATTCCTAAATGGTGATGGAATAATCCTTTAGAACCCCAATGGGTATAGACCTTGTATTATTGGACATGTACAACACATTTGAGGATGACTAAATGGTGGCCTTTTCATTTGATTCCAAGTATCAAGTGTGAGTACATTGACCTCTACGCACCTATATGAATTAGAATCTTTCTTACCAGCCAACCGTTTAATCACAACATCCAATGTGATTTCATTTTCATACTCATGATCTTGAGGTGGTAAGTTGGCATGGAGAATCTAACGCTCCCTTTCTGCACATGCATGTAGTATTTTTTCCCGTAACCATTCTCCCAATAGGGTATGATATTATCCTACCTAAGCATCCTACATACCTCTTTGAGGTCATCCACATCCTTTTGAGGTAATTCAACATTCTTTGCATGTTCCCTATCATGTGGTTGCTCCTTTAGGAATTGTATCTTCCCTTGGATCTTCTTGATGACGCTCATGGTCTATTGATATACTTCCTTCTACTAGCCAAATTTGGATTCTTCATATGGAAAACCTCCTCTCTTCTAATGAGCGGTCTTGATTTTATTTTCTTGTGCATACGTTTAGTGACCAATAATGGCTAGGTTCAACTATATCCAACTTCTTGGGAATCCATTTCCCTACTTGGTGTGTTCAACTTGAATCATGGCTGCATCATTATCCTTCTTGTTGTTTTTACACATGTGGGCATACAAATATGGGAAATATTTGACCTAATGTGCCTTACCACAATATGCACAAGATTGATTCTTTGGACACTCATGTTGATAGCGATCACCTCTAAAGCCTCTATTACCATTGTTGTGCCCCTCATTATTTTGTGCTTATTGCACCTGTGAGCTACTCTTTATGCTAGTCTAGTGTAACCCTATTTCACAAGCCTCATTAATATGATCAACCAGATGAAAACTGGCCATGTCACGAGTGTATGCATAAAAAATTTTGCAATATAAAGAAAAATTATTATGTGTAACATGTTTGGAAACTCTCCTTGTATTATTAAGAGAACTTAATTTCAAGACTAAAAAAAACATTGCTTTCTTTCCCAAACTGATGTAAACCTCTTAAACTCGTAAAAGTAAATTTTGATCTCCTTTAATGGACCTTTTCATTATAGCTTATTTTGAGACTTGTGGAGACCCACTTGGAGTGCATCAAGTGATGCTTGTAATTCTTTGGTAAATTATTGAAATCTTAGTGTGTTGCATATTGGTTGATTGATCTCTAATTCTTATAAAATTAATGTGATATGTTGATTGATCTCTTATTCCCATAAAAGTAATAATGTGATATGTTTGAATCTTCCTTCTCATTAAAATCTAATTGGTAATATGATTAAATTGAGCATAGTAAAACTCTAATTGAGGGGCTTGGACTTTGAAAAAAAAAGTAAAATGGAACATTAGGAAAAGGAAAATAGTTCGTCACTCTAATCTTGGTAGATTAATAGAAGGGATAAAACTATGTGAAAATAGAAAGAAACTTTTTCCATTTACCTTTCCTAGAAGTAAAATAAATAATTTTTATTCCTATATAGAATGGTGTGATGTCATGCCAACATTGGTGGTTTCCCTTAATGATGCAAAATATATGTGACATCATAATAAAAGGAATGCATTAATTAAGAAAACTTATATGAAGTGTGATTAGAGAGCGTAATTATAACTTGTATTTTATAAATTGGATTATGGAATGAGTAAATTTATGCGTTTGAGTGAAATGTATAATTAAATAACCCTAATGGTATAAATGACCATTGCACACCCTAGATTTATAGAATATGTAATTTGAAAAGTTTTAACTAATTGAAAGGTTTCCTTGAACTAGTGTGGGATTACCTAACCTCTTTTGTGGCCTAAGATTTTGGGATTTTGATATGTTTGAAGTATTTCACCTACCCCTTGTTAGAGAAAATAATAATCATATGTCAAATGATTACAACACAAGTATATGCCAAGTCATTTTGGGCCTCTCTTTGAGTAGTGCAAAGTTTTACAAATATATATAATATTTTATCCCCTATGTTATTGTGAGTTAATTGTTATGATTGGGTTGATGAGTCCTACATCCCATCATGCCAAGGTGGAAATAAATTTAATCTTTAGTTCTATTTTTCTACCCCAATTAATGAAACACCTTGTTGATGGTGATGTGTTCTAGTTGTGTTGTACTCCCTTGAACATAGATGTGTGTGTTTTCCCCTTGTAGGATTTTGGGTCGTCATACCCTTGTTGCCTCATCACTCGATCATGAGTGTGATTTTTGGCCCTTTTAGAGTGGGTCTTTATCTCTTGTTTTAAGAAAGGAACCCTCCTTGTGTGTTGATTAAGTCCTTGTGACCTAGGTTTATTGGTAAATCTAGGCAACATATGTTAAGGATATGAAAGAATTTTGGGAAGTTCTTTGTTCCTTCTCTTTAGAAAACCGTGTTGATGTTGGTTTACTTCTAACCTTAGGAAAGGTAGGCGCAAGTCATTTTCATAATTTGTTACTCCAGTTTAGGTGTGATGCACGTGTGGATTGTAGTTGACCCCCTCTTATTGCCTATTATTCTCTCTTAGATCCCTTGAGTGCTCTTTTGTAATATGAATTAAGCATGTGCTCTCTTTATGATTATTTTGAGCTTGGGAAGGGTTTAAAATAAATAAATTACATTGTGTTATATAGAGTGATTGGTGTCTCTTGTGTTGATATGTTAGTTCATGCAAGGATTGGATCCTAAGTGGAAATATTATCTAAGTATTTGAAGTTTCTAAATCAAGATAGGGTTGCGTGTTTGATTTTGAGGGAAGATGCAAGTGTAGAAAACCTTTTGGTCATGATTTTTCTTAGCAGTACCATGAGAATTTAATTTAATCTTTTGAGTTATAAAAGTGCTTTTAAGGAATAATTGTTTGGACATGGATTTTAAACATTTTGGCTAATCTAGGTGGTTTCATTGTTGTTAAAACTCATCTTGTGTGATCTTAAATTAGTAAGGTCTATGAGTAGTACATGTTGCCTCGTAAAAATTGATTGTCATGATTGGTTTTTGTTAGCATTGTCTAATATCAATTAACAAACATTGACGTATAACCCAACCTATGTGGAAACCTTAACTTTTCTTATTACCATGGCAATGTATTGTGTCCTTGTGGGGTATGTGGTCACCATGGAGTTCTCGAAATTCTCCCTATGTATTATTATTTTACTTTGGTTTGCATTTTTCTTGAGATTCCATTGACAATTTCCTTTTAGATGCTTTGTGTAATCATGTTGTTTTGACCATGTAAATTTCTTGAGTAAAATTAAGCACTTGCAACCTTGGTTTGAGCTTGAAGAAATTTTAGTATCCATGCCTAACAATCTTCCTTTTCCTTGTTATGAATAACGTTGGGCAAGCAAATTTTGGCTCTAAGGACCCAATATTGTTTAAAATTAAGAAATCATGTAGAGAGTGTGACTTCTACTCTTAAAATTTGTTTCCCTACCTCTTTTAAGTGACTTCTTTTCAAATCTAAGGGAGGGGGATGTAGTGCCCACTCCTCTTCGACACTATTTAATTTTGATGTTATTGAGGATGTGTGATGTGGCATCCTACTGGATCCACCTCACTTAGACATTTTAGTATTATATTTTGATAAGTAGATGATGGAACTATGCTTCCTTTGATATTTAGACTATTGACATTATGTGGTTTGAATTTTATTATGATACACTAGATGGGATAGTAGACATTGGGATAGATTCGATATATATTGATTTGAATTATTTGGATTTTATACTGACATGTTATACTTTGGATGTTTTGAGTAAGAATTATAATCTCATGGATGTTAGGATACATTATTGATATGTTGATAGATAATATAATTACCTAATTTTGGATGATGAGTATTGATTTTTTTATATATGTATATTTGTCTCGATGTTGTTAATACGGCCGTAAGGCTAGAGAGGTATTTTGTTGTGTTGTAGGTATATTTTATCACATACATTGAAAGGGGATAGGGGACCAACCATGGAAGGATTTTGGGTCTTGCGCAACATGGCCAAAATTTGACAACTCGTGTAATGTTATGTTGTGATGTTGCATGCCTTGTTGGGAGGTTTCCTATGGGGGTGACCTCATATGTGTGACCATGGGTGTTACAATATGTGGTGGGGGGTGGGGTTGGTAACCCCCCTTTATATTAATTATATTCTGTAGTGGATGGGGGCCGAGCCCCCACCACACTTATTACCCTACTTTCATTTCATTAAGTGGCCAAACATGCCTCCAATGTGGACTATGTGTGGAAATCTATGACCATGGTTATTTCATTTATTTTAATTAAAAAATTTTTAAATTATATATATATATATATATATATATATATACTATATTATATTATATTTATTTTAAATATATTTTCTAGTTGTAAATAATAATTTAAATTTGTATATACACACACACACACACACATATATTTTCAGGATATATACTTACATATGTATACATATCCAACTATGAGTGTTTATATACTTCACAATAAGTGAATATTTTATTATAAGAAAAAAAAGAAAACCAGATTTACTAAAATGGGGTAAATGCCCAAATGCCCAAGAAGGAAAATACATTGAAACGTATTTACAAAAAATATGAAAATTCCAATCAAACCTAGGAGAGGGTATAATAGAAATGAAAAACAAAAATAAGATAAAATAAACTTGGAGTTGTGTGTATCCACCCCAAGCTCCTCCTTCCCTCTTCCATGGCTTTCTCTCTCCTTCCCCAAACCTACAAAACAAAAAATGAGGAAAATAAGTCAAGTGAATGAATAAAATATTCCATAGAGATGTTTAGGGTTTTTGAAATCCCTTACATCCAATTACTTAGATTGATCCCATCCAATGGATAGGAATGTTCCCTACAAATGTTAGGTGGGAGTTAGGTGAGACCATCATTTGAATGCATGGGTCAAGTTTGAATGGGGCCACTTAAGTGGTGTTGAAGTTAACTCTAATTTTGTATTTCATTATGATTAACTTTAGTAAAAAAAAATAAAGAGTCCATGACCTAGTGATATTTAAAATAAAATTCCTTTACTTAGTAATTGTTAGCATTAGTTTAATACATTGTTGTTAATGGACAGTTATAACTGTCCTCCTTCCTCCTGTAACTTTCCTCCTTCCTCACGCAGCCTATATATTTGGCTTGCTCTTTTGTTTGTAACACACATTGAATAATAATAATTTGCTCTCCTTCCATCATTGGTATCAGAGCTATTGTCTTGTCCTCTGCTTACGTTGAAATTGTAACGACCAACCTTGATTAGTAATCGACCAACTTTGTAGAAACTGACTGCATGGAATATTGGAGTGCCAGTGGGGTCTGAAGCATGTTTTTGGCATGTAATTCGTAAAGGTCTTGTGGTGTGTGGAGGTTTTGATGACCTGTTCTGTTGTTCCAGCATTGAAAACTGATATGTAGTTTGTGTGGAACTCCTGCAAGTCTAGTGCATTGGAGGAATACACGTGAGATCCAGGAAAAACTTCCATTTCGAGAAAACGTGGGCATCGTTGGCACTTATTGTGGGCAGAATCACAAAAATGTGGTCTGGAGAGAAAAACATGGGCCAACAAGCAACTCGAAGGGAAATCTTGCAAACAATAAAATCATGGTTCGTGAACAGTAAAACATGAACAGTGGCAAAATGTGAGCAGCAAAGGCAGGATCATGGAGATCCAGGGTAGAGGGAATCCTGCAAAAATCATGGTAGAGACGAGGCGGAATCCCTTCATAAAAAAATGCTAATCTAGATTACCTCGCCACGTACATGTCACACATTTCGATGCCGAGAGTGTTACGAGCAACCCTTCTGCTGGGTCGCCTCTGAGAGCCCAAGAGGACACCACCGACATCTATTTTGCCTTGCTCAATGAATTGTTGAATACCGGCAATGTCTTATTTGATGAATTGGTGCGTCAAGGATTGTTCGACTATTTCTAGTTCGACGTGTGTTGTCAAGCACGAATCCATGAAGAATTGGAGCGTGGCTATGATGCAGATGATGAACGTGAAGTAGAACACCCATAGAGAGCATCCGCGTCTCACTGCATGAGCTTATAGAGCCCATCTTCGTGATAGGTTCCTTCAGTAAGCATTTGTAACCATTTTTGAACAATCAATAAATAAAATACAATTTTGAGTTTTTTTGAAATGTCTGCACCTCACATTTTGTTGTCGGATGCCCAGTTGCTAAAAGGGCCAAATTTCACCACATGGAAAACCAAGATGCGGATGATTCTTCAGTTTGAAGATCTTTGGGGATCGTTTCTAGCACAGACACCCCTCCCATAGATGCTTGATCTATTGGCTAAGTATGAAAAGGCCGATGCAAAAGCATTAATGCTTATCACTCTGAGCCTTTCTGATGAGGTTCAACCTCACATTCGGGAAGCAACCACTTCCTCTATGGCATGGGCCACATTGTGTACCATCTATGAAGCCAAGAATCTGACGATGATGTTGCATCTTTAAAAAAAGCTTCACACAATGAGTATGCATGATGGTGAATCAGTCGAAGCCTTCTTGCGGCGTGTGGCCGAGTTACGCACAAAACTTTCTGCTCTCGGTGAACCGGTGGACGACAAGTTGCTAGTCCCACTCACCTTGCGAGCTCTTCCTTCCGATTTCGGACACTGATCACCACGTTGACCATCACTCAACAGGAGGTGAGTTTTTTCAAACTGGTGAATTATCTCCAGCAGGAAGAAGCCATTCAAAATGTTCAAGAAGCCTTCGAAGACAAGGCTCTCATCACGAGGCAAAAGCATAACAACAAGCCTCGAAAGGGTAGTCAACCCCCCAGAATCAAAAGCAACATCCACAAGCAAGCAACCTTCTCAATGGCCACCACAACAGGCCACCCTGTAAGCAGAGAACAACAAGGTGGATCGATGGTGCCACATTTGCTCCACGAATATACACATGACTGAACTGAACTTATTACAATGGTCGCAAGCATGGAAACTCTGGCGAAGAGAGCACTTCTGGCCAAGGATATTCCAAGAAATCCCAATGGCGTGCTCGTAATCAGAGGCAGAAGGGTCATATTGCTTGCTCAACAGGATGCCTCCTCCGATGAAGAGGTTCCAGACACAACTCATCCGGACATTGTCCTAGTCTCGCAGACTTTGCAACCATCAAAAAGTGTCTGGTTGATTGATTCGGGTGCCAAAACACATGACTGGCAATAAGAAGTTGTTCCATACCCTGAGTGACCAGCCCACTGGAGATCGGATCACCATCGCAGATAATCAGGAGTATATTACGGGCGGGGATTGGTGATGTCATCATTCCTCTTGGGACACGAAGATGTACACTCACGAAGGTGCTATATGTTCCAGGTTTGACCTCAAATCTCTTGTCTGTGAGTCAACTTCTTAATCATCGAATGCGGGTTGAATTCTTTGTTGAGAAAGGGGTCAAGTCCTGCATCATTTCCCAGGGAGACTCAGTTATTGCTCGAGCATTTATGAAGGGCCATCTATTTACACTAGATGTGGTCACTTCATCTAACATTGCTCTCTCTACTTCAACGGCGAGTCCACACACTATGGCACTTTCGATATGGTCATCTTTCTGTCGGGGCTCTGCATCAGCTCAATGCCAAGGAAATGGTAAGAGGGCTTCCTCCACTCTCCCATTCCTTACCTGTTTTCTCGAGATGTCTTGCGGGAAAACAACACAGAGGTCCATTCAAATAGAGCTCTTATCATTCTACGGAGCATCTTCAGGTTGTACACACCGATCTGTGGACCCTTACTAGCTAGCTTCCAAGGTTTTGAATACTTCCAGCTCATCATTGATGATTACTCACGGAAAATGTGGGTATATTTTCTCCGAAGAAGAGTGAGGCATTTTCCAATTTCCAAACCTTTTACCAGCAAGCCACCAGGTAGTCTGGGAAGCCTCTCCTTCTCCTCCACTCAGATCGAGGGGGAATTTGTATCGAAGAAGTTCTTAGCATACCTGAAGCAACATGGCATTCAACAACATCTGACTGCACCCTACACTCCCCAATAGAATGGGATTTCGAGTGACACAACAGACTTGTCATGGAGATGGCTCATTGTATGCTCTCCACCACCAAGTTGGAGGATCAGTTTTGGGTAGAAGTAGTCCAGACAATGTATCTACTCAACCAGGCACCCACAAAGATCTTGCAGAATAGGACACCGGAAGAGGTATGGACTGGTCGTAAACCTTCTATCTATCATTTGAGAGTTTTTGGTTGTACTGCATATATGCATGTTCCAGATAAGAAAAGGAAGAAGATCGATCCAAAGACACTTTGCCATGTCTTTTCTTGGGGTATAGTACTACCTCAAAGGCATATCATCTCATGGATCCTGAGATGAAGAAAATCTACGAGAGTCGAGATGTGGTGTGTGATGAGTCATCCTTTGACTCCCTACCACACAATGGAGATCCAATACGACCTCATCACATAGATTGCTCACACATCCAGATGATGGGCAAGATGATTCTTCTCAGAGAGAAGAAGAGCTGAGTGGAGACTTATTCGTTGATCTAGGCACACTGGAAAACACATCTTCACATCAGCAGCAGCAACACCAACGTCCGAAATGGGTCCAGAATACTATTAGGGATGCACACCTGAACTCACTTCCAGGTACTTCTACGGGAGTCAGAACACGAAGTCAAGCCAAACATGAGGTAAATTTTGCACTCATGAGTTCAGTTGTTGATAGCACCGAACTTGACACTGTTCATGAGGCATTAGACCAACCACAGTGGAAACAGGCTATGAATGCTGAATATGATTCCCTACTTCAGAATCGGACATGTGGGAACTTGTCGATCTACCTCCAGGTAAGAAATCCATTGGCTGTAAATGGATTTTCAAAACAAAATATAAGGTAGATGGTTCAATCGACAAACACAAAGCATGACTTGTTGCAAAGGGTTATGCTTAGCAAGAAGGAATTGACTATGATGAGACCTTTGCACCCACTTTGTGAAGATCAAAACCATCGAGTGTTTATGTGCACTGCAACACAAAATGGATGGAAACTTCAACAGATGGATGTCAAGAGTGCTTTTCTGAATGGTGATCTCAAAGAAGAAGTATACATGGCCCAACCTGAAGGGTTTGTAGATGAGCATCAACCACACAAGGTATGTCATCTGATAAAGTCACTTTATGGACTCAAACAAGCACCTAGGGCATGGTATATAAAAATTGATGATCACCTATTGCAGCATGGATTCACTCGTAGCCCCTCAGATACAAATTTGTATATCAAGAAGGTAGGAACAAAGATTGTTATTCTGGTTTTGTACGTAGATGATCTTGTGATCACAGGAAGTTCTGACAATCTTGTGGATGATGTAAAGAATGATCTGAAGAAATCCTTTGACATGACCGATTTGGGGCTACTTCACTACTATCTTGGCTTAGAGATATGGTAGAAGAAGAATCATATCTTCGTCTCCCAGATGAAATATGCCAAGACTCTCCTGGAGAAGTATGGAATGTCAGATTGTAAACCAATGTCCACACCTATGGAAAAAGGTTTGCAATTATCTAGATTCCAGGATTCACCACAGGTAGATGGCACTCACTACAGGTAGCTTGTGGGGAGTCTCATTTACTTGACTTATACCAGGCCAGATCTTTGCTTTGCAGTGAGCTATCTCGCCAGATTTATGCAGGAGCCGAAGAAATGTCATTGGATAGCAGCAAAGCATGTGTTGAGATATGTCCGAGGTACAGTTGACTTTGGTCTGGAGTATCAGAAGAACACTCAGTTCTTCTTACAGGGATATATAGACTCGGACTATGCAGGATCCGTTGATGACAGGAAATCCACTTCAGGATATGTTTTTCATCTCGGATCTGGACCTATCTCATGGATTAGCAAGAAGCAAACTGTTGTTGCTCTCTCATCCACTGAGGCTGAATACCGCACCGCACGAGGAGTTGTGTGCGAAAGTGATTTGGTTACGTCGCATTCTTGCAGATATAGGGATTCCTGAAGAGAAACCTCCCATCATTCACTGCGACAATCAAGGTGTGTTGAAGCTTGTGAAGAATCTTATTTTCATGAACAAACAAAGCATATTGAGGTCGAATGTCACTACATTCATGAATAGGTCTTGAACCACCAAATTCAGCTCTAATACTTCCCCTACTGATTTTTAGGTTGCAGATATTCTCACCAAGCCTCTCGGCAAGGTGAAGTTTGATTTGTTTAGGGGGTACATATGTAGAAACAATGTATTAAGGGGGAATGTTAGCATTAGTTTAAATGACCCTTGAGCCTTATTAAGAAATTAATTAAGGATTATAGGAATGAAGTTTTGAACCTAATCAAGATGACATATTATTATTTAATTGTATTTAAACGCGTCATTGTTAATCAATGATTAACCTAAGATTTGCAATCAACTTTATTTAAAAAAATATTATTCCATAATTTTTCTAACTCAACCTTTGTTTCATTTTAGGTTTCATGCAAGTAAATTTTCAAGGCATTACGACAAGCATGGGAGCATGTTGTGCTGACCATATGTGCTACCTCAATCTGTTATGCCTCTTAAGCTATTACCAATATGTGCCTACCTATATTTCTAACCCACATCCGTGGGTATTTGATGATCCTCTCGCTCCCTCGTTTCTATGATGTTATTCTATAATAAATTATATATTTTGAACACCATGTGTAAGGTCCAGCGATTTGGGGTGGTTAACGATGCACATCAACGATTCTTAATATTTCACTATATATCGAGGGGTTCTTCTACTACACTTCCCTAATATTTGGAGGACGTGGTCATGTGGTCGCTCACCCTCTTCAAGGTTCTCATCACTTCTTCTTGGTCCCATGCCTCTCATTTTGAGTGCCTCCTCAATCGCTCTTTCTCGCGCATCATTATACATGCGAAGTATCTCTTCCTTTCTTTCTTCCGCTTGGACCGAAATCATCCTTACCAATCCCATTTCTACTCTTGCGTGTGATATTGCTTAGTTATCCATAAGAAAATTCTCTATCCCCAATTCAATCATCAAGATCTTCATTCTAAGTAAAGGTAGCGCACATAAATACGATCCCCTCGGATCACGTAAAAACTGGAACTCTACTTCTTCTAGTCACAATTATGTCAAAATTGTATACTACAAGGTATAATTACACAAAACTCCTTCCCACCAAAGTGATCTACAACTCACATCCATGGTTCATTCAAATCAAAAATGCATGATACTTATCCCGACTCCACACTTGCATCTTTCCGAGATGTTGTCCTTGATTCTGCATGTAGGTCACTAACCATTCATATAATTATATGGGGAAAAAGTGATTAACATATCATACAATTAATCATACAAGTTTTCTTCTACCCATTTCCGTGGATCAAATCCTCTACTAGTACTATACCTCTGTACAAACTCATCCTAGATTTTGTGCACCGAACGATCAATACTTGTCAAGATAACCCAAACGCCATGTACACACATATTGAAGGTTAAAATAAAATAAGGTCTCAACAATGAAACTAAAATTTTGGAGTCTAGTTTCCAACACCTTACTGTTATGACCAAATCACAACACCCTCGATTTGCACAAGTGTGTGTTCTTGAGCTCACCGCAGTGACTAGGTAATATGGGTACCATATCCAAGTGTACTTACTCTAATGGAAGACAACTACTTGACTATCTCTATTGTAAAATTTCCAAGGGACCAGGGAGAGAGAAAGAACATGAAAATGAAAGAAACTACACTACAGAGGTGATGCACCAAAATAAGGGTATGATAAAATCCCCCAATGTGTGAATATGAGAGCCACAATGTAGGTTAGAGAGGGTGATAACAATTCCCCATAGTCTAATAACAACACTTAGAACAACATTCCCATGCATAAAAAATAATAATGAATCCCTGCAAGAGCATAAGATAAACATAATACACTTGTAATAAGATTGAAGAGGCAAGAAGAATGCAAACAAACACAACAAGGGAAGATACATCCACAAACTTGATTTTATTGCTTCATTAATATGCACAATTCAAGCTATTACAAAGTAAAGGCCTGATCACCATGCAAGGAGTCCACTACAAAGGCTTGCAGCACATTCACTTCACAAAAAAATGGGCATAGTTTTGTTGCTTAAATCATCATCTCTTTGCAAATGGAAGAAAACCCCAATTTGTAGAGAAGGAAGGTGATGGAGAGTTTTCTTGCAATCTCGGATCTACCCCTTGCATCAATTACAAAGTACCCAAAGTGGGTGGAAATCATGATTTACAACCTGCAAAATCCTCCCCATACTACCCATAACTTGGAGTAGTGAAGAAATGTCCATCCATGCCCATTAATTGCACTCCCAACCACCATCCATTTACAAAATTTAACTGGGTTCATTTTCTGCAAAATACACCATAAAATCTTCATCAATCCCTATATATTTTTATTGTGTTGTGTAGCTTAGAACCATGATTCTAATGAGACCAATTTTGTGTAATTTCATTGAGAAATTATCAAGTTATGAACTTTTGCATGCGGTAGGTAATTTGAGTTTGTTAGGCATTTCTTGGCCTTTACGGGACTCATGAATTAGTTTTTGGTTGGGAAAATATAATTTTAATATGTTTCTCTCCTTTTCAAATGTTTCTTGCAAATCTTCTAAATGATTCTACATTTAAAATGGTGGGCCCATCTTAAATTTTCATTTTTAATATGGGGACATCCCAATGTTTAATGTTTGCACTAAAGGCCGACTTAACACCAACTTCACGAGATGACATCCATTTTTGCATCGACCGTGTCCTTGGTTATACGATGAGCTCCACATGGAGGCCCAATGTAATATTGAGGTATCCTCTACCTTTGACTCTTTTGGATTTATGCTTTGAGGGGCCATGTGGTGACCGCGTGCAACTCACCTCCTTCGTTGCCTTGGCCAAGTGTTCATCCGTCGATGCTCTATTTATCTATCCAAGTTTTCTTGGGCTAATCTTGGCTTTTATACAACAAGGATGGTTTCCTATCCTCTATCCCATACAAGGTATCTCGACTCGGGTTCCCTCGTAAGACTTGGCTACTATTTCAAGAGCTCGAGGAGCTAAAGAGTAACCTGCTCCTCCCCTGTCTCGAGCTCGACCAATTGAAAACTAGCTCGCCCCTTGTTCATGTAGTGGCTTGATGGAATTGATCACATACCCCTTCAAATGATTGAATAAATCAGTCCTACAACTTTTAACTCACCCATGCCTCGACTCGATACATATATCCCCATCGTTGAACTAGTAACTCGGCCACCCATGCAACCAATTCGAGCTCGGTCTTCTTTAACACATAGCTCAATGCATAATCAAGGGCTCAATTTTCTATCACATGAGCTTATTTCTAACATGGCTAGCTCATCCGAGTTTTACAGGGTAGTTCACCGGGATTCAAATCAACTCACTCATGAGCTTGGTTAGCGTATCCACGAATAGAGTACATCTCTCCCGACATCCTTCACTCTTTATCATATCCTTTATGCTCAAAGGTACTCTTAGAAAAAATGCTGAATTTTAATTTTTCCATCTCTTACCAAGTGGGCCCTTCAATCAATCATCAAAATAAACTTTCTTGTCATCAAATTTCACTGGGTACTGAAATTAGATAACACTTACTAATTTATTCAAAATTTATCAATTAGATCACATCAACACTAATTTATTCAAATATAACCCTTAGTTTAACCCTTATAAGGATTATCCAACCCATTTTGTTATGCTTAGAAATACTTTGTTACTATGTCTAAATTTACCCCACGACATTCCTACACCTAATTTCTTGCAAGGAACATACAGAGTAAGTTCTAAAAGAAAAGTTCAAACATAAGATCATATTTCCATGTTATATACAACATAATCAAAGTATGATAAAAGAAATAACCCATACTTGGTGAATCAAAACAATTAAAATAAATCTAATGTCACTGTCTTACCAAGATTTAAATTACAAATCAATCAATTTAATTACCCTTAAACCTATATCAAAAAATTTAAGAAAACCATCACAAAGGAACTAGTATGACGATGTTACATGAATTGCACTTAGCCATATCTCCTCCATTAGGTAACCAAAATCTTAAGCTTCCTTAATATATTCCAACACCCTCGTTTAAGCCAAAAATATTTAAAAACTACACACAAAAATTTATTAAACAAATAAAACTCTCTCTCTTATTTCTTTTGAACAACATCATATTCTTTTATCTCGCCACTCCTAAGTACCTCCATCTCTCAATCAAAATATAATAATAAATAACCAAAGTCTTAAACAAGGAGAAACTTTCCTTAGTCACGTCGATAATAATAATTATAAATAGTAAATCACCAAGTCATCTCAAAAGTAATACTTCCCTCTATCATCAAAAATAAATCACGATTCTTCCTATTCATAATAACTGGAGGGGTAACCACCCCTATCCAACCTACTAGGTAAAGGACTGCCTTAAGTTATCACAACATGGCAACAATGATTCCCGACCATTAAAATGAACAAAAGAATATAAACAACCAAACTCCTTTTGTAATAGATAAGACTTTACCATTATCCATATTTCTTCTTATTTTATCATAAAAGGGTAAGGCTTCGCTAAAAGAGGCATCCTACTCATTAATATTCAAGCAACCAAGATAGTTAGACCCCCCCTTTTGAAGATATGAAAGCATCTAACTCACTAGCTATAACCCGAGCCCCATTTACCCTGTTGTCCTCATGATACTGACTTTACATAGTCAGAGGAGAGTATACGAGGGTACACCACACTAAAACTTGTTTAGAAAATTACAAAAAGTTTTGTGGAACTTGAACACGCTTACCCTCAAGCACATATAAACTTAGAATCACAAAATCAAAATAAAGAAAACTGGATTTAGACTACAACACATAAACCCCTCAAAACTTGCCAATGCATGTTCACATAACCTATTGGCCCCTCCTAAGTGGAACTCGAAATGCCAATGGTCAAGGATAATATTATCACTCAAACAGAGTTAGAGTATCCAAATCCATTAACAACTCACAATCAATAAAGCAAATAGTTATTCATGTAAATCAGTAACCCAAACTTATAGTGCACTCTCTATTATTTTTATCAGCTGCATAGACTTGAATCATCATTAAAGGGGTGTTTATTCCTAAAAAATATAATGCCTATATTCTATTATCATCCTTCCTGGACTTAGGGTAAGGTTTGTCAAACTGTATTTTCACATAAATCAAACATCCTCAAAAGAGATATATGATGATCAAATGGTGAGCATCTAAGAGACGCGAATAGAGTTTAAAGTTTCCATCCCCAGCAGAAAATGCAGTCATCATAGATTCATGAAAAAGAACCCAGCAAGCTAGTCCTAAATATTTTAGTACTACTTAAAACGTAATAACATCAAGAAGGTTAATTATATATGCAACCATTGTACACAATCAACAACAAGAATAAGAGAGAATAATGAAACCCCACCCAACATGCAATCTTTACAATCAAAAGCGAATTTTGGTTTGGATCTAGGTAATCATGGGAAATCCGTAAGAGTAACATGCAGGTAAAACATCCATATAACTCAAGCAATTCACCATTTCAACAAAAGAAAATAATTTGTTTCATGAAATTGTTAATGTTAGCATATAAATCAAAGGGGTAGTATTCGTCATGCCTCGAAAAACATCCACACATTCAATGCATCTAACATGGCCCTTGACACAAAAACCTTGGCGAATCATCCATGTTTTACTTGTTGGACATCTAAACATAGTCCAAAACTCACGTTTGCACAGGCAAGGGGGATCCAACCCACGAGTTGCATCCAAAGAAAAGAATGTGGTCTCAAGGGCTGCCATGATTACAACATCTACACAAAAATGGGTTTGCAGGAAGGCCCAGGAACCCAAAGGAAACACATTGACAGGAAGATCTAGACTCCACACCTTGCAAACATACTCCCATCCTGTAATACGGTTTGCTTCACCACATGCAACTAAAAACTGTTCAAACTACCCAATTCACCATCTTATAGTAGGCATGCAATCGGCCAACACTGGTGGGATGTTTACGAGCCTACAACAAGAGCCGAGAAAAGTAATAAGGAGACAACTAGTCCCAACATTGGCGTATGCAAACCCACCGACCAAAATCCATGGTAGACATTAAAAAAAAGCACTTGAACTAGGTGCCCAAAAACATCTGAAGTTTTAACATCCTTTCAACAACCTCCAACTTCGAGATACTTTGCTTCATAGAGAAGCTTACGGCTAGGAAGAAGCATTATCAACCACCATAAAGATGAGAGTAGCATTTCAATAAAAGAAAAGCTACAAAATGAGCGACTGAGCTTCTTGATTGGGTGTTTCCTTCCCCCAAAACGTGAGCTAAAAACATGGCATGAATAAAATAAAGAAAGTAGTGAGGGTCATTAAAGACACATGTCATATATGATCTCGTAAGATAGCTTGGGAAACAGCACCAACCTTCCACTTGGAATTCGACCAAGAAAATGACCAACACGTTTAGCATTAAAGAAGAAATGATGGAATGGCAGGTGTTCCACCTCCAAACGCATATCACTAATGACCAAGTCTTTTCAATAAAATAAAACAAGTGTATGCGGCCAACAAGGATGAATAATTGGTGGGGGGGTGGGTGGATACCTCCACATAAAAAAAAAAATGTTTTTTCAACACAATGTCTTTGTATTTACAAAGAATGCAATGACACCTAGATGACCAAGGAGGAAACATTAAACATTAAACATGAACACCACATCCTAAACAAAGGTGCCACCAACAACAAGCTCCTCTTGTGCGAATTGAGGCTCGGGCACGAGAGCGATCAACATTAAAATAAAATAGCATAAAGGTAATTAATAACAATATTGATAAAAAGTGACACTAAAACAAAAAAAATCGTCAATCGATAATTTAAATTATGATATTATTATTATCATTATTTTTATGATTTTACGACTATATATATATATATATATATAAAATTATTAATCATATTAATGACAACAAACAAGCAAGCTCGACGAAGTGAGACCAAGATTTTCCTTTAATAGGATAATCTTACAAGACGTTCAAGGTCCATAACTAGAGGTGTCGACTATGACTCGAGAAGGCAAGCTAGAGAGAGGGTGCTAAATCTTCACTGCAACAAGGATGAAATCAAATATACATGGTATATCACAATTAAATAAAGTATCACAACTAAACCACATATATTACCATGTGATATATTCTTATCACAAACAAATAAGGAATTTGAAACTATCATGTATAGTTTATAAAAGAAGTGTGTAAAAATATTATTAAAAAGCTCATTGTGAGCAACACTATATTTAACAAAGAAAATTGAAAATAAAAATA
Organism: Taxus wallichiana var. yunnanensis; assembly: GCA_018340775.1. NCBI lineage: Eukaryota > Viridiplantae > Streptophyta > Pinopsida > Cupressales > Taxaceae > Taxus > Taxus wallichiana. Next base: position 679,380,857 of record CM031244.1, read on the forward strand.
AAATTAAACTCGCTTTTGAACATGTGATCAATGTTAACACTAATTTATAGTTTATCATAGTACTCGTGCTCCCGTTGTTATGATGGTATTCTATAATAACTTATATATTTTGAACACCATGCACAAGGTCTAGCGATCTGGAGTGGGTAAGGTGCACGTCAATGGTTCTTAATCTTTCACCATATGCTGAGGGGGTCCTTCTACTGCACTTCCCCAATATCTGGAGACGTGGTCATGTGGTCCCTTGCCTTCTACAGGGTTCTCATCACTTCTTCTCGACCCCATTTCTCTCATTTTTAGTGCCTCCTCAACTACCCTTTCTCACACATCATTATACTGTTAAGTCTCTCTTCCCTATCTCTTTCTTCCGCTTGGATCGATGCCATTCTTCCCAATCCCACTCCTACCCTTATGCGCGATATTGTTTAGTTATCCATAAGAAATTTCTCCATCCCTAGTGTAATCATCAAGATCTTTGTTGCTAAAGGCGCCCGCGTAAATACGATCCCCTTGGCTCACATAGAAAATAGAACTCTACTTCCTCTCACGGTAAAAATAAGTAAAAATTTATACTCAGGTATAATTACACAACACTCCTTCCCACCAATGATCTACAAACCGTGTCCATGGTTCATCCAAATTAAAAATACACGATACTTTTCATGACTCCACACTTTCCTCTTTCCCGGACATTATCGTTGATTCTATGCATAGGATGTTAAACATTCATATAATTCTCTAGGAAAAAAAGCCGAAGAATGTCTCATACATTGAATCATACAAGTTGTCTTCTACCCATTTCCATGGATCAAAGCCTCTACTAGTACTATACCTTTGCACAAACTCATTACGGATGTTGTATTGCACCCAACAATCAATACTATCTAGAGATAACCCAAATGCCATGCACACACATCTTGAAGGGTAAAATAAAATAAGGTCTCAAATGATAAACCAAAATGTTGGAGTCTAGTTCCCAACACCTTACAAAGTTAGGCATCTTTGGTACCTCACTCGGGCATGGGCCTAAGTTCTCACCCAAAGAGTGTGTAACTACTAGGTCCCTTATGTGTCTTACTTATCAAGATGTGTGTTATGTACTTAACCATTTATCTCACGTGGAAAGTAATTATGTAGTATAACAAGAAAACAAAGATAACATGCAAAAGCGTATATAACTTGATCAATCATTCATTGATATAAACAATTAATAACAATATTTGTAGACCAATTATACAACAATCATCCCCACCTATTAATATATGCGATCCATAACAAGTTATACATAAAAATAACATCTATTACACTTACTCATAGGTGATTACATCCATGTGCGTAAGTTATGCACCTTAGTTAACCATATATCAAGAATTTATACGGTGATAGAATTGAGAACTCACTACCAGCGTTTGGAACTTAGCACTCAGGGAATGACTTATAAAGAAGTATGATACCTATTTATACACGGTGGGAACTTGTCCTTCACCGCCTACGAGGCTTTAATTCTATTAATAGATATCCGAAACATAGATCACATGCCTTCAAAACCCTTGCTTCAATCTTCAACTCATGCTGTAAATATCTCAATCTTATCCATTATTTGATCCTATATTTAGCTTTGGCCATACGTCATTCCTATCGATCCTTGCATCTACTTTATCCGTGGTTGGTGCCTTATCCTTTCCATGTCTATTTCTAAAACTCTTAACCTATTTTGTATATATTGTGTTCTAGTTGATCAATAAAGAAAAAATTACAAGTTATTAGTTTCATGGATAACAGGGTAATAAATAAAATCACAATTAAATATAATCTTTTAAAGGAGACCTTACATTCCACGGTCAAACTATCACATTACACAGGATCTTCTCTCTTTTGCGCTCTAATCTTATAATTTGTGTCATTATAATTACGCCGAAAGTTGTGTTCTCTATGGGAAAAGGCTCCCCTCTCTGACATTGACAGCGACAGGATCATCTCTCTCTTTTGCGCTGTAATTTTATATATGGTGAGAGAGTGAAATACGGCGTACATTCCATCGGACCCTGACAGCTCAGAATATGTTTTGAAAATGTAAGCCATTGATATTAAACTTGACGTGATGTATTTTCATGCAATTTGATCGTGCTATTTTACACAGAACTCAACAATTCTTGCTATAAAAAGCCAGCAAACGCTCTTCCCATCAGAACTCAGCAACCCTTTGCAATGGCAGCTATTTCTTTCTCCTTGTATTCTCTCCTTGTGTAGGAACAAGCCTACCCATAATGTCAAGCTCTCTAACAAGGCATTCCCCATTAGCAACAAAATAAGGCGAGCTAGGAAGCCAATAATCAACAAGGCCTTAACTAATGTTGAAGGTGTTCCTCGGCGCACTGGCAACCATCATCCCAACTTGTGGGACGACGATTTTATACAATCTCTCCCAAACCACCCTTACGAGGCAGGCAACTATACAATCTCTGAACCCATAGTTTTTACTTTTTTTTTTTCGTATACAGTCTCTCCTAAAAGACTCATATTATTCTAATCTCTGAACATATGAAAGAAATTGTTTGCTGTTGGAATTTTACAGGCTCCTTACTATTCTGAGCTTGCTGAGAAGCTGATTGGGGAGATCAAGGACGTGTTCGATGCAATGGCTACTGCAGAAACTGTTAGTCCTTCTGCAGAAAATATTTCTGAATGTCTTGTTATGGTGGATAATATTGAACGTCTTGGAGTAGATCGACATTTCCAAAAGGAAATAACACAATCCCTTGATTATGTTTTCAGGTTTGTTTATTATTTGATCAAAGGTTTTGGATGATATTATTTGAGTGATTTTTCCATTAACTATTTAGATTACATTCTGTGATCGATCATCATTAAATATTAAAAAAAATTGATCGTCATATATACATTTAAAATTAATGATATATTCTATTTAACAAAAATTACTTGACTTCCAGGTATTGGCACGAATTGCATACAGATCTGAACATGACAGCATTGGGGCTTCGAATTCTTCGACTGCACAGATATGACGTTTCTTCAGGTGCCTACTTCGTTAAAAAATATATAACTGAACTCCTTATGGCCAAAAGCTACTGTTTTCTGTTTGTTTGTAAAATTAGAGTTTATTTCATTTGACTGTTGGATTGCTCTGCGTGTATGTTTTCGATTAAACTAGAACTTTAAATTACAAGTTTTAGCTAATAATCAAAATAAGTTTACATGTTTGTTGCTTCAGAAAGCACAATCCACATGATGTACGAGCTTTAAATTGGTATTCTTATTATCTATAACATCTTTGATAGATGTGTTGGAAAAATTCAAAGCGAAAAATGGAGGGTTCTTGTGTTCCACCACTCAACCAGAGGAGGAGATAAAAGTTTTCTAAATTTGTTTCGGGCTTCCTCATTGCTTTTCCCAACGAGAATGTTATGGAGGAGGCTAAATCCTTTGCCACTGCCTGTTTAAATCAAGCCCTGCACAAGACTGACATCAGCTCCAGTCTTTCACAAGAGGTGATGGTGATGAGCAGTAATAGTAAATTTTCAAGGTTGCTCAATATTTCAGTCTTTTTCTTAATCATGACGATTTTATTTTTTCGCACACAGATAACATTCAATCTGGAGTATGGCTGGTGGCCCACTCTACCCAGAGTGGAAGCAAGGAACTACATAGACATATACGGAGAAAGCAATTCATGGGCAAAGTAATATGGATCCCCTTAATCTGGTCTTTGTCGCAAGATATTTATGGTTATAATAAAAAAAAAGTGGTAATGTCTGCCTTTCAGGATGCCGGTTGATAAAAACTTTTATACCTGGCCAAATTGGACTTCAATATAGTGCAGTCAATATACCAGCGAGAGCTTAAAGATCTCTCCAGGTGAGGTGGTTAAATACACAGTTGTGATGTCATGTGTCATATTTTATATTTCGTTAATATACTACTACAGATATCTCAACAATCTATTTATATATATTTATTAAAATAGTTAACTTGGTGTGTTGTGTTAGATGATGGACAGAGTTTGATTTGTCTAAATTGGCTTTTGCTCGACATCGTCATGTGGAATATCATTTTGTTTAGAGTATTGCAATTTGCGTGGAACCAAAATATTATGCTTTTAGAAAATCATTTGAAAAGTTCTCTATTCTGGAACTATTTTGGATGATATCTATGATACATATGGAACTATTGACGAGCTTAAACTCTTCACAACTGCCATTAAGAGGTGAGTATTATTAAAATTCATTATTTAAATGAAACTATTTGTGTATTATATTATGTACTATAGAAGCTCTTCAAAGCTGCCACTATATCATCTACTATTAAAATTGAATCCATTAGACGCCTTAACACAATAATAATAATAAGTAGCAATATTGACATGTTTTTTTTTTTTTTTTCAGTGGGATCCCTCTCCTGCTGATTTTCTTCACTGAATATATGAAAATTGCATATATAGCATTCTACAAGGCAATAAATGAATCTTCGCAAGATGAGAAAAGACCCAAGGGCGAGACATGCTCCAATACATTAGAAAAGCGGTATAAACATAATTTCATTTTTGTTTAATTAAACCTTGATATGCATTAAATAAAATATAATACTCTTATCTATTCAAAATTATTACATAATATAAGATCTTTCAAACAATATTTATATAAAAATATATGTTTTAACTTAATATTTAATCATTTTAGTTTTTATCTTATTTTTTAATTTTATTTTAAATTATTATATTACAAATTTTACATTTTACTATTACATTTTAATTTTATGATGACCCTATAATAATAATAATCTTTAACATAAATAAAACTAATATATTCCTAACCAAAAATTTGTCAATCTAAAAAATTAGTTTTCAACATACATAATATCTTTTATATTTGTGAAAACCTTTTACCACTGTCTTTGTTTCTAATGAAATTCATTTTTAAAGTTGCTCGACAAACATTTATTCAATCCATATACCTTATTTCCAAAAGGGAAAAAAAAAAAAAAATAGGCCACTACGGTGGTAACTTAAAGATTGAAGTGCTTTTGTTTTTATTCATGTGTGTGTTTTGAAGTTGTTCTTATATCTAAGTAGACACATTTTTGACATTACTCTTTCAAATATTATAGAGTTTATTAAAGTGTACATCAAAAGTCAAAAGGGCTTATAACTCAAGTGCGTTACTATTTATTTAAATAGTCGTATATTTAATATTCATTTTTTTACTTATAAAAAAGTTAAAATTAGGTTATCGTTTTAAAGCTAGTATTCATGTTTTTTTGTGTAGTGGGAAGTTTATATCGATAGTATTATGCAAGGCATTTGAATGGTTAGCTCTTTTGGATACATACCAACTTTGAATGAATATTTAGAGAATGGAAAAGTGAGTTACTGCTGCTTCGCGTAGTTATATTACCATCTATATTAACATTAGATGGGCTACTTCCAGAGGATATTCTTCATAAAATTGATTATCCATCAAGATTTGATGAACTTTCGGGCTTGTTGCTTAGATTAAGAGGTGACACTAGAACCTTCAAGGTATGCAATGAAATGCTCATGAACATCAAGAATATTATATTTATATCTCCACATATGAATAATATGTTAGATGTGAGTGTAATTGTACTTGATTCTAAATTGTAGAATGTTTGGTGTTTTGGTGTTGAACGCAGCTTTGAGGCAAATCGTGGAGAAGAAGCATCGTGCATAACATCTTTTATGAGGGACCATCCCGGATCTAGTGAAGAAGTTGCCTTAAATTATATCAAAAGATTTCTGGATGAACATCTAAAAGAGTTTAATTGGGAATATTTGAAACAAGACAATGTTCCGACATGTTGCGAGGATCACGCTTATAACATCTCAAGATGTTTTTGCCTTTTCTACAAAGAAGGAGATGGCTTCACAATTGCAAACAAAGATATAAGAAAATTGGTCTCTCAAATCATCATAAATCATGTGCCCATTAATTCCTCAATGTAGATATCATTCTCATTATATATGTTTTTAATCCAACTTTATGTCGTACCATACCATTAAGTTCAATATACGGTTTGAAGTTTTCCCGAATTATCAATTTGATGTTTATAATAAAATTATATTTCACTTATATGACGATTCTTTGGTGGTTTTTTTAATTATTATGTTTTCATTTAATCTTATGTATGATGCATTTTATATAGATATTTATGATGATGTTTTCTATCTATACATATATTTATTTGAATGTGTATATAAAAATATTGGCAATTACAAATGATGATAATCCATTTATTCAAATTTAAAGTTGAATTTATCGTTATAATTGAATAATTGTATGATTTGGATGTATATGAGTTGTATTACTAATTCTATAAACTTTATAATAATATATATCAAAAATTTATATATTTTATAACTAAATTAATATATTTTATATTACTATTTAATTATGAAAAATAATTCGATCAAATAATTATAATTTAATACTTATGAACCTTATAATTATCAATATTATAAATGGTTATTATGGAATCGAAGAAAATAAAATAATAAAAATTAAATTAAATGTGAAAAAAATACAAAAAGATATTATGAAAACGCGTTTATGAAAATAGAGAAACCACCACAACCTTGAAACAAATCGACCATAACAAAAAGCATCAAATCAAAATAAAAACATGAAACTCAATTCACCTACCTAGATATTCGAACAAAAAATAACCAATCCATGTGCAAAAAAGAAGGAAATATATTTCTTTTTGGATTGGAAACCAATAGAAATACTACTACAAGAAAATATTAAGTTATAAAATAGAAATTTTGTGCCCACTCCTCTTCGACATTTATATGCTATGATTTTTCCATTATAGATTAGATTTTGGACATTTCTAACATGGTTCAGATATTGACATATGGAAATTTTTATTGTGATTAGTTAATTTATAGATAGTGTGAATGTTAGACCAATGACATGATTATGGGATGGATTATATGCATATCTGGATATGTTAATGTGAACGCCAAATGGTATATGTTATTTGGTTAAGAGGGATAGTTATTACTTTTCTAGTTGATGTTGATAAGGGTGTGATTGATTTTGTAAGTGTATGAATATAGATGAAGCACTATTTATAAATGTGTTTTAAAGAATTGTAATCAAACTATTGTATAGTCACTACCCACAAAGCTTGTGTGAATTTGAAAGTGATTTGGAAACAAATGGAAGCATCAAACATAAAATTCTTGCGAGTTTGCATGGATATTCACTTTCTCAACATGGAAACTTGTTGTTTTATGATACATGGTAAACGAAAACATGTGGGACATCCTACACTATGAGTAAAATGATTATATTATGAAAAAAATGGCCCCGTAAACTGTGTAATGGGGAAAGTTAAGAAGAATACATGGATAGAGTAGGATATTATATCGAAATGAAATGGTTAAACTTATGAATTTTACAAAAATGTGAATTCATGCCCCTTGACTTTGTTTTGGCATATCCTCACCAAAAAAATTGACTACTATAATCATCGAGGGCATTAACATAAACTATATATAAGGGTGGAGAAAGAAAAATGGATTTTGAGGCAAGCTCTCTGGCATTGAATAATATAAACTATGCTCACCAAATTCAAGACCTTATTGAATTCAAATAACCTTGAGTTTCAAAACCAATACTAATGGGTCATGCAAAACAGGGCTTGAAATTGGTCATACCTAAATTGTTTATGGGCTATAATGGATTTCAATCTAGGACTTCCATTAAATCATTATGACCATTAAAAAAGCAATAGGCAATATGAATGCTTGATTTAGAGGGACAGATTATTAATTTTATATTTGATGTCAATAAAAGTCAATTTTGATCGAGAATGGCTAACTTGTTGGACCTATGCATCCAATCCATACCTTTATAGACTACTATGGTATTATCCAGGATATAACACCCTTGGATAAAGCATGTTTGTTCTAGCTAGATAATGGCAGGAAAAATATGATGTAGCTAGATGGCAAGAGCTTTGGCAATAACCTTGAAAGACACATTAAGCAAGGTTATTGGGCTCCAATTACTAATTAGCTCGAGGTCTCTAGGATTTGTGATGAACTTAATATTCCTTTTGTTAATATGATATCCAAGAGATTGGCTTTGAAATCCTTCTGGTAGACCTAAAAGTTCTCACGGCAAACAATATCCCATAGCGATTTGTAAAATTTGAAAGGAACCCATCGCACTTGGGAGCCTTGTCATTGGTCATTTGCATAAATGCCTCATGTTAGTCATCAAGGAGAGCATGCAATCCAAGTAATTTTTGTGTCTAAGAGAACTTGCATGACACTCGCAATGACTAAATATTGATCCAATGCGGCATGTCATTCGTCGAAGGAGCTTGGGCTTGGAAGACTAGCTTGTAGTGATTAGCAAAGGCCTATAACATGAGCTTCGGGAATCCATGAGCCACTTTCCACCATCGCAAATGGAACGGATTTGCTTAAAGGAATGTTTGGATTTAGTGAAAGAAATAATTCTTTCAAAACATGATCCCTAACCTTGAGCCGGTGAAGACGGCACAAATTTGAGTGCCCTAAGCATTATAGTTGTCAAAGAATTTGGAGTTTCTATCTAAGATTTGTCACCTGAAATTACAAGATCTCGTGAGAATGAATTTCCTTAAGTGTCAGAGATTTCCTGGCTAAGGGCGGAGGAGGTAGTAGAGTAAGAGTGGCACCAAATGTTGGCACTGTCGACCATAGATTCTAAGAAATCTAGTTGTCCTAGTTATAGCATCTTCCCACTATTGATTATAGCTAGAAAAAAAAAAAAGGTGGATGATATTTATGTAGATGGCGTGGAAGGGCGTTAAATTCCACACACCTTTGATATGATTGAGTGTGGGTTCGTGTTAAATCAAGGTCGACATTAAGGAAAAAATGGCCTTTATGACTAAAAGGCCTCTTAGCTTACCAAGTGATACAAAATCGAATAGGGAAGTGGTCAGAAAGGACAAAATCTAGCATCACTTCCACACACATGAGGAAAAAATGTTGTCAAACTCAAAAAAACTATTGATCGGACAACATGGTCTTATCGATTCATTTAAGAACTCGATCTCGATCCACCTCGAGATTGGACCAAGTGAACCATGTTTCGTAGGTGGGCCTATGGGAAGGGTTTGGGTCATAAAATCCAAATTTATTATGCATATAAAACCACACCTCCTTTCGTCAATCGTTGTCCAACGCATAGGCAAGCGCAGATATTTATCTATGGGTAACTCAATTATATTAAATTCACCGCAAATGACTCAATAGGCATCGATGATTTCATTTTCTTTCCACCGCCAAAGATCAACCCTTTCAGCCGCATCATTAGAGGCCTAAATATTGAAGAATCCAAAAGGGTGACTTTCAATATTAAAAAGAGCCCAAATGGTTCGATTAGTGGGGTCAAAACCATGATCCATAAAGAAGGGTTGCCATTTAGGAGAAAAAAATGGATATTAATCCCCACGCCTCCATCATGATTAATGGTAAATGTCAAGTTGTCAAGCTAGATGGATTTACAAACCATTGACAACTAAAAACATGTAAGTTTAGCTTCTTGCAGACACAAAACATCTAATTTGGAATTTTTTTGGAAAACGTCATGAACGGTATACTTACGATTGGAGTTTGTAAGACCCATCACATTCCATGACATGTAATTCATGAGAAACGTTGGTCAAGGGTCAAACCATTCACATCCAATCCTTCTAAAGCATCAAATTGATTTTATAGGAATTGAGCATTATTATGCTTTAAAAAATTCTACAACTCAACTTTCCTTTTTCCGACATACTCAATATTATACTCCTCTATTGACTCTACCCTGGATGTCAGGATATGGTCATGACTTTCCATGGAGTGTAATAGAAGGACTTCAGGCCCTTTTAGACGGTCCCTATGAACTGGTTGTTAAAATCAACTATGAAGTCGGAGGTGTTGAGGAAAACCGGATGGAGTGTGACGAGTCCATGAGCACTCCGACCACTTTAGGTGTGTTGGATAACTTAGGTAAGGTGACTAGCGAGCCTTCAGAGACCTGCTTTGAGGAGCGATGTTGTTAGAGGGTATGTTCCTTGGCAACTGTCTCTTTCGATCCATTGTTGTTGGACACCTTAGCTTGAGCCATTATGTTCTTATTCTTCTGTCCTATCTAAAGAGTGGCCCCTAAAAATCGAGTTCATTAGTACGCAAATTTTTTGGGGCAACGTATTTTGCGAGAAACCATTTACAAATTTTTGAAATCCGAGTGTGATGGAAATTCATCGCCTGAAATAGCTCAATGTTTAATGAAGAGTATATTGCGAAGATTGAACTCCTCTGTGTTTGTGAACAAGAGAAAAAAATGAAGGAAGGAGTAAAGAAGGTGCCAGAAATTTTGGTTTGGTTTGAGAAAGCAATGAAGAACGTATTCAGCATTTTATGGTGTTTACGAAACGATCCTCCGATTTCCAGCTTAACAAACAACCTCAGAAAAAAGAAAAGGAAAAAGCCATTATTTTCTTATGCGAAGGAGGAAGCAAATTACTTATTAAGAAGAATATGCCTATCCGTCGTGCACGCCACACGTTCTACCCCAATCATTGATGTATTTCTTGCTCTCTTTTTGAAGTAAAGGAGGCATCAGGTTTATTATAATACGAGGAGGATTTGCATGTGCAATGTATAAAATGTTTACATGCATTTCCATTGTCGGAAAACAGAATGGAAGTCAAGGTGGAAACAAATTGGTCCCCCTCATGTCGTACCTGATTAATGCCAATTTCAAGAATTAATTTACACCATTTAGATGGTCATCAATTGAAAGGATTTACGGTGTTGGATCTTTTTAGAAGGGGGAGCTCTTTCTACCGGAGCATGTACGCCTTTCGGTGTAATTATATGAATCAATACATATATAAATTTCCACAACCATGAGTGAAACGAAAAATGGTTTACACTTAGCAACAGATGCTCAATAATAACCATGAGCAAAACGAAAATGGTTTACACTTAGCAACAGATGCTCAATATTCACTTTACGGAAGTCAATGAAGCAATACAGTGGTAAAAAAAGAAGTAGATGATAATCACTCATTCAATTGCAAAATCCAACAATTTCGAAGCAATAATGACCAAGAAATCAACAGTAATTGTGAAATGAAATATTTTAATTATGTTTACGAGACCAAATAGTTTATGGGACTAATGTCGCAGCCTTAAGGAATTTTTAGATTTCTTTCCATACAAGACCTCTTACAATGAATGTTAATAAAAAACCCAGTCTTATTAAGCCTTCTTCAAATAACTTGTCTAGTTTCAAACTACTAACAATTTAAATTTTACATTTTACAATATGCATGCAAATATTTGTGCCAACTTGTCCTATTGTAAATGGACAAATAAACTTTACAAAATTAGGGATTATTTAGACAACTTCTATTCAATTTGATAAAAATCAACAAATCAAGATTTCTCATTCTATGCTTCAAACGAATCTAAACCATCAATTTATCACTTGAAGTAATTCAATAGTTTACCCATATTAATAACATCGATGGAGGTCTCCAACTCCGTATCCTCCATAGTATAACGTATATCGGCATAATAATTTATATGACTAAATATGCATATTAATTATGAATAGTTATTTTAAATTTATACATGAAATTTGATGTATCATAAATATAGATGATATTCTAATTAAAAAGATTATGAGATTGTGTAGGGACTCATTAATGTTCCTTTGTATCTAGAATTGCTTTTATATATATATAGTGTATCCATGAATGGAATGATGTTTACTACTTTACAAGGTGACATGTTTAAATAATAGTCATATCATGTCTCATAGCTGAATTTTTAAAAAGTCACTTTTGGGGCTCAATAATTTTGTAAAAGGTATTTATTAAGCCCAACACCATCTCAATTATTGGGCCTCGCACCACTGCTGGTGTCCCTCCCCTATTAGAGATTCTCTAGCATTTGGAGTCTTTTTTTCAATCCCAACATAGTGGTGCAACTAATTTATCACCATTTTGTAGGAAATTTATTGAGAAAATAATAAAATTACTACTCAATATCATATATCACAAATCTAAAATACACACCATAAAATTAATATCTTTTACATTTTTCAAATAAATATAATAATCGTATCTACCATATATATATATGTATGTATGTATGTATGTATGTATGTATGTATGCATACAATTTATGTTGAAATTCAAAAATTCAACTACTAAACTTTAAGAGACTCATAAAAAGTGAGAGGAGTATTACAACTCATTTAAGAGTATTTAGCTTATATGTACAACCTATCTAAAACCACCACTTCATCAAGTCACTTCATAAGAATTTGTGCATTAAATAATAATAATACTATGCTCCTCCATTAATATAAGTGTGTTCAATCACCAGTAACCACCTGCATGACAATCAATTACAGTATGGTCAGACTCACCTTACTTGGAATTTAAAAACTCAATATTATATGAGAAATAAGTTGTGCAATCAATTCAGATAAAGTACTTATTTGTTCAAAAATATTTTAAAATCAGCAAAACTAATCTATCCATTGGATTAAATTTCAAATGATTCTAAGTCATTCAATTTGGAATTCCTGATTCAATCCATGTCATGAAAAATTAACCAATCCAAATTCAAGATCATATTATAAAATACCAATGACCTACTACAACTCTGATTGTTCCCTTTTGTATCTTCCTACTTGACTTGCATCTCCAAAGTAGAAGTAACATGCAAGTCAAGTAGGGAGATACTGTTGAAATCCCTGATCTTTTTGGTTTTATGTTGAAATCAATAAACTTTTTAGTTTTATGTTGTCACTTGATTTTGAAGATGTGTGCATTTTAGTTGATTTGAAATTCTTCAAATAACATGTGATGCATATTGTGTTTCAAAATTTAGTCAGCATCCAGGACTTTGGTGATTGAAGCTAAAAGAGTAGAAGGTTTTGTATAAATAAAAGATGAGATGAACTATTCCATTCTATCTAACCATTTAACACTATGCTCAATCATTGTTACTTTATATCCCTTTAACAATGGCATTTAGTAAGTATTCAATTTAATACCCTAGTAGAATGTAAACTTGTTGATTTGTTTCTTTATACTCAAACTTGTTTATAATCTACTTAAGTATTGTTTCAAATTATGAGAGCTTTTGACCTGATAATCACGTATTATTTCTACTCAATCTCCATTGCATTCTACTCAAGTATTAAACTAAAGTATTGTTTATATTTTGTTACATTCTATTACTTCAAAAGTCCAATGATGTTATAAATATTTAAAAATGCTTGATTAGAATCTTCCATATTTTGTGATAACTTAAAAGAAGATTTGTTGGAAAGAAACTTAGCGAGAAAATTCAAAAAGCCAATGTTGTTTTCTATTTCATTTGATACACATCATGGAATCATTCTCATTTTAATGATGAGTCTCAAATGAAACATAAAACATCAACAACCTTTTCTATTTTTTACGATTTATTTCAAACAAATATCTTTCTCGGTATGTTGTATATCGTACAATTTTAGAATTGAGTTGCTCACCATACTAATTTCATTTTTTTCATATCTAGTTATGAAACATGTATTTCATTTCAGTCATGACAAGGGGCGGTGTTGGGAGAATATCAAGGGATTCTAGAGTGAGAGTTGTATCATTATCACATAATTTTGAAGAGGGTATTATTATCCCGAATTCACCCCTTGAGGTAATTTGGATAACTTGCATAATTTCTTAAGGCTTGAGCAAGTAGAATTGGTTCGAGACCCAAAAATCAGGTTTTGGGGTCCTTTGCTCTTCTCTAACTTCCTATCCAAGGAAAAAATTCAAGGAGTTAGAAAAAATTGTAAAAATCTAAAAATGGCTTCTTTTAGTGTATTGTGGAAAATGCGGAATTTTTTGTCCCAGGCCGCACAAGTTTGACCAGGACAATTGGGCTCCGAAAAAGTGAAATAGCTGAAATGCCAAGGAAATAGTGTATTGCGGCAAAAGCGGAATTTTTCTGCGCAAGTCACACGGGGACATCAAGATAGTTGGGACCCGAAAACCCTATTTTTCGTTAATAGCCGAAAGGCAAGAGACTTGCGGGTGGAGTGGAGAAATTGAGTGCAGGACAATCTGGGACATCGATACGCTGGGGACCCGTAAAGCCAAAATACTTGTTGATAAGAAGGAATTGGGTTTTTGGAGAAAAGAAGCCCACATCGGTCCAAGTGCAAATGGGACATGTGTTCTCTCAAACCCTAAATAGCTGCAATACAAAGGAAAAGTGAACGCCCTGACATCCGAACTTCAAACGGCCACAACTTTTGAGGGAGGCATAAGAGACTTGAGGAGGCATAAGAGTTTGAGGAGGCATAAGAGTTTGAGGGAGGCTTATGATATTTGTCTCGTATGGTTGATGTTTTAGGATATGTGTTGAGTTATTGTGATGTTTGGTAGTGGTCTTTTGATGTATGTGTTACTCATGTCAGATGGATATGTGTTGTGATGTTGTGGATATGTCATTGATTCCCTTGTGGACACTATGTACCCGTAGCATGGTTTGGTGTTATGTGAATTTTTCATTGATGCAAATTGAGGAAATGTCTGGTGGATTGTAGTACTCTTTTGGTTGAGTATTTTGTATGTCAGTCTTTGATGTGTGACGAGTACTATGTTATGTGGACTGTGCCTATTCTATTCCGTATTTGGGTAACCTTTTGTGGTGTAATACAATCTTGAAGTATTTACTTGTGTGCTTGTGAATCTGTAGGGTCTTGTGAACCTGATAGGGTGTTGTGTTAGCAGTTCATGTTGGGCACCCACAATAAGGAATAAATCAAAACTCTTCAATGATGAAATTTTAAAAGTAATTAAACTAAGAATAATGCTAATGGAAAGGAACTAATGAAATAACAAACAAGAGGGAACTGCCAATCTTCACAGAACATTGAAAGTTAAAATTTCTACCAAATGTTCCTAAGGCTACCCTGTGGCCGTGCTTTAAGCAACTAAAATTTTAAACCATAGGGTGTGTTTTCTTCTGTATCTATCCCTTGTTGCGTACCATTTCCTTTCCTCTGTGTAATGTCGCATCGAGGACGATGCTTTCTTAAGGGGAGGAGAATGTAATGCCCCCAACCTACCTTGTCACGGTCAGCTTCACCTCTTTCTTGGCGTGGAGGGGTTGCGTGGAAAGATGGGGGGGTAGGTGTGTGGCGCAGGATTGGAGGGGACTGTTTTAAAATCAAATTTTATCTGCTTTTGCCTAGGCCCTACTGTCCCTCACCCCCCTTCCTGCCATCTAGACCTGGTACGTGGCCATCTTCCACTAGCCTTACCCTGCCATCCACCCCCACCTTCTTTAATTCCTGTGATTTGCAAATATCTTGCGTCCCGTGCTACCTGCTCCCTTTGACCTGTTCTAGCCGCGTGAGCAGGGAGGAGTGGTTTTTGTTGGGATTTGAGATGAATTCAACGCTCTTTAGCTGCGTGTTCGGATAGTGGATTCATGATGGTGAAATGAAGGTCTATCGCCCGATGTTGTGAGGGTGGGTGTGGGTTCTCAAAATCGTGCTGCACAGCAAGTGATGATCAGTGGAGCGTAGAACTTGAATTCTCCTAGAAAGTGCCGTGAGGAAGTGCTTGGCTTTATGCAAAGCAGCTACGGGTAGAGAAGTAAACTTATCCCGAAAAATCGGTGGCCCCGAGAGAGAGCTAAG
This sequence comes from Taxus wallichiana var. yunnanensis, assembly GCA_018340775.1. Taxonomy (NCBI): domain Eukaryota; kingdom Viridiplantae; phylum Streptophyta; class Pinopsida; order Cupressales; family Taxaceae; genus Taxus; species Taxus wallichiana. Next base: position 679,396,597 of record CM031244.1, read on the forward strand.
TGCGGCCGAGACAAGCTACGGGGTGAACCCAAGGAACCGTTGGTGTTGTTCTGATGTTCTAGTTGCACGCCCACGATCGTGATCGGTGGTTGCAAAATCTTGCACTGTAGTAGAAGAACGAGATAAAGTTTTAGTTGAGCTGTTTTGCCTTTTCATTTTGGAAAGTCACTTCTTCCGTCCAATGGTGGTTAGAAGAAGTTTGCAAGCTAGTGAAGCCGACATGTTGCGAGAATACTAGAAGCTATTTTTTTGGGCGCTTCCAACAGGCAGGTTGTCCAGCTACGGTGTCATCTGTTCTGTATGCATCCTCAAATTCGGGGTTCTCCTTCAAGATTTTTGTATCAAAATCGACTATGTGACAGAGATGATCCTGTTAACGGAAAGAATTCCCTTATACGTCTTCAGAGAGACGGAAACCTCATCCTGTACGGCGCAGCGGAATGTGATTGTGCTACGTTAACTGTTCATGTACTAATAAGTGTTTCATCCCCCCCGTAAAACAACGCTTAAAGGTTTCCATATGCTTTGCATTGTCAAAGCCAAATTCACAAATCGTGACGATCTTCAGCTTGCCGTAGAGAGAGAATGGCCAACGTTTCATGCTGCTCTTCGTGTTTCTCTCCTCGAAATGAGAATGACAGTGGAATGGATGTTGATGTAATCGATCGACTGCGAAGAATAGTGCAAGACGTGAGCCCAAATCATGTTGACGGTTCTATGTCCGATATTCAAAATGGCTTGAACGATATTACCATGCCCCATCAGAGCATGTCTAGAAGGGCAGTTAATAGTTTGGATAGAGCAGCTTCTTCTACTATATTTGGCAGCTTTTTGCTGAAAACAATGTTGATGAATCGTTTTAACAAAGTGCGTGCTTAAGCAAGATTGAGTTACGAAACAAGAAAAATAATTATAGACGTGCTTAAAGGGGAGCAAAAGATTAGGCTGGTGGTAGCGGCACTTTCCGTGCTTAAATGTCTACTGGAAGAAATGAAGCAAAGCTTTTCCAGCCGGAGCGCACATGTTCAATTTGTTCTATACATGTTTGGCCTGCTCAAGTACATCAAGGACCAGGATCTACCCCACAAAAAAAAAAAAAAACCAGATTGATCACATCCTACACTTCATCGTCAAAGGATCGTTTATGTGTCTTTTCCAAATACAACGAAAAGAACTTTCCAGGCACGGGAGATCTATGCAATGTTGGAGAAAATGTCTTGGGAGATGAAGGTAGCAGGATATTTGTCAGATTCGAATATGTGCTAAATTGGGGCGTTGAACATTTAAATTGCATACCACTTTCATGTTTTTACCTATACCAGTTTCGTTTCTTGTATGATTATGGCGCCGGGTGTGAGGGGTGTGCAGTTAACAGGTGTTTTTAGAGACAATGGAATGGACGAGTCGATAGGTTGGAAGCAGCTCCTCTTCTGGGATCTTCTTCTTCTCATGAGGGGGCCTTGGAGAATTTGGAAGCGAATGTAATCGGCATGACATGTGCTGCTTGTTCTGGTTCTGTCGAGAAAGCTCTGCTGAAGGTGGATGGGGTTTTTAGGGCTTCTGTAGCTCTTCTTCAGAACAAGGCCGAGGTTACCTACGATCCCTCCAGGGTTAAAGAAGAAGACATTAAAGAGGCCATTGAAGATATAGGTTTTGAAGCAGAGATTATACCCAAGGTTTCTACTCGGTCTAAAGATCAAGGAACTGTGACATGCCAGTTCAGAATAGGTGGAATGACACATCGGCATATATTGTTTTCGACTTGAAGGGACATCGAGAAATTTACCAGGTGTGACACGAGCAGTTGTTGCATTGGCCACTTCATTGGGGGAGGTTGAATATGATTCAAATCAGATAAACAAGACAGAGATAATCACAGCAATTGAAGATGCTGGTTTTGAAGCGAAGCTGAATCTGGAGAAAAAGGCAAGATATTTCTACACTTTTCTACTGTTATTTTATTTAAAAATATTGTGAAATCGAACCACTTTTCCTTGCATTGATTTTTCAGTTGGATGTCATGATGGGAGATTTCCCTTTACCTTGTGTCTTCTTGTTTTAGCTTTTATTGTTGAGAAATGTGGGTCGAAAGGATGCGTGTGCCCTCTCCTTTGAATGTTATGTTTCTCTTACTCGAATGATAGACCTTAAATGCCTGCTTGTTTATGTATTAATTCTTCTCTCGTGATTGAGTTGCAAGTTGTTATGTTGATTAACTAGTATTTCCGATATCATGGAAGTAAGTTACGATAATCGTGAAGCTCCTCCTAGCACCCAAGTTGTCTTTTGATGTTTTTTTAGCTCCTTCGCAAGTCCCTTTGATAACCTTTTGGCATCGAGAAAGAAAGGTTGTAGGATTGTGTGATCAAGGCTTGGGGCTAACCAGCTTGAGTTTCGGTATTAAACTTTTTGAATGAAAAGGTTGTGTGCAGTGTGTTTTCCGTCTCGCGGGTGTAGACTCTTATATTATCTTTCATCTTGTTTCTAGGATTTTAAGGCCATCCTCAGGAAGTACCTTGACCATCCCTGGCAACTTGAACCATAACTAGCCTTACGGATCAACTAAGCTCGAGGTTCTTTGTGCGAATCTAGTACCTCGTTGACACTGGAATAGTTTGGTCTAATCCCCCTCTCAGAATTATTGCTGATGGCGCTCTTCTATTTTTTTCCTAACTTGCATTATTTTCTCCCTTGTAATGTTAACGCTATTAATTATTATTGGTCGGTTTTTATGCACGTAATTACCGTAATAGTTTGTGATGGAAATTTCCTTAAATGTGATTAATCTTCGGAAAAACTCAGCTTTCATTTGATAATCTTATGGATTCATAGCGGAAGGTCTTGTTTTGATAATGTCACTTGGAAATTATGTTTGGGTGACTTTTGAACGGCCCAAATAATCACACACGAACAACACAATGAAATACAGATAACTTTTTTTTTTTTTTGACTTGCTTGACACATAATATGACGCAACATGTCGTCACCAAGTATACAACTAACACTGTGAACAACTTGATACAAGGATGGCCATAAAGGCAGCACGGAAATGTTCACACATATCAAGGACAATTTACTTTTCTTTTTGACAAGACAACATAGAAGTCCAATCACAGAACACACTTACAGTTAGGGCCAACCACAAGGAGATATTCTTGAGGGCTATTTATTTTAAAAGGACATCTTGCAACTCTTAGCTTATGTTTTCAAGGAGGCTCAAGACATGATTCGTATGATTCAACTTGCCAAGCCAAGTTTATTCCTTTGACACTGAGTAATTATCTTTAAATCTTCTCTATTATGACATTTATTTGCTTAATTCGTTTATCAAGAAAAAGGAGTAATTAAATTCCACAAGGCCATCTGCTCACCACTAACGCTACTAAGATTCGTTCTTGCCCACAAGACAACATGGTTTCAAGTTCAACACACTTAAGAGAAGAGATATAAGGTGCCTTGAAAAAGGGTTAGAGGGAGAAGGTCGAGATGAAACATTTTAGGACCTCTTTAGTTATTGCAGATTAAATTGAAGCTAGGGCTCTTAACCAGAATTAACAACAACTTTACTTAGGCTTCGCTAAAAGTATTAACAAGGAGTAAAAGAATTTACTTTCCAAATGGCTGAGAGATAGATTGTGTGGTTTCAAAATTGTTTTCTCCTATTTATTAAATCTTATTATCTTCCAGAACTAACCATAGATTTCCTTTTAGTTCGTTTAAGAATTCCACCATGAAAGGGATAGTGTTCATTAGTGTTGCTAGGGGTATCAAGTTATATAATGTTACTTGCAATGATAGTCCTGCCCTTGATTACTTAAAGAATTTCTTGCTCTCAAGTTGGTGATCCCTACGTTACTTTATTTGAATACAACTTTTAATTTAACTTCCAAGTATTAAACAATCCCATGTTAGTTTACTTATGACACTTTATTACTAAGTCATGGCAAGGTTTAACTCAAAATTTATTCTCAAGGCAAAGTTGAAGCAACACTCATTTACGAGAACAAAACAAGATTACATCATTTCTTAAAATACTGATACTCCACAAGTCACTCAACCACAATAACCAAATTTTCTTATAATTTCAATGATGGGCACACAATACAAGGTTTTGAAAGTTCAGATGACAAGTCCACAATACATTATACTAAGACATTAATCTTCTTCTAAACTTTCCACTTTGACGTTAACATTAGTTGATCAACATAAAAAGAGCAATGGATCTTCTCAACTCGAGGTTGATGACAAAAGTCTACAAATCTATCCCTCATCTACACGCAAGATCCATCTCGCAGCAATTTTTCTACAAGAGTCGGTTCACGAACCGAGCAAGATAAGGCTACACAAAACCACCATAACTATTATCTAACAATATCACAAAAAGGAAGCACTTTATTACAAGAATTGATTCAAACCTCTAAACACTATTAACACATCAAGTTAAAATAAAGTCTTCATCATGCCAATCAAAGAAGGAGAAGACCTTGTACTTCAATTAGGAGTAATAACAACGAAAGTATAGAAATCGTAAGAGAATGGCCCTTGGCCCTATAAGGAGAAAACAAACAATCTAGCAAAAACAGAATTCCCATCAAGTAAGTAATTAAATGATAATTACAAGATTGAGATTTGATATAAATAGACCAACCATCTAGAATTTTATCAAAGGTAACAACGCATAGGCTAAAATAATACATTTCTAAAAGAACAAAAGTTGATCGGCCCAAGAAAGGGGAAACATGGGTTCCAAAATTTAACACAAAAAGTCATGTATAAATGAGTTTCAAACCGGGAATCAAATAGAGTATACACACAACATAAGTTTCAAAGCGAAGGCATAGTATACTAGTTTTGACCATTAACTACAAATAGATTTACCAATCATCCATGAAGGGTCAAAGTCTTACAAAGCTAGTAGCAAAACACGCGAGAGAAGAAGGGAGTTTCACAAACAAGAGTATATAATAATGTCATCAAAAATTTTATAACACTAAAGATTTGCAAACTTCCACAACAATTCTAATGTTTGATTAATTTAAAATAAATTATCCATTTCTTGAAACAACCATATTTTAAGGCAACCCTTGGTAACACAGTCAACCATCACACATGGATACAAACATAATTTCTAAGTGACATTATCAAAACAAAACCTTTCGCTATGAATCCATAAGACTATCAAATGAAAGATGATTTTTTTTTGAAGAAGATTAATCACATTTAAGGAAATTTCCCTCACAAAATATCAAGGTAATTACGTGCATAAAGACCGACCGATATTAATTAATAGCGTTAACACTACAAAGGAGAAATAATGCAAGTTAGGAAAAATAGAAGAGCGCCATCAACAACAATTCCGAGAGGGGGATTAGACCAAAACTATTCCAGTGTCAACGAGGTACTGGATTCGCACAAAGAAACCTCGAGCTTAGTTGATCCGAAAGGCTAGTTATGGTTCAAGTTGCTAGGGATGGTCAAGGTACTTCCTGAGGATGGCCTTAAAAGCCAAGAAACAAGATGAAAGATAATATAAGAGTCTACACCCGCGAGACAGAAAACACATTACACACAAACCTTTTCATTCTACAAGTTTTAATACCAAAACTCTAAGCTGGCTAGCCCAAGCATTGATCACACTAATCCTACGACCTTCCTTTCTTGATGCCAAAAGGGGTATCAAAGGGACTTGCGAAGGAGCTAGCAAAAAAACGTCAGAGACAACCTTGGGTGCTAGGGAGGGGGTTTCATAGTTATCATAAACTTACTTCCATGATATCGAAAATACTAGTTTGATCAACATAATAACTTGCAACTCAATTGCCGAGAAGAATTAATACATAAACAAACAGACGAAGGTCTATCATTCGAGTAAGAGAAACATAACATTCAGAGGAGAGGGCACACACATCCTTTCACCAACATACATCACAACGATAAAAGCTAAAACAAGAAGAAACAAGCGTAAAGGGAATCTCCCATCATGACATCCAACCCACATATCAATGCAAGGAAGAAGCTATTCAATTTCACAATAATTGTAAATATAATAGTAGTAGAAAAGTGTAGAAATATTTTGCCTTTTTCTCTAGATTTAGCTTTGCCCTCCCGCCTCTTCCATTGCTTTGATGAAAACTTGAGCTTTTTCGTAGGCGAGCTTCATGCCGGAGTAACTCATGCTGCAGACGGAACGTTTGGGCTTATCTCCTGGCAAGTCGCTTCGACGTCCTTGACGCTGTGAAAAGAAAAAATGACCAGTCTCATTGAGTACTCTGTCTTTACCAATCACCCTGTCTAGCTCTTCTTGAGCTTTACTCACATCGCGAGGATTACGAACAAGTTCAGCCATGGCCCATTCCACAGTTATGGCTGTTGTATCCATCCCTGTAGTGATCATGTCCCAAAGGAGACCAATTATTGTATCCTCACTGAGATCATATTTTTCTTGTAGTGTGAGTAGTGCATCCACAAAATGTTGTTTAACACCACTCTTCTGCCTAGCCAGAGTGTGCTCTTTCATAATGGCTTTGGTGAGTCTATCTTTTATCTTAGTGTACAAACTATGTGTTAAAGCAGATCTCGTCGGCCACACCAGGAATACTAGCATTGTATTACGTGGTGAGCCAAGACACTACCACCGGCCACGTGGCTTAATCCACCGTCTAAAGCCACTATGTGGCCCTTTTATCAAACTCGGGCATACCATTTAACAATGAAGGGGGGTCTATTAAACGTCACCACCCAACATGGCACTTCCAACTGCACATGCCATCCACCCGCCATCATTGTCAGCCCAAATCAAGTCCTGGCCATTTCTACAGAACTTTTCAGCTGATCTTGATCGGATCCGTCATCACCATTTCGCCTCTTGATCATGCTCCTTGAGAACCTCCTTGGCCAGCTCTGTATTGCAGACTATCACATTGAGCGTGGATCCAAACCACATAGACATAATAGGACCATATTGCTTAGACCATTCGAGAAACACCTGAACCTCACAGCCCCTATATCAAGCAGATTACCCACAATAGGCAATCCTCTCGGCCCTGGAGGAAGCCTGTATCTCTTCCACTGCACCAGCTTAAACACAACCGCTACCACCACCGCTAATATCACAATACCACCCACAACACCCATTACGATCTGCCTCCCTACTATAATGTATGCTAAATAGCCGAAGCATCATAAGCAAAACCATGGCCTGGAAATGAAATCCTTTTCCTCATAATGTCCACTCTGTGCATACCCTGCAATCATTGTATTCCATGACACTACTGTTTTCTCAGTACATGTTCTGAATCTGAAAAATATCCTGCTACCTTCATCTCCCAAGACATTTTCTCCAACATTGCATAGATCTCCTGTGCCTATGGGTGCGATCTGTCACCTATTAGTGATTCGCTTCATAGTTGGCATTCCCTTCCAAAATGGAACTGAACCGTTCTGGCATACGAGCATCGAAGCATGAAACGAAAGGGCGTTCACTTTTGGAGAGGCTTCAGCGTAGGCATTCTTCTGTATCTGGTGAGGAGAAGGATCATTTGAAAAACACGATGATGAACTGGACTGGAGGGGTCCCCTACTGCACGTCGAGAAACTAACATCGTTGGTAAATGTCGGAGCAAACGTAGACGCAAACTGATTTTGCACTGCTTGTGATTGTTGCTGCTGAGGAGGATATTGATGCATTAAGTTGAAATGGATTTGTGCCGCACTTCTATCCCTGGGGTCAGTAAGTGTAATCCCGGAGTCTGCCATTTCATATGAACTCCGTATCACCGACTGCATTGATTGTGGATTGGAAAAGCATCCACAGAAACAGAAACAACAAAAGGCCCTGGTCACAAAGTCGCTGTGCAATCACCAACCATCACGCAGCTAACAACCAGAAAATCTGGGAAAGATTTCGTTTTGAAGAAGAGAATCCAAATGAGATCATGGTGAAGGAAGTTAAGACTCCACCGACTTCCACTGTCCCACGCCTAACAGGAGATTACAGATCAATTAAGATGTGACAAGAAATGTCACCCATCCACTAGCTAACCATAGAAATTTTTTTATTTTATCTTATTTTTGGAGCCCCACGCTTTGGGGACAGGCCGCTTGCCAGGAGCAACAAGGCTGGTATAAAAACATTAATTTTAGAAATTATCACGGGTCCATCAACATAAAAAAATAAAACATAGTCCCCACCTTCAAAGGCGCCACCACAATCATGCTCTTCCTCGTTTGCGCAACGAGGCTCGATCAGCGGGAGCGACAACCAATTTAAAAGGATAGTTTAAAGATATCAAAGGATGATGTCGATAACAATCGACATAAAGAAAAATAATCACAAAATACAATCGTTGATCGAAAATACAATCATAATGTCATTATTATTATTATTATTATCATTATTACTAGCAACCAACAGTTAAACTCGACAAGGCGAGACACTAACGTTTCAAAGGAAATGCAACAACGTTCAACTCTAAGAAGCACGGTCGTCGCAGAAGCAAAGGAGCAACGATGAACGGGGCATTACACTTTTCAAATATTTTTGGGGTCAAATTCTTTTTTCGTAGTCTAAAATTGGCTTCAATGTTTTTTTTGGTTTTTTCTAGAACTTAGATTTTTAATATATTTTACTATGTTTAATGTAAAAAGCCAAGATTTGGCGTACGCTTTAATTTACGAAGGCATATTTTTACGAAAAATTGGGCTCCATCCGAAGTGTTTTACTTTTTACGATTTTTTGTGTTTTAGGTTTTTTTGTTTTTAGGGCTTTCTAAAAGATAGTGGGAAATAAAAGGAAGATTGTAATCGTGTAAAATATTAGTGTGAATTCATAATGAGAATATAGCTATTTTAAAACTTCTTGAGTTTTGGAAAATCGTGTGTGTGTTTTCTCTGGAGCCATTTCGACCTCTTGTAGCTGGATCCACATTAATTGGTATCAAGAGCAAGATAAGGATCTTGTAGGAACAATGAAGGTAATATAAATTACATTTTCCTATGTTATTTATTACCTCTATTTTATATAAGCATGGCTAGATGTGGGAGAGGAGGTTATGCTCATATGAATAGGCATATGTAGTAAATATAGAACCAAGTTGTTGAGCTCACAAGGTAAGTTACCCGCTTCAGATGGAGACATGAAAATGGGGATGTAGACCCAGAAAGTGATACTAAAGAATTACCTTTGTTAAGGAATGAAGAAGGAAATGAAGAAAAAAATTACTAAGATGAAGAAACATTAAATGAACGGCCATTTGGGGAGAGACTGATACAAGCTTTGGAGGGAAAGAATGATGGTGTTAAGATTAATGTTCTTGATTATGGTGGATCATTACGACCAGAGGATTTGATTGGCTGGTTGAATTATCTAGAAAAATTATTTGAGTGGAAACCCCTTTAAGAGGACAAGAAGGTTATGTTTGCACTCACTAAAATGGCTGACAAGCATTGATCTGGTGGGATCACCTACAAAATGAAAGACAAAGGAAAGGAAAGGGTAAGATATGAAACTAGAATAAAATGGTAAAGAAGTTGAAAGAAAAGTTTATTCCTGTAGATTATGCCCAAACACTATTTCAAAGGTTTCAAAACCTAAGACAGAAGGATCTCAACATCAAAGAGTATACCAATGAATTTTACAAGCTATCAATCTAGGTGGAACAAGGAGAGTTTAAAGAATAGAAGGCTATAAGGTATGTAAATGGGTTGAGTTATACCATACAAGATGAATTGATTATGCTTTGTATCCATAGCATGAATGATGTTTATCAACTTACATTAAAATAAGAAGAAAAGAACAAGAGGAGTAATTTTAGAAGAGGAGTGAAGAGAGCACTAACATCATAGATTCTAATGAGAGGGAGGGGTAAATTTGATTCCATAAAAGGTGACTCCTCTAATACAGAAGGGCAGGAAGAATGTGGTCAAGGCCACAGTAAATACCAAAGAGGTAGGGGGTTTCATATAGGAGGAAGAATGATATGGTGGTTTACGAGGTTGGAATAGCCCTTAAAGTAAATATACTTTTATTGATGTGGTGAGGAAGGGTACATATATTTTGAGTGTTTGCACTATCCTACACACATGATAGATGGCAAGTGGAACAACAATGAGTAAACCTAGTTGAAGATGAAGAAGAAGATGAAATTGAGGTTGTTATGTTACAGACTTGGGTGAAACCCCCATGATAATGAGAACGATGATCATCCCTAGGAAGGACAAAAAAATAAGATGGTGTCAATGGTGATTTTTGGCTATGGAAAAATATATTTAAAATTAGATGCACCTCTTGAGGGGAGGTATGTAAAATTTTATTGATGGTGGTAGTTGTGAAAATATGTTCTCAAATGTGATGGTTTATAAAATCAGTCTTAAATGTGAGAAGCACTCGTACCCCTATCGCATATCAATTCAAGAAAGAGAACAAGGTAACCATAGATAAAATATTCCTAATAAATTTTTTATTGGGAATTTCTACAAGGATGAGGTGTGGTGTGATGTTATCTCAATGGATACATGTCATATATTATTGGGGAGGCCTTGGTAATATGATAGAAAGGTTACGCATGATGGAGGGAAGAATACTTATACTTTTTGGAAGGATGGTGTAAAGGTGGTCTTGTTACCCTTCAAGTAAGAAGAGAAGAGTGAGGGCTTATTGGCTACAAAGGAGTTTTTTACAGAAATGGAAGAAGTGGGTTGGTGTTATGCATTAATGGTAAAGAAGGTGGAAATATAGGCCTTTAGTATACCTATTGTGGTAGGTAGTAGAGGTACTAAAAGAATACACAGATGTCATACTAGATGAGCTACTAGATGGGTTACCTCCGAAGAGGGATATACAACACCATATTGATTTGATCCCAAGATTGGCCCCTTCCAATCAGGCAGCCTACAAGATTATTCCAACACAGAGTGAGATGTTAAATAAGCAAGTAAAAGATCTTGTACAAAAAGGGTTAGTGAGAGAAAGCATGATTCCATGTGCAACTCCAGCACTATTGACTCCCAAAAAGGATAGAGAATGGATAATGTGTGTGGATAGTAGAGAAATAAATAAAATCACAATTAAGTATCGGTTCCCAATTCCAAGATTAGATGATATGATGGATGTGTTAGCGGGATCCTGATATTTTAGTAAGATTGACCTTGAGTGGGTACTACCAGATCTAAATCTATGAAGGGGATGAATGGAAAATGAATTTCAAAACAAAAGAAGGATTGTACGAATGGATGGTGATGTCATTCGGTTATCTAATGCACCTAGTACATTCATGAGGTTGATGAACAAAGTACTACAAGAATACAATGGTAAGTTTTTGGTTATCTATTTTGATGATATTTTTATATTCAATAGGACAATGGAAGAACACTTTTTGCATTTGAAATTGGTGTTAGAACTATTACGAAAAGAGAGTTTATATGCAAACTTAAAGAAGTGTAGATTTATTTAGAAAAGTCTAGTTTTTTTGTGGTTTTCATCTCAGAGGATGGAGTGAGGATGGATGAGGAAAAAGTGAAGGAAATTTTAGAATGGCCTATTCCAAGGAATGTGATAGAGGTTCACGGTTTTCATGGCTTGGAAATTTTTATATGAATTTCATCAGAATTTCACCAGCATTATTGCACCCATAACCAAGTGTAAGAATGGAAAGGAGTTTATATGGACAATGGTACAATAGATAGTTTTGAATTGTTGAAGAAAAAAGTGTTAGAGGTGCCTATTTTGGTATTCCTCATATTTTAGCAAGGTCTTTGAGGTGGATTGTGATGCCTCAAATGTTGGGATTCGAGCTTTACTAAATCAAGAAGGGCGTCTATAGCATTCTTTATGAAAAGATAAATGAAGTCAGGAGGAAATATTCTACCTATGATGTGGAATTTTATGTTATTATTCAAGCATTAAGGCATTGGAGACATTACTTGGTATCTAAGGAATTTTTACTCTTTACTAACCATGAAGCATTGAGGTATGTAAACACACAAAAGAAACTAAATAGTAAGGCATGCAAAGTGGGTTTCATTTTTGCAAGAATATATACTTTTGTTAAATCATAATTCAGTAAGAAGAATCAAGTTGTTGATTCCTTGAGTAGGCATGTAACACTTTTGATAACAATGGAAAATGAAGTGGTAGGGTTTGAGGTAGTTAAGGAATTGTATGAAAGTGATCCAGATTTTGGTGATGTTGTGAGACAATGTAAGGACCCTAAATTAGGTAGTGGTTCTTCTGATTATTTGATGCAGGATGGTTATTTATTTAGGGGAAAGTAATTATGCATCCTTGTTGGTTCAATGAGAGAAAATATTATAAGAAATTGCATAGTGGGGTTTGGTTGACACTTTGGTATAAGTAAGACAACTGCTCTCTTGTGGTATAGAAGTATTATTGGCCAAAGGTAAAGAGGGACATAAGTAGGATCATATCAAGATGTAGAGTGTGTAAAATGGCTAAGGGCCATGCACAAAATATTGGGTTGTATATGCCATTACCTATCCCTACGGGCCATGGGTTGATTTGAGTATGGATTTCATGTTAGGAATTCCTAACACACAATGAGGGAATGATTCTATCTTTTTGTGGTAGATAGGTTATCTAAAATGGCACATTTCATTGCTTGTAAGACAACTAATGATACTTCTAGAGTTGTAGACTTTTTTTAGAAGTGATATATTTGCATGGAGTTCCAAGAACGATCACTTCAGATCAGGAAACAAATTTTTGAGTCACTTTTGAAAGAATCTATGGAGGAAAATGGGGACACAACTACAATTTAGTAGTGCATATCACCCCCATACTGATGGGTAGATAGAAGTAGTGAACAAAATATTTGGAAATCTTCTATGTTACATAGTTGGAGAAAAGCCAAAACAATGGGATTTGGCTTTACCACGGATGATTTTACTTATAACATCTTGGTAAATAGGTCAATAGGGAGGTCTCCTTTCCAAATTGTTTATGGTAGGAACCCCAAGGGAGTTATAGATCTGATTGTGTTGCTTGGTGAAGATAAAACTAGTGATGATGCAGAAGCATTTGTAGAACACATGCTACAATTGCAGGAAGAAGTGAGGGAAAATCTAAAAGTTAGTAATGCAAAATATAAAGCAGCTACAAATGCAAGTAGGAGAGTAAATGAATTTGAATAAGGAGATATGGTGATGATTCATCTCATAAAGGAGAGGTTTCTAAAGGGGATATATAATAAAATAAAGTATAAGAAGATTGGGCCATGTAAGATTCTGAAGAAAATGAGTGTTAATGCCTACAAAGTGGAGCTACCCGAAAATTTTATACTTCACCAATGTTTAATGTTTCTAACTTATATAAATTTCCAGGTTATGAGGAAAATGTCAAGGATGAGGAAGAAATAAACTGGGAAAAATAGATCCAAAGAAGAAAAAGGAGAGGGTAATATGTGTCTTGGACCAAAAGACATTCACTACTGAGAAAGGAGTCTGCTGCAAATATTTAGTACAAAGTAAGAAGGTTTGGAGAAGGAAGAAAATTTTATTCCCGAGTGAGAGTTGAAGAAGGTTGAAAATAGAAAATTGGATGAATTTCATCAACTAAATTTGCAGGAGCGGAATTCTTTTCAACCACCGGGAGAATGGTGCGGGAGCATAACTTTCGAGACCATAAATTTTGATCCGACTATTGGATCGTCTTGAAATTTTCCATTGTTGTAGACCTTGATTAGTAATATGTTATGACCAACATTTCCGGAAAGTTTGAGTGACTTTTGGTATATTTTCAGGGCCAAATTCCTTCGTCTAGTTTTCTAAAATTGGCTCCAAAAGTTTTTTGGTTGAGTTTTAATATATTTTTCTATGTTTTATGTAATAATCCAAGATTTGGCGTACGCCTTAATTTACAAAGGCATATTTTGTACACAAAAATTGGGGTCCATCTGAGGTGTTTTACTTTTTAGGGTTTTTCACATTTTAGGGTTTTCTTAGAGATAATGGGAAATAAAAGGAAGATTGTAATGTTGTAAAATATTAGTGTGGATTCAAGAATGAGAAGATAACTATTTTGAATCTTCTAGAGTTTTGCAAAATCATGTGTGTTTTTAGGCATTTTGACTTCTTGTAGGTGGATCCACATCATGGTTATTATCTAAATCATGCCAATAATTTGTTTGCATAGAGATAATATTCAATGTATGGTTGTTACCCCACTTTTCCCAAAGTGGAAGCAAGGAACTATGTAGACATATATGGAGAAAACATTTCATGGGAAAATTAACTCGAGATCCCTTAACCTAGACTTAGTGGCAAGATATTTATGGCTATATTTAAAAAGTGAGAGAATTTTTGTTTTGAAAATTTAACCTAAAATGTCTATTTTCAAGATGTTGATTACTAAGTTTTATACCTTGGACAAATTGACTTCAATATAATGCAATTAATGTATCAATGAGATCTTTAAAATCTTTCCAAGTGAGATGGATAAATACAAAGTTATGATATCATATTTCACTAAACATGTGTTGGCTGATTAATAAAATGAATCTTTCTTTTTTGAAAATATTTTATTTTATTTCATGGAGATTGATGAATCACTAGTAGATTTAGAGTGGAGTGGTGTAAACTTAAAAGTATATATATTATTGCTAGATATCTTAGCAATCTATTTTGAATTTTTTTATAAATTTTTATTTTAATTTTTTTAATTTTATAAGCATAAGAATAAATTTTCAAGGTTGCTCAATATTTTAGTCTTTTTCTTAATCATGATGATTTTTTTGCACACGAGATAACATTCAATCGGAGTATGGTGGTGGACCACTCTACAAAGAGTGGAAGCAAGGAACTACATAGACATATATGGAGAAAACAATTCATGGGCAAAGTAATATGGATCCCCTTAATCTAGTCTTTGTGGCAAGATATTTATGGTTATAATAATTAAAAAAAAATGGTAATGTCTGCTTTTTAGGATGTCGGTTGATAAATTATTTTTATACTTGGCCAAATTGGACTTGATATAGTGCGAGTCAATATACCAAATGAGAACTTAAAGATCTGTCCGTGTGAGGTGGTTAAATACACCGTTATGATGTCATATGTCATATTTTATATTTCGTTAATATACTACTATAGATATCTCAACAATCTATTTATAAATCTAGGTCCTTTTATATATATTTATTAAAATAGTTAACTTGGCGTGTTGTGTTAGATGGTGGACAGATTTTGATTTGTCTAAATTGGCTTTTGCTCGACATCGTCATGTGGAATATCATTTTGTTTTATGTGCAATCTGCGTGGAACCAAATTATTATTCTTTTAGAAAATCATTTGAAAAGTTCTCTATCTTTGGGAACTATTTTGGATGATATCTATGATACATATGGAACTATTGATGAGCTTAAACTCTTCACGACTTCCATTAAGAGGTGAGTATTATTAAAATTCATTATTTAAATGAAACTATTTGTGTATTATATTATGTATTATAGAAGCTCTTCAAAGTTGCCACTATATCGTACTATTTAAATTGAATCCATTAGATGATCTAATGATTTTGTATTATATTTCAACACAATAATAATAATAAGTAAAGCAATATTGACATGTTTTTTTTTTTTTCAGTGGGATTCCTCTCCTGCTGATTTTCTTCTGAATATATGAAAATTGCATATATAGCATTCTATAAGGCAATAAATGAATCCACGCAAGATGCAGAAAAGACTCGAGGCGAGACATGCTCCAATACATTAGAAAAATAGTATAAACATAATTTCATTTTTGTTTAATCAAACCTTGATATGCATTTAATAAAATATAATACTTTTATCTATTCAAAATTATTATTTTTAAACAATATTTATATAAAAATATATGTTTTAACTTAACATTTAATCATTTTAGTTTTTATCTTAATTTTTAAATTTATTTTAAATTATTATAGTACAAATTTTACATATTACTATTAGATTTTAATTTTATGGTGACCATATAATAATAATAGTAATATTTAACATAAATAAAACTAATATATTCCTAACCAAATTTTGTCAATCTAAAAAATTAGTTTTCAACATACATAATATCTTTTATATTTGTGAAAACCTTTTACCACCTGTCTTTATTTCTAATGAAATTCATTTCTTTAAGTTGCTCGACTAACATTTATTCAATCCATATACCTTATTTCAAAAAAAAAAAAAAAAAAATGAGAAATAGGCCACTATGGTGGTAACTTAAAGATTGAAGTGCTTTTGTTTTTACTCATGTGTGTGTTTTGAAGTTTTCTTATATCTAACTAGACACATTTTTAATAGTGACATTACTCTTTCAAATATTATAGAGTTTATTCAAGTGTACATTAAAAGTCAAAAGAACTTATAATTCAAGTGCGATTCTATTTATTTAAATTAGTTTATTGAATTAAAGGTAATATTTCTATTTGTTTGTGTAGTGAGAAGTTTATATCGATAGTATTATGCAAGAAGCTGAATGGTTAGCTCTTTGGATACATACCAACTTTGAATGAATATTTAGAGAATGGAAAAGTGAGTTCTGCTGCTCGTGTAGTTATATTACCATCTATATTAACATTAGATGGGCTACTTCCAGAGGATATTCTTCATAAAATTGATTATCCATCAAAATTTGATGAACTTTTGGGCTTGTTGCTTAGATTAAGAGGTGACACTAGAACCTTTAAGGTATGCAATGACATGCTCATGAATATCGGGAATATTATATTTATATCTTCACATATGAATAATATGTTAGATGTGAGTGTAATTGTACTTGATTCTAAATTGTCGAATGTTTGGTGTTTTGGTGTTGAAGGCTGAGGCAAATCGTGGAGAAGAAGCATCATGCATAACATCTTATATGAGAGACCATCCTGGATCTAGTGAAGAAGTTGCCTTAAATTATATTAAAAGATTTTTGAATGAACGTCTAAAAGATTTTAATTGGGAATATTTGAAACAAGAAAATGTTCCGACATGTTGCAAGGATCACGCTTATAACATCTCAAGATGTTTTTGCCTTTTCTACAAAGAAGGAGATGGCTTCACAATTGCAAACAAAGATATAAGAAAATTGGTCTCTCAAATCCTCATAAATCATGTGCCCATTGATTCCTCAATGTAGATATCACTCTCATTATATATGTTTTAAACCCAAATTTATGTAGTACCATACCATTAAGTTCACTATATGGTTTGAAGTTTGCCCGAATTATCAATTTGATGTTTATAATAAAATTATATTTCACTTATATGACGAGTCTTTGGTGGTTTTTTAAATTATTATGTTTTCATTTAATCTTATGTATGATGTATTTTATATAGATATTTATGATGATGAACTTTCTATGTATACATATATTTATTTGAATGTGTATAAAAAATATTGGAAATTACAAATGATGATAAGCCATTTATTCAAATTTAAAGTTGAATTTATCGTTATAATTGAATAATTGTATGATTTTGATGTATATGAGTTGTATTACTAATTCTATAAAATTTATAATAATATATATCAAACATTTATATATTTTATAACTAAATTAATATATTTTATATTACTATTTAATTATGAAAAATACTTTGAACAAATAAATAAAATTTAATACTTATGAACCTTATAATTATCAATCTTATAAATGGTTATTATGGAATCGAAGAAAATAAAATAATAAAAATTAAATTAAATGTGAAAAAAATACAAAAGATATTATGAAAATGCGTTTATGAAAATAGAGAAACCACCACAACCATAACCAAAAGCATCAAATCAAAAATAAAAACATGAAATACAATTCACCTACCTAGATATCCCCACACAAAATAACCAATCCATGTGCATAAGAGAAGGAAATATATATATTTTTGGATTGAAACCAACAGAAATACTACGACAAAAAAATATTAAGTTATAATATAGAAATCACATGTGTAAAATGCAATGTGAATGTCAAATGGTATGTTATTTGGTTTAGAGGGATAGTTATTACTTTTGTAGTTGATGTTGATAAGGGGTGTAATTGGTTTTGTAAGTGTAGGAATACGAGATGAAACATTGTTTATAAATGTGTTTTAAATATTTGTAATCTAACTGTTATAAAGAGAAAGTGATCTACTACCCACAAAGTTTGCGTGAATTTGAAAGTGAGTTGGAAATATTTGGAAGAAGCAAACATCATAATCTTGTGAGTTTGCATGGATATATTCACTTTCTCAACATGGAAACTTGTTGTTTTATGATTACATGGTCAACGAAAATATGTAGGAAATCCTACACGGTGAGTAAAATGATTATGTTATGAAGAAAAATGGATTTGTACAATGTAATGGGGAAAGTTAAGAAGAATATATGGATAGAGTAGTATATTATAGTGGAAATGAAATTGTTAAACTTACGAATTTTATAGAAAATGTGAATTCAATGCCCCTTGACTGCTTTTGGCATATCCTCACCCAAAACTCGACTATTATAATCATCGAGGGCATTAACATAAACTCAGTATACAAGGGTGGATAAAGAAAATGGAATTTGAGGCAAGCTCTTTGGCATTGAATAATATAAACTATGCTCACCAAATTCAAAACCTTGTTGACTTCAAATACCCTCGATTTTCAAAACCAATACTAACGGGTCATACCAAACAGGGCTTGAAACTGTTCATACCTAAATTGTTTATGGGTTTTAATTGATTTCAATGTGGGACTTCCATTAAATCATTATGACCATTAAGAAGGCAATATGCAATCTAAACACTTGATTTAGAGGGATAGTTATTAATTTTATAGTTGATGTTGATAAGGGGTGTGAATGATTTTGTAAATGTAGGAATATAGATGAAGCATTACAAGTCTTTTTTGTTAGGGTCATCTAATCTTATGCGTATATGAATTTGTGAATTGAAATATATATATCCATAAAATCCTATATGGATAAAACTTACATTTTCGAAGTTGTTCCAAAGCCACCACGGATCATGGAATGGGTCTATAAAGTTTTTATCGAGAGGTCCTAGGATTTCGTACTAGAACATAGATCAACAAAACATTTGGAAGTCTTTCATAGCTGTCATCTAGACAGTAAATTTCTCTCCAAACACAATTCTTAATAGCCTATTGGAAGTATCACCAAAAAATAAAAAATAATTGAACTCACAATGTATCTAAACTTATAATATATCCCAGCTCTATCAGAATTGCTCCCTTAATATTGTTTGAGGACAAATTCCTATAAAAGCAATAACATAATATTGCTAGACTCATTAGACCATGGGTGTATTATATATGCATGCTTAATGTGCTTGACATAACCCTTCCACAATCATCATATACATGATCGATCAACAACACAAAATAAGTAAGGCTTCCAAGCTTCTGAAATTCAAGAGGCATTGTTCCATTCAATCGATTACCATGCACGTTGCTATAACCAAAGGCAACATGCAAACTTAGAAAATCTTAGAGGACAACATTTTCGCTAAAATTTTACTCTTTCAATTCTATGTTAGTTGATGAAACTATAGAACATTTTCATATAGTCCCTTACAAGTAACTCAACTTTGTCATGTTTCCCAACTCAGGTGGAATAGGTCATGTAAGATTGTTGATTGTTATTGTGAAGATACCTGATAAGAGCAAAGAAAATTAAGACAAATCAATTACATCTTGAAAGCTGAGCAATAATCTTAAGTTGAATTAGATGAGAACTTTAAAAAAATCAACTTACAACTTTCATATGTGGGAAGGTTTCCCAAGATGGGAGGAATTACAGAGCTCATATAGAGCAAGTGCTTGCATGAGCCCAAGGACTTCTAGAATCCTCCCTATCATATTGTTGGAGATTCATTATTGTACTTTCTAGTTGTAAAGATGGTGCAAAATTAGTGAATTAAATGTTTCTTGAAGTAATTTAGATGCAACAACTAGTACATAAAGTTCAAGTCATTAGATGTAAGACTCGAAATACATCGATCGGGAAGGGGTCTACTTTCGAGAGGATCTTTGTATGGAAGGGCCCCGAGATACTTTAATAGTTAACACTCCAATTTACAGGGGTAAATCAATTCAAGCAGGTTAGATGGTCATGATGCTTTAAAGAGGCACTCACATGTTAAGCATAAGAATTTCTATATAGTAAATACTAAATATCATATCTAAATCCAAAGTTTAGAACCCAAAATCCTAATGCAATCAAATTACAGAAGGGCTTATCAAACACTATCGGCCCAACCCCAACCCATATGAACACAAATACTTAGGCTGTATTTACATAAAGATCTCACACTGTATTTTTATGCAGAGATCTCAGAATATTAATATAATTCCTTTTAACATGCACATCAAAAACTAAAAATATTAAAAACCAAAACTACTAGCATGTGCATCAAAAAACTAAAAACCAAAATGGCTAAAAAAATTAAAAAGCTAAACCGTCAAAACACACGTCAAAATTAACCGCATGTCAAAAATGTCTAAATGTTAGTCAAATTAAAGCTAGTCTCGTGAATGTCCGCAAAACACCTTTTCCATAGGGGGAATTCCTTTGGCTTAAAGAAAAAAATAAAACTAAACTATGAAAAGGGGAAAACATCGATTCGCGAATAAGAATGCTCATATCTCCTCAACAAATAAAGTGCATATTAGATGTGGGTAGATTTGAGAGAAGTTTCTATGGTATTTCCATATTGTATATAACTAATTTGGGTTAACGATATGGAGGTTTCTTATATTCTTGTTTGGATCCTTAATTTTTTGAACATGATGGGAACATTTTGAAAGTAATGAAGGGAATGAATATCCCTATGACTATTCCTTTTTAATACCATGTGATTGAAGTGTAAGTGTGTGTGTGTGTGTGTGTGTGTGTGTGTGTGTGTGTGTGTGTGTGTGTGTGCGTGTGTGCGTGCGTGTGTGTGTGTGCGTGCGTGTGCGTGCGCGTGTGCGCGCGTGCGTGTGCAGGCGCGCGCGCACGTGCGTGTGCGCGTGTGTGGATTAGGACATTTCTATTGCTATTGATTATTTGTGAGAGGAAAAATGAAATGAAATTAGAAACTAAGGATTGTCTTTCTATTGGTTATAGAGGATAATAATGTCTTAGTGATAGATATGAATAAATGGAAGAAAATATTTATAGGTTTCTAAACGGGAAATGATATGTCAATTTTTGGGCACAAATATATCTATTGAGAATCTATCTCGAGTGGAAAGAATAAATCCCATAGAGGGAATTCCATTTCAAGATCTAGAATGGGTTATATTTTATACTATTTATCATCATTTATGGTCAAATTATGAGGTATAGATAAATTTAGAGGACATTACATGTACTCCTTAATAACCACTATCTTAAAATACAATTCAAACTATAATAGGATTCATATTGATATTGAACTTAAGGATTCCTCTCTTAAGAACATGACCTTGAAATATTAGTGGACATATTTGTTCCCATCGATTACCCTTTTAAATCTAGAAGTTGTCTATGATATAATTATTTGGCACATAAATTTATATGATAATTAAGATAAAAATTTAAAACCAATTAGATTCATCCATTCATGGATTTCTATAAATTTACGGCGTTTATTGGAAAGTAAAGTTGATATGTATCCCTATGCTAGAGGCATTTTCATCATATTTTTCAATCTTGCCATTTGCTTATGACACTTTGTGATTTCCATCTTTCAACCAACTTAAATTGAAACCTTCTCTATCCATCCTCAATGGATCAAATTTCCCCACCTTCTATTACAATTTTGAGGAGGTCTTCCTTTTATCCATTGTAAATTATTTAGATGGATTTGTGGTCTCTTGTCCTAAAACCAGAAATACAACCACACAACATTTACACTTATTTTGGTATTAATATATGGATACCTCGATTGACCTATTGACAACTATTGAGCTCAAGGTTCATGAAGAGACTTGGAATCATCCCTAGACAATGAAGGGTATCCCTTCAAATGCATGAATTATTTTGATTTAGTGTACATTGCTTGATTTAAGGAGTTTGAAATGCAAAGTGAGTGGAAGAGTTTTGTGGTGGAATTATGCCCTTACCTATCATTTGGTTTTGAATGGTAACACAAATAGTGACTCGATATGATTCACAATGGTAAATTTAGTAGATATTGTGTCAACAACACAATTAGAGGAAAAGGAAGAGTTATTGTCCACAACTACGTAATAAAAGAATTGTGGATTAAAGGAGGTTTATTGGGTTTTCCTTAAATTGGTGGGAAGAGAAGGGGCTCTGGATTAACCAATAGATTTATTTGGTGAAGTTTTTGAGTCTCTTCTATAGGAAGAACCACTAAAAAAGTTAAAAGGGAACATTATATCCCATGGTGGAACTCATCCTATCATGGTATCCTCAATGGAATATATAAATGACTCAATGTTGTGGGTAAGAAGATAAAAGGAAAACAAATATGACCTTGTGTTTTTAAAAAAGGTGACTTTTGTAGAATCTCAACAATTTATTTGTGTCTTTTTGTAGTCTAAATACTACTCTTTGATTATATAGGTGTTATTTATTTTCATAGGACATGTCTCGGTGGGATTTTAGGGATGTTTTCCAAATTTCTCATTTAGTAATCAAAGTATGCACTAGCTACTAAAGAAATTAACAACTCAGAAAAGATAGAGGATTTATGTTACCCACATGTTACCTCAGATGTTTGATGCTTGATACAGGTGTTGAATGATGGATCTTCACTACGAGACCTGCAAATAAGATAGACTAAACTTGTTTTTTTATTAGATAAATATGTGCGGGGGTTTCTTGACTAAGAAGTTATAATAATATTTTGACATCCTTGGTGGATGTCAACCCCCATTTATTTAAAAGGATGAAATCAAACAAGTGCTACAAAAACATGCGAAAACAATAAAGCAACACTTGAATCTAGAAACCGATTAAAATGGATTTCAAGTTGATTATATGGAAATGACTATAAAATAATTTTTACTGTTCTAGGTCGACGGTGACCCAAACCATGTAGAGGTAGGTTAATGATGACCTAGGAGGATGGATGTGAAGTTGTAGATGAAATATACTGGACACTGCAAGGTTTGAGCATGATTTGGAAGATGATAAGGACTCTGTAACTACTATAAGAGGATATGAAGAAGAGAACCAGAGGCATGAAGGTAGGATAAAGGATGAAAAAGAGAAATTGGGATAGATTATTGGATAAAAATGCCCAGGTAGATGATGATCTGGAGGAATCGGTGGATCAGTGTGGTAGGAAAATACCAATCCAAGGACGATAAGATGAAAATGGTAACCTACAAGCAAAAGGAGTTGTGGGAGAGGGCTGTTGGGTATTTCCGAAGCTTATATGTACCTGCGGGATGGTAGAAGCAAAGGATATATGATAATATGATAAATATATAGAAAGGAATGCGATATTTTTAGAAGATCTCACAAACGATGATCGTGAGAGATGTAAGCATGTTGGAGGAATGTCTAAGAACTTTGTGGATGTATCATAACTTCTCAGGCACGAGGATTCTCAGGTTGGGAGAAAACTTGAAGATTGCAAGCATTTGATTTTGTGATTTCTTGATAATGAATAGAAAGGAAGAAGTCAATTTTATAGGGTCGGAAGTGACTAGGTTGGGGCAACCTTGTTTTTTCGAGTAAAGTTACCAATGGACATGATTTTTGATTTTGACGGGATGTTTTTATTTTTAAGGATTGGATGAGTGCTTTAAAGCATGTAGGTGAGATTAAGTTTCTTGGGGATGAATTTAAGTTGGTTAGGGCATAAAAATAGATAGGGTAAAAGCTAAAAAGTAAGGTGATTTTTGTGTAGGATAAAAGCATCCTAATTAGAAGGTTGGTTAGGGAAATGAGAAAATGATTAATTAATTAATTAATAAAGATGGGATAATTGGGCATATGAAATATTAAAAATGATTAATTAATTAATATCACTTAATTAATTAATAAGGATTGGGATGGGCATTTAATTAAATAAGGGGGATGATTGAATAAATATGTGCACATAGGTGATGAGGGTATAGATACTGAATTTAGGTGTCTACATTTTCCCCCTTTTTGTTGAGTGGCTTGGCTGCTAGAAGCCATGAGACAAAAACAAGAAGGGTTGGATGAGGATAAAGGATTGATGATGAGCTCCCCCTCAAATGGGGGATCGATGACATCAAGGGAAATCGATGATGCATTTGAAAAATGGTAGATGATGAAAGGCGGGTGGGTGATGAAAGGATGGGTAAAATGATTACCAAGGAAAGATGCCTCAGGAAAAAAGGATCGTAATAATGATGGAAAAATATTGTGGTGACTCCAATATCGCATCGGTTGGGGATAATTGTGGTCTCAATGGAGATAGACAACAACATTTTACGGACCGTTAGTGGGTGAAGATCAGCGTGGTATGGATGCATGTCGGGATGACCAACGGGTCATAGACAAGTCATCAAAATATGCATAACTATATGTGAAAAGTATGTGAAATCCTTTACATGAGGAATCAAGTGAATAGATATGTGTCCATAGGGAAAAGGATGAATGATATGGTGCCCAATGGGACAAGAAAAATGTCCAAGAAGGAAAAATAAAAAAGAGAGTGATGAAACAATATGCCCCAAAGGGGGAGAACTTGGCACCGTAAAGGCAAAAAAAGAGGAAAAGTAAAAATATTCCCCAAGTGGGGAAAGGTATGGCCGTAAAGGAAAAAAGGTATGCCCCAAAAGGGGAAAATCATGGCCACAAAGCTGGACTTTGATGAAAAATAATGGTGCCCCAATGATGGGTGCAAATATGGCTACAATAGTGGACTTGATATAATGAATGTAATGCCCAAATGAGAAGATGAGTATGGCCTCAAAAGAGGACTTCATGCGTAGATTGAATAGGATTATAAAATAAAATTCCCAATAGAGGAGTGATTATGGCCATGAGTGCGGTCTTATGGAATAAATATGATTAACATGCCCGAAGGAAAAAGAGATGGCCATGAATGTGGACTTGAAGAGTATTTATGCTCAAAGAAAGAGATAGTTGAAAATGTTGTATGAAAATGCCCAAAGGGGAAAATAGAATTGACCATAAATGTGGATTTAAGGTCAATAAGAGATGATGCCCTAGAAAGGGATGCTAGAAAGGAGGAGAAAACCCAAAATGGTAGGTGTTAAGGCTAATCGATGACAAATGAGGCCAATCGACAACAAACCAAGGGGGTTGACGGTGACTAGATGTTGGTGGGCTATATAAGCCCAATGGTTGATCGAAAATGCTTATTTTCACACGTAAAGTTGACAAGAGAGAGCAGAGAAAGAAAAGATAGATTGAGGAAATTAATGCTACTTTGGAGATGTGATGAAACATTAAAGGGTATGGAGGATGGTGAGTAACAAAACTCACATTGGTTTTCATTTAATTTAATGTTTTATTTATTTTTAGCATTTTTTTGTAAAAAGTGGATGACACTATGGGAGGTTGGCGGCGATCTAGGAGGTTCGACGTCGATTGGGCCCTAAGGCACATCGAATGACTTGAAAACATGTCGAATGGACCTGGGTCAGTGTCAAATAGGGTTTGATTGGATAGATTAGGGTTTAGATTGAAATTTGGATAAAACTTTGGATGGATTTTGGATGAGAGGACTAATGTATATTTTTTTGTTTGTGATTCTAGGATAGAGAGACCTTATATTTGAGAGATCAGGTGTGAGTTCTATTTGAGTAGATTAGAAGGGATGTGATAGATGTTGAGTGGGATCATCCATCTGTTGTTGGATTAGGTGGATTTATACATTATCGGAGGATCCGATATGTGGGGCTTATGATTTCTTTGGTGGAGAGGTGGGACATGCATACATGTACATTTTGGTTTAGGATAGGGGATGACTATCACCCTTGAGGATATATATTAGATTCTTAGACTATCGATACAAGAGGAACAAATAGTTCACATTACTAGTGATGATAGATTAGGAATTTTGACATGAATATTTGGAGCCCATGTTCCCCATATCAAATTTTCTTCAAGGGCTTTCTCCTATGAGCAGAGATATGAGGCTAGGGTGGAATGCAGTCAATTGATTTGCATGGTTATAATGGCCATGTCTTGTTATGCCTTTCCAAACTCAGGAGGAGCTTGATTTTCATGGGGATTGACTAGTGTAGTAGTTGATATTGTTGATTTCTAGACTACATTTTCATTTGGGACTACACTATTGGCTCAAGTTTACCATGAACTATCTGGATACTGGCGGAGTAGGAGATCAGGGTTAGATGTATGCTTCTTGCTACACTATTGGGCCTATAAGCATATCGTAATGATTAGGTCACCAGAGCTTCCATGGGTCACAGGAGACCACATTAAGCTAGAGGTGGGATTTATAAGATGGAGGGATGATTAGGCATTCGAAACAATGGTGAGAGAGGGGTGGATTGGTACGTAGATATATTTATAGAGGTAGATGTTAATCATATCGGTGGTGACCATATTTGGATTTACTCACATGGCCTAGTGTGGATGTGGTGTTATTGGGGATGAGGAGGATGAGATGGGTGCGGGGAGATGGCCAAGATGATAGAGGTCATTCGTTTTGATAGGGTGCGGTGAAATTTTGGAATCGTTCGATCATTGCCCCGGGATCCAATTTTTACAAGAGGAGGAGTTGGACGAGAGAGTTGCCAAAGTCCTACTATTGTAGACCCATTGGAGGAGGAGGCTTTACCATGGGATGATGATGATGATGTGGGAGTAGGAGTAGGGTACTCTGATTGGCACACGATAACATGGGCAGCTCGGGTGGTTGAGGAGGAAGGAGATGGAGGTTGAGATTGAGGTGTCTCGGAGAGGAGGTGGAGATAGAACATGGGAGGCTATAGAGGTGGCATGATTGCATCTTGAGTTATATTAGATGAGAGTAAAGAGAGACACAACCTTTAATTAGGTTTAATTTAATACAATTTATAGAAGCTATTTATCCTAATTAACGGTTTATGTAAGGTGGGATGCAAAAATTTCGACTACTATGACCCTTTGTGTTTTAATCTTTAAAGGCTATTCTTCCCATAAAAAAATTCAATTATTCATCCTTTCCGGTGACCAGGTGGCATTGTTTATCAATAAATATATTACTTATGAAATTTGAAACAGAGTAGCTAATTCTTAGCATTAAATGAGGTTTTTAGATGAATCCACCTATACTTAATTTGATTACTTATCTGTTAAAAATTTTGTTTTTGGCTGGTCAATTTTAAGCTTGTTTTCTTCTTTAGAATGATTATTGGTAATCATAAATATATTTTTGCAATTATGGAGGAAAGCCCTTTCAAATCCAGATTCAACATACCTAGTATTGCAAACACTCCATCTCCATATCATTGTATAACCTTCTCAATCTCTTGCGTAACTAATTTAATCACTAGGTGATAGATTGACTAGTTGAATGTCTAAAGGTATGGAAGAGACACACACATAGGAAGTCTATGTGAACAGATTTATGTTGCTTTTTCATCCTTATTTCTTGACATACAAATTATGTGCATACAATTTCATGTTTCCTTTTCATCCTTTATATTACATCTCACAAATGGATTTAGAAGTGGAGAATGTTGATGTGTAATTACTCAAATAGAGAGTCACATTTGGTACTTGCATTTCAAATCATTCGGAATGGTTTGAGATGTTTACAAGCTTAAGGATATGATTGAATATCAACAACTCAAAAAATAATTGTACAACAAGCAATAATGATTCAAAAGTGTTGGTGCATTGCGATAGATTACACAACATATGTATATTCTATGTAGAAATGTTGCATGTTTTGAGAGCATTGTCTTCTTTGCTTTGAAATAACAACAATTTTGTTAATGCAAGTAAATGATCTGTTAGCAATTTTTTTGTGAAAAATAATAAGTATAGTTTCTAATTTTTTTCCTAAGTTGAAACATCAATGTCATAAAAATAGTGAAATGCATTTTTTTATTATTTCATGAAAAATATAGTGTGGGAATATCAAACATATACAAATAAATAAAAATAAAATGACTAACACACATGATGGAATAGATGGTAAACAATTTAATGAACTTCAATTATTTCCATTTTCAATACCATAAAAATTTAAACCTTAGTCCCAAGACTTCATAAAATTGTGTCACCCCTCAATATGTTAGTTCTAACATAGGTACACAAAAAAGCATTTGATTGTGTCTAAGCTTGGCATATTAGTTCTTATACATTCATTTGCATTTAATAGTGAACTCCATGTTTTTGTTGACAATATGCTTTCAATTATTAAGGAAATAGTTGTTTTCAAATTTAATCCTTTTTTAAAATTAGGTTTGTAATGTTTTCAGAGAACATGAAATTAAATTTTTGATGCAAATGTTCTAATGTTTCTTCATCTAATTTATGAAAATTAAAACAAGTCAAATTTAAAAAATTTGAGTAATGATGGTGGGTTTTTAGTTAAGAGTGACTTGAAGAACATAATCGATGCTATAATAGTATCATCTTAAAATGTCATTTTAGTCTAATAAAAATAAATTACATAATTTACGATGCCAATGAGTCTTTGCAAAAATTTCTAAAGAAATTACTTGATACTAATATAGTCATTTTACCTTAAGTGAGATAACCCAAATGCATTTTATGGTCATCATAGTCCAAAGACATTTAACATATGCGTTGTATAAAATTCAAATTTAGAAAGAGCAAAAATATGTCACAAACATTATGAATTCAATTAATAGTTAATTTGAATTTTCTTACAAAGGTTCCTCTAGACCGCATGACCATGGATAAGGCAATAATGGAAACATGAATGCGATTATGAGATTTTTTTTTAGTAAAGTGGCATTTTGGCTAAAATAAATGAGAACACCTAGCATTATGCTCAAAATTTATTTAATTAAAATAAAATTCCAAGAGATAAAATCTACATCACATCTTTACTTATAAAGCTTTTATAAAAGGTAATGAAAATGATGGCACAATGATGGATGATAGGTCAATTTTAAATTTGGGCACCAATAAAGTTCTTTATAGCCTTGGCTTTTGTGAAGAAGAATTTACAATTTTAGAAACAATCATTAAGGGTAATGATGGTATGGAAAATGAATTTTTAGGTTACCTAATCTTTAATTCTGTAAGTAGGCTCGAATAAGGTTGAAGTATATTTCTATATAGTATTTAACAATGGAGTGGACATGCTATTTGGAAGGCATGTTATTTTCAATTATGTATCAATGCATGAAATTTAGATATGAATAAATGGTATCTATTCAATGAAAATGCATATATAAAAGAGAAGAACAAGAAGTTGGATCAAAATATGAATCAATTGAAATTCCAAGAAATGAAAATTTGAGACAAATGTTTAATGCAAGAAAGAACAAGTTCTCAAATGTACTACAAGTTCTCATAAAATCAATTAAAACATTTTAAAAGTATGTTGGCATGATTTAATCATTTTAATATCAATTAAAATAATAAAAAAATCAATGGGATATGAGAGTGATTCTTCTACATAGAAAAACATTCATGATGACCTCTTAAGGGACAATTCACTATTGCTTAAATTTTTAACATCTTGAAATTACATTTTCTCTTCACATTATCTCTTATTTCCTTCATATTAATTCTTTACCTTCATGACACTGAGATTATTTTGATAATGCTCTTTAGTTTTTATCTTGTTTTGTTCACAACTTGTTTTAATCTTCTTAAATTTTGAATGTTATTTTTCATTTTCGATTTATTTCATGACCAATCAATTTTAGATTGTCTTTTCATAAATATATGCATTATGATGCCCAAATTCTTGGTCTTGTTTATTCACACACACACACACACACACACACACACACACACACACACACACACACACACACACACACACACACACACACACACACACACACACACACACACACACACACACACACACACACACACACACACACACACACACACACACACACACACACACACACACACACGCACGCATGTGTGTGCACATGCACACGCACGCACACGCACACACACGGAGCACACGCACACGCGCGCGCACGCAGCACACACACACCTGCGCAAGCACGCACACACGCGCACGCGCGCCCACACACACACACACACACACACTTACACTTTGTGTGTGTGCATGTAACTACAAATATAGAAAGGGATGGGGAGGTGTCCATTCTCTATTAGTTGAGAAATTTTGTGAATTTTTTTATTTATATGCGAATTTTGGGCATTTGGGTTCGTTGATCATTTTGGATTTTGGGAGCTTGAATTGGAGGAAGAGAGATTTTAGTGGAGATTTGGTTGGGCTTTTTTAAATGAGGGAAACTTAAAGTTGAGATAGTTTTCTTTTTCTCTTGTTTGATCT
Organism: Taxus wallichiana var. yunnanensis; assembly: GCA_018340775.1. Classification (NCBI taxonomy): domain Eukaryota; kingdom Viridiplantae; phylum Streptophyta; class Pinopsida; order Cupressales; family Taxaceae; genus Taxus; species Taxus wallichiana. The sequence goes on from CM031244.1 coordinate 679,426,964, forward strand.
CCCTTAAAATAGAGGAAAATTCTTTCCTTGTTTACTTGATTTTATTGTGAAATTTGATTGTTGTCTTGATCTTAGAAGCTAGTTACATGGGTGTATGTAAATTATTTGGGAAATTTTTTTCCCTCTTTTTCTTTATGCTTTCTTTCTTCTTATTTTCTTTTTGAGCTGCACTTTTTGTGTAATTGTGAGGATAGTTTTGAGTATTATTATTTCACCCAATAGGTCGAATATGCGAGCTTTTGAAGTAGGGAAGAGGGGATGACATGAGCAATTTCTCTTGGCTTGTTGGACACTCCCATTTTGGTTTGTTGGTTAAGCCCATAAGATTTTTGGGTGGAATTGATGGGCATCTCATGGGTTCTCACACCTCTCTCCATTGTGTTCTTATTTCTAGATTGATGTTCATTGCATTTTGCAATGGTGAAACTTCATGTGAAGTTTGATAAGCCACATTTCTCTCTTGTTGGAAAGGGAGTCATAACCAATTATTCACTTGAAAAATTAACTGTTATAAGACTTAGAAATATTCCTCATAATGTTCATTACCTTTGAGAGCATGTCTACCTTCTCTTCCCTTCTTGGATTTCTTTGAGCAATTCTTGTGAAATGTGTGAAGTTATGTTGGAGTGTGAAATTTTAAATTCTTAGAAAACATCCTTTAATGTTGTTTTGAACTATTTTACTATTCCCTCTCGACATTTTTTTCATATAGTTAGGGCATGTCTCTTTCCCTTAAATGGCTTGAGGAAGCTATGCTTGATACTCATAAGATGAATGTTTGGTGACAATGCCAATTGATGGGAGGTAAACACTTCTTACTTAGAGATCTTTATAAAATGGAGCATTAGAGCCTTCTGGTTTTGTTGGAGGTTATTGGGAAATGATATTGGACATAGTTGGTGATTTCATTTTTGTATTTGTTTTAGGATATGAGATTTATGTGCTTTTTGGAAGTTTTACTCTTATTGGAAAAGTTGGATTTATTTTAAATGCTTGTAAGAAATTATAATTAATATTTGTTGTTTATGTAGTTCCCACACCTCTCTTGAAGAATTTACTTGATATTGTAAGCTCAATGTTATTTAAGAATTTCATAGGAAGAATGATTGAGAAAAATAGTATGTTTATTCCATTTAGGCATTGAAAAAAATTGTACTAATTTACAAGTAGCCCTCAAGTCCTAATACAAGTGAATGAACTGAATAATTCATTTTATTTATGAGACTTATCTCTTTAATGAGGTGAAAATACAAATGTTTTTTTAATTTATCGGTAAATACTTTTTACCAAAGCTATGAACCAAATATATTAAACAAAAAATATTCATTAAAATATAAGTGTTACCACAATGGTAACAAACAAATTAAATAATCTAGTTTTGTAAAATATTTACTAAAATTTTTCTTTAAAACTAGGAATACCAAGCAGACAAGTCTTCCAAAACAAAAGGATGATTTCTATAGCCCAATAAAAATACCCAACTCTAATGTGGTTTATCAAAAACCATGTAGAAACTATAAACAAAACTTCAATAACAAAAAAATCTACAACAAATGACATCTGACCAAAGTCAACACAAGGCCAATTACCAAAATATTCCATTGCATAAATAATTCTTCCATATCCCAATCAAAATATCCAAACAATATTTTGCGGTAAAAAATAGATCAACTGTAAACAAGACCAAAATACCTAAAATCAAGAATCTACACTGAAAATATTTAGTGGTCCAAGTTCAATCGCTTCCTTAACACTTCAAATCCTTTCACATCCAAAACCCCAAACTTGTACTACAATTGGCCCAAAACCTTCATAGCCATAGTTGAGAACTTCCACATTCATAATCCTAACATCACTAAAAAGAGTCACCAAAAGAACCAAATTTATCTTTTGCAGCTATAAAATAGCCTTGACTCTCATTCCATTAAAAAAATCAACACAAAACAACCATCCCAACATTGAAGAACTCAAATCCAACATGATGCTAATATGTAATATTAGATTTAGCATTAAAAGAAAAATTAGACAACTAAATCTATCCTTGCCATGGATAAATAAGAAAGGGTTTCAAAATGCCCAACAAGTGCACAAAATACCAAAATTATCAACCCTCAAAATGGACATAGATCGAATCCGCAACCAAAACTAAAATAAATAAGACATTATGATTTACTTAAAAACATAAAATATTGCCTCAAAAACATGCTATATGAGCTTAAAAGACTATTCTATTTCCCATAAGGTCATTCTTACCCTTGTGAATTCTCCGATCTACATGGATCACGATGACAAAGAGAAACCCTTTAATTCAAAACAAAATCTATAACAACAAAAATATAGTGGAGAAGCCATACCATCTTCAAAAAGACTAAATCTATTTAGCTAGGTAGAAACCAAGGGAAATTAAGAGAATTTTTACTTGAAAAAAACCCAAATCAATTCATAAAAAAAATTCTAAGCACAATATAAATTAAATCCCTAGATCTAATAGGATCCATAAAGGAGTGTCGATTTGATGTAAAATATATTTTTTAGAAAGATAACAAACAACTGAAGAAGTAGAAACACAATTTCCCAGAGTTAACAAGAGGAAATGTGAGATTGTGGATAAAACCCTAATTGGTTAAGAGATACTGTCAACCATTTTTGGTGATCATGGTGGAGAGGTACACAATTTTTTTTCAGGTCACTCATTTTCAATGGATGATTAGACAATACACATGCAATGAGAAGTTAGGAATCAAGATCTAGGATTCCCATTCCACATATAGGATGCCATTCCAGTTGTTGTCTTCATTGAAATCATGCATCAACCATTGAATACTATTACAGGTTCCTGATGGAGATGGGAATGACACCTTACATAAAAATGGACATGCTAAAACAACAGGAATCGGGTTGCAGATTTGAAATTCTTAAGTATGGAAGCACGGTTTGGATTGTTCATCCATTAAGTTCTTAAGTTTTAAATGATTCGAAAAGGTATAAACTATTTGTTTTTAATTCCTTATGATTATATACAAGTGTATTAGACAATTGAGTTTTCAGTTGTTCTTTTAGCTATGCAAATGAAAAGCAATCTAAAGGAAACAATGAAAGTTCATTGCATAAAATAATTGTGTATATTCATAATGAAATTATACACATTTCCCCACACAAGCCATGGGATAACACTACATACTATAAGGAATATAGATATATTTAAAACTTAAAATGTAAGGAAGAAAAGGGGACCCATCATTTCCTAAAAGACGAATCCCCTTCCTTAAAGCTGCTTTACTCCAAGCTTGATTTGATGTTGTTCTGTACACTTGAAAGAGGAAAATAAGGTTATGTTATAGCTTAGGGTTTCTTTTCTTCATTAGATTTTCAGCTTCAAATGTATTTGTATTCTTTATCGATAAGAAAAGTACTAGAAAATACTCTTAAAAAATGCATTTACAAGAAAAGTTTATAGAAATGATTACAATTTACCTTTAATAGTTATGTATAAAAAGCATTAAATCAAGATAAAGAGAAAGACATAGTTCAGAGAAGAATAAATCATCATGCATTCTCAACTATATATGCATAAATCAAGAGTACTTTCCAGATTTTACAAGCTTAATGAACAAGTATTGCAAAAATGAAAGAAGATCTCATTCAAGTGCAAATCATGATGAGGAGACAAAGTTCTTGTTCCCATTTTTTTCATTCGGGTACAAAACAAGAAATAGAGCTCAAGGTTGCCAATGAAAAACAAAAACAACTAGTTTTCTTCCTTCTTTTATATGTAAAGAATAAATATGAAAAAAGAGCAAAATCCCTCATACATTTTGTAATGTACAAATGTGAAGATACAATTTTTCCATCTTGTGAAAACAAGTTCCGATAAATGAATAATTTTTTAGATCTGGAAGAGTCTATTTTTGCACAAGAGTGAGATTAAAATTGTAGAGGAACATAATTTCAAAGCACGTAAAAACTATGTCCACACATTTCTGAGTTCAAATTTTCATATGCAAGTCCCTAGATCTAGAAATGAGTGAAAATGAAGTTTGCAACCATCAACTTTATACCCATCAACTGAAGAAGAAGAAAAATGTTATTAGGAAGATCATAGTAGCCCATGATAATGGTAACCACCTTCAATATGGTCAAATGAAATGGATTGTGCTAGGTTGATTTCCAAAGATGAAGCATTGTTGACAAATAATGATACAAGGAATGCTTGTGTTGCGAATGTATCAACAAGGAATTGTCTCAAGTCCTTTTCGTGAATACCACAAATGAGTGGTATGCAGACATCATGTACTTCCTCACCTACGATGAGTGCCCTCCTCATCTTGATCACAAAAAGGAACCTCAAGCTAAGGTCAGCCAAATATGTGATACGGAATCACATGCTTTACAAGAGGGGATTTGAAAGATGCTTATTGAAATGCGTAGAGAAAGAGCAAAAACATCACTATTTAAAGGCATACCATGATCAAGCATGTAGCGGAATTTTTTTGCAATGGTAAATGCCCAAAAATCCTTTGTGGTAGGTATTACTAGCATACCTTGTTCGCGGATGCCCAAGAATGGGTCTCCAAATGTGAAACATGTCAATAATTTGTGTAGAGACCACAAATCGCCACACTTCCCCTCGATTCGGTGGTTATTAAATAACCATTCCAACAATGGGGACATGATTTCATTGGTGTTCTAAACCCTCAATGAAACTCATGTCATACCCATGTGCTCACAAAGGACTAACTATTTCACAAATTAGGTATAAACCATCCAAGCCAAACAGGCCAATAATAAAACAATGTGCAATTTCATCAAAGAAAACATCATTGTCCATTTTGGTATCTCCCAAAATATCATGGTACCTAATGCCACATATTTTTCCTCCAGGGATCTTATTGAATTTTGCTATAGCTATGGAATCTCTCTGTCACATGCATTAAACTATTACCCGTATGGGAATGGTCAAGTGTAATCTATCAACAAAAAAATTATGACCATAGTCCGTAAGATGGTGGATGAAAATAAGAGGAATTGGCATAAAAAGCTCTACGATGCATTTTGGGAAGATAAAATAACTCCAAAGAAAGTAATTGGTATGTCACCATTCCAATTTCTCTATGGGATTGAGGCAAAGATTCCATCCACGCTTAAAATGCTAGCACTCAAATTGCTCTAGGGAGTGGAAGATGGGAAATATTGTGATTCTATTGACAAAAGGATTTTGTTTCTAGAGAAGCTCGAGGAAGATAGGTTAAAGGTGGTGGACCAAATCAAAGAACATCAATTGAAGGTCAAGACATTATTTTACAAGAAGGTGAAAGCTAGAGAGTTCAAAGTTGGAGACCTTGTCTTTCTTTGGGACAAGAAAAGAGAACCCAAGGAAATCCATTGGGAATTTGATTTGTTGTCACTTTTCCCATTCCATATTCACGAAACTTGTGGAGAAAATGTTTTCTATCTATCATATTTGGATTGTACACGCTTAGAGTTTCCTCGCACAGAAATATTTGAAATTATACAAGCAATGAAAGTGAGTCGCCCCCTTATTATACCATAGGAAATTTAGGTGTGTGTTTCCTTTTCCCGCTATGTTCATTCTTTCCCTTTCATGTGTTGTGTGTTTCCTTTTTTTGTGTGTGTGGGGTACTCCTTTCAATATATTTTTTGCTTTTTATGACTCTTTAGGCCAATGGATAACGCATTGGTCAGAATTTTAAACTAATATTATAGAGTTCCTTCTCATCTCATCCTCACTTTGTTTTATCCATAATAATTCCGCAAGTGATAGCCAATCGTTTTCTGTGTTTTGCAAGGGAAAAATTCAACTTGAAAACAAGACAATTATACCCTAGTATCGAAACTTTTCATTATAAACATTCCCAAACACCCCTCCAGATCATTCCATCCTCTATGTCAGGCCTATCCCCATTCATGTAATGCCCATGTCTATGATCTTAACCTTTCCCACGTGTTTAATACTTGAAAACAAGCTCGCATGATTCTTTCAAGACAATGTCTTTTAAGCTGGATCTTTCAGGTAAGTTCAGGAATGACTATTTTTATCCTTTCTATGGCTAATGCACATTATTTGAGGTATATTTTGAGTCATAAATTCATTAGGGGGTTTATTAATGATCCTATATCATTGTGTAAGTGATTTGGGAAGATTTAGGAAAAAAATGGAGATTCAGGTGCAAGCTCAACAAAAGTGGGTTTTGAGGCCAAAAGAGCTTACATTTTGAAAAAGCACACGAGATTTGGAGGATGATTTTAGGATCTCCAAGATGATATGGAGGTCAAACAATATATCAATGGAAATAATATTTAATTCCTACATGGTGGTAATTCCATATTTTTCACAACACCTATGAATTGTTTTCCTGACTCATTCTTTACACACATAATTGGCGATCCCGATTAAAAAGGCCTTTTTAAGAAGGTTGTAAGCTGAATCAGACCTTAAAACCCATCCCATTTTTCAAAAATTCCTTTTTCATTTAGAAACATATAAGGAATTTCCCAAAGATTCCTTTCGAGCTTCAAAACGTCATTTCAAACTCCTCTCCAAGGTACAAGCTTCATCCTTTGCAGAAATGTTTTCACCGCCACGTGACATCATGAGGCTAAGGCACACTTTTGGTATCCCTTAATATCTTTCCAAGGGGAAAATGGGGACTTGGAAATGTTCCCTCCCACCTTAGACCTCATGGACACACCATATGACCCTAGGAGGCTTCATTAAGATGTTTTGGCAATTTTCTAGCCCCCTCCGGACCACACATGTTTTCACTTGTCACCTGGCGATAAGGTGAAATTTTTGTGTCCTTTGTACCTTCCCAAGGGGAAAAGGGGGAAAAATCCCCCCACCTTGCCCCGCCAGTTCCTCATGTGCCCCAAAATCAGCTAGGGAAAAAGTAAAATTTTGGCGTCCCTTCATTTCTTTTCAAGATGAAAAGGGAACAAACACTTAGCCATTTTTCTTGATGCTTATAAAAACCAACACTTAGCCATTTTTTCACTCTCCCCATTCTACTCCCTTCCTACTCGGAACTTTGGTGAAATTTTTCCAGATTCCTCCATTTCCATTTTTTTCTTGTTGCATTCATCTCTCCATTTTACGTGATTACTGATGGATTAAGTTTCATAAAAGTACAAGTTTTAAAATCTCCAAGTTATTTTTTTCTAGATTGACTCTATAGTCCGTGAAGGAAAAATCTTCGTATCTTGCAAAATGGTGCACGGATTCAGGTGGGGTATTTTACATTCTTCATAATTTCTAAGTGCCCTTACAACCCAAGTGATAGCAATGACATTCACGACCCAAATTTTTTCACGTTGAAAAATCCCCGACTTCATGCCCTCATTTTGTAAATTTTTATTTCCCGTCATTTTGGTGATCGAATCAAGTTGAAAATTTGTATGAGAGATCATGAGAAAAAACATATACCAGTGGAGGTGGTTTTATTAAAAACCAAGGTCCGGAAAGCCACTTTCCAAAAATAATAAGTCTTTACACGAGAACTTACTATAAATAGTAAGATCTCGGTAGAGGAAAAATTCTTCAAAGGTAGTTTGTACAAGGAACAATGAAGCAAAATCAATAAATGCAACATCTTCATCAGCCTAGTTATCTCTTCTCTTCCCTCTCTCTCTTCCCCCTCCTCCTTCATTTTCTATTTCTTCCTTGGGGTTGTCCTTTTCACTTTTTCCTTTTCCCTATTTTGTCCTATTCATTTAAATGTGACTATAGTTGGCAATGTAATAAGTCACCCTTAATTAATAAAAGGGGACTTAATTCTATTCCTAGGAATATGAAAAGTCACATATTGTGAGGGACAAATGAAAATTCATGTGGGGGGTAGGTGAAGAGTCTTTCTCAACTCTATAAATTGTAATGGCTCCCTCATTCTTAAGGGTTGTCATTTTTGTATGATCAGGAGTAGATAACTACTTGTCAAAAGTAAAAGAGATATCAAATTTTCTCTATTCTCCTTCCTCTACGTTCTTCCATTCTCCTCTATATACAACTTTACCAAAGTATAAATGAAGAAGAAAGGATTTTATAATTTTCTTGATGAGGGAATTTATGAGACTTTATGTTCATAATTATATATTATCTTGATGTCATTAACAATTGTTTTCTTTCTAATTATGTATGATGATATGATCTGATTAATATTTTCAGGCATCTAATTTTCTACCTATAATATTAATCCCCCTTCCTTATTTTCCACTCCCTTTTCCCACCTACCTAGCAAATTGCTCCCTTACGAAAAATTGTAAGCATTTTCCACGGGTTTAGTGGAGTGTTCCTATTCAATCCCGACCTCTAGGCCACCCACACATTTCAATTTCATTCATGCAAAATAAATTCACCTTTACCATTCAAGTAGAGGGACCTAGATTCTCAAAGCATTGGCGGAAACCAACCAATTTTTCCACTTGACAAATTTTCTCACCAGCAGTGTCCAAATAAGGTACCAAATGATGTCGTGAAGATACACTTCTTAAAGTTAAAGGATATGTTAAGTTGTCAACATATCTCAAGATTTACCTTAAACTTGATCAATGGTATTCAACAAGCCCATAAAAATCCAATCACCCAAATATACTTTAAGGAACTTATGAATAAAATCTTGAAATTCTTGAACAAAAATATGCGAGAACATTGTTGGCGCATTATTTTAGGCCAAAGAGAAAAAATATGTAAGAAAAACATCTCCATTCATTTGAAAAAGTTGTTTTCTCCGGTATTCGTGTGTGATTCTTACCTGATGATAGCCTGAAAATCCATCAGTGAAATAATATATCTCGTACCCTGCAAAACCTTCTAGGATCTCCTCGGTGAATGGTGTGGGAAAAGGATCAATCAAGCATGAAACATTCAAAACTCTATAGTCAACAAAAATCCTTATTCTGCCATCCTTTTTAATTCTCATAACCATTGGGCTTATCCATTCAGACTCTTCAATGCCATAATGCCTACATTGAGATTTTTTTCAATTTCATCCTTCACCTTGATGCACAAATTAGGATTCATTCAGTAAGGTATTTTGTGAAACAGTCGCACACCATACTTGAGTTTTATTTTCATTTCACCTAATGATTGATGGAAAACCTTCAACTTGTGGTATCCCCTAGGAAATAAATCTTTGAATTTGTGCATAGTATCTCGAATATTTTTGCTACTTCGGTTTAGACCAATAGTCACAAATAATAACCTCTTTTGGTGCATCCTCCATCCCATTATTCACCTTGTTTATTTTTAATGGTGCATCATAGGCACGTTCTTGCTCATATGAAATCTTATACCTCACGTGCACCCTCTATGTGTTTTATGTCAAGATCCTCGACCTCTTCATCATCTATAAGATATACAAGCTTTCCCTTTTCCATTTCCTTCCATGCATGTCCCAAAAAAGTTTCTTGATTCCACCTTGTCATTGCTTGCTTGATGTTAAGCTTCACCAAATAACCAAGTTATAATATCTTTAGCCATTGACTTGTCCCCGATGTGACACACCTCATTATCTATAGAGATTTATGAACCAATAGTTTAGTAGAAAAGTAATCAAAAGTATGGATGATACACAAGTCAACTCATGTTGATTTTTTGTTTCCTAATTCAGCTCAACATGTATATACCAAGCACGTGCACACCCACACATTGTAGAATATAATTTATGCACCCACATGGATGGTGGAATAACATCTTTCCCTTTCATCCAATTTTTAGTTTTGGATGTGAGTCATGGGAGGTGTCTTCCCATGATATTTTGGTACAAGTGAAGGAAGTTTATTCCTAAAAAATCTTGTCAAGAAGGTCACTCTTATATCGTGCCAACCAAGCATGTTGTCCCTATGAGTAGCCCAAAAATATGTTGATGTACTTCTCAACATATACACCAACATATTTCTTCTACCCCCTCATTGTGTAGTTGTTCCTCCATTATGCATAAGAATGATTCAGGATTTTCTTATCGAGTGTACTTTAACAAATTGACCTTACCCAAATGCTGACTAGTCATCGAGTAATCACTCTTTTCACTCTTCCCCAAACCTTGTAACCGTATTACCGTACCGGTGATCCCAATTATCACAAGCCACTTTGGTAGTGTCACTTATGGATTACTTGTCTTCCCACCAAGTAATCCCTCCTTTGATGACTCCACACTCTTTTGGTTTGCACTATATGCACGTAGATGTTGTTAAGGTCTTCTTCACCGACGGGGATATATGTAGGGCACAATATTTGTGTCATCCATTGGTATCATAATGCACTCCTCTTTTTCTCAAAACACATAGTTCTTGTTAAAGCACAAGCCTATGTTGTTGGCATAACACTAAGGATGGCCTAGTAGTGTAGGGAAGTTGTTTGCTTCAGCCAACTCTAAGACCTCAAATTCACCCTTGAACTTGACTCCCTAAATGGTGATGGAATCATCCTTCAGAACCCCAATGGGTATAGACCTTGTATTATTGGACATGTACAACACATTCGAGGATGACTACAATGGTGGCCTTTTCATTTGATTCCAAGTATCAAGTGTGAGTACATTGACCTCTACACCTATATGAATTAGAATATTTCTTACCAAGCCCAACCATTAATCACAACATCCAATGTGATTTCATTTTCGTACTCACTATCTTGAGGTGGTAAGTTGGCATGGATAATCTAACACTCCTTTCTACACATGTGTGTGGTATTTTGTCCTATAACCATTCTCCCAATAGAGGTATGATATTATCCTACCTAAGAATCCTACATACCTCTCTGAGGTCATCCACATCCTTTTGAGGTAATTCAACATTCTTTACATGTTCCCTCTCACATGCTTGCTCCTTTAGGAATTGTATCTCCCCTTGGATCTCCCTGATGACACCCATGGTCTCTTGATATACTTCCTTCTATTGGCCCAAATTTGGATTCTTCGTATGGAAAACCTCCTCTCTTCTGATGAATGGTCTTGATTTTATTTGCTTGTGTGTAAGTGTAGTGACCAATAATGGCCAAGGTTCAACTATATCCAACTTCTTGGGCATCCATTTCCCCTACTTGGTATGTTCAACTTGAATCATGGCTGCATCATTATCCTTCTTGTTGTTTTTACACATGTGGGCATACAAATATGGGAAATATTTGACCTAATGTGCCATACTACAATATGTGCAAGTTTGATTCTTTGGACACTCATGCTGATTGTGATCACCACTAAAGCCTCTATTACCATTGTTGTGCCCCTCATTATTTTGTGCTTAATTTACCTGCGAGCTACTTTTACGCTAGTCTAGTACAACCCTATTTCACAAGCCTCATTAATATGATCAATCGGTTGAAAATTGGGTGTGTCATGAGTGTATGTATCAAAAATTTTACAATATAAAGAAAAATTCTTCTATGTAACATGTTTGGAAACTCTCCTTGTATTATTAAGAGAACATATTTCAAGACTAAACAAAAAACATTGCTTTCTTTCCCAAACTGATGTAAACCTCTTAAACTCATAAAATTAAATTTTGTTCCATTAATGGACCTTTTCATTGTAGCTTATTTTGAGACTTGTGGAGACCCACTTGGAGTGCATTAGTGATGCTTGCAATTATTTGGTAAATTATTGAAATATTAGTGTGTTGCATATTGGTTGATTGATATGTAATTCTTATAAAATTAATGATGTGATATGATGATTAATATCTTATTCCCATTAAATTAATGACGTGATATGTTTGACTCTTCCTTCTCATTAAAATCTAATTGGTAATATGATTAAATTGAGCATAGTAAAAATCTAATTGAGGGCTTGGAATTTGAAACTTAACAAGTAAAATGGAACATTAGGAAAAGGAAAATAGTTCGTCACTCTAATCTTGGTAGATTAATAGTTGTAAATAATAATTTAAATTTGTATACACACACACACACACACACACACACACACACACACACACACATACACACACACACACACACACACACACACACACACACACACACATTGAGGATATATACTTACATATGTATACATATCCGGCTATGAGTGTTTATATACTTCACAATAAGTGAATATTTTATTATAAGAAAAAAAGAAAACCAGATTTACTAAAATGGGGTAAATGCCCAAATGTCCAAGAAGGAAAATACATTTAAATATATTTACAACAAATATGAAAATTCAAATCAAACCCTAGGAGAGGGTAGAATAGAAATGAAAAACAAAAATAAGATAAAATAAACTTGGGGTTGTGTGTATCCACCCCAAGCTCCTCCTTCCCTCTTCCATGGCTTCCTCTCCTTCCCTAAACCTACAAAAACAAAAATGAGGAAAATAAGTCAAGTGAATGAATAAAAGATTCCATAGAGATGTTTAGGGTTGTTTGAAATTTCTTACATCCAATTGCTTAGATTGATCCATCCAATGGCTAGGAATGTTCCCTACAAATGTTAGGTGGGAGTTAGGTGAGACCATCATTTGAATGCATGGGTCAAGTTTGAATGGGGCCACTTAAGTGGTGTTGAAGTTAACTCTAATTTTGTATTTCATGATGATTTACTTTAGTAACAAAAAAATAAAGAGTCCATGACCTAGTGATATTTAAAATAAAATTCCTTCACTTAGTAATTATATAGCATTTATAACTAGGGGATTAACTTTTAATAGTATTGTTTAAATTGTGGGGCAGATTAGACTTTGCCCTAAAATATAATAAATTATTAAATGACCCTTGAACCGTATTAATAAATTAATTAAGGATTATAGGAATGAAGTTTTAAACCTAACTGAAGATGAAATATTATTATTTAATTGTATTTAAAATGTATGTTGTTAATCAATGATTAACCTAAGATTTCTGCAATCGACTTTATTTAAAAAAGATTATTATGTAATTTTTCTAACTCAAACTTTGTTTCATTTTGGGTTTTGCGGGTAAATTTTATGGGCATTACAATAAACACGGGAGCATGTTGTGTTGCCATATGTGCTACCTTAATCTGTTATGCCTCTTGAGCTATTACTAATGCGTGCCTACCTATATCTCCAACCCATCGTGGGATATTTTATGATCCTCTTGCTCCCCGTTGCTATTATGGTATTCTATAATAAATTCTATATTTTGAACACCATGTGCAAGGTCTAGCGATTTGGGTGGGTAAGGTGCACGTCAACGGTTGTTAATATTTCACCATATCTTTGAGGGGTCCTTCTACTACACTTCCTCAATATCTGGAGGACATGGTCATGCGGTCCCTCACCTTATTCAGGGTTCTCATCACTTCTTCTTGGTCCCATGCCTCTCATTTTTAGTGCCTCCTTAACTTCCCTTTCTCGCATCATTATACTGCGAAGTATATCTTCCATGTCTCTTTCTTCCATTTAGACTTACATCATCATTACCAATCCCATTTCTACCTTTACACATGATATTTTTACTTATCAATAAGAAAACTCCCAATCCCGGTTCGAATCATTAAGATCTTCACCGCTAAAGGTAAGCGCAGATAAATACGATCCCCTTCGATCATGTAGAAATTGGAACTCTACTTCTTGTAGTCATAAATATGTCAAAATTATGTACTCCAGGGTATAATTACACAACACTCCTTCCCACCAAAGTGATCTACAACTCACGTCCATGGTTCATCTAAATCAAAAATGCATGTTACTTATCCCGACTCCACACTTGGCATCTTTACGAGATGTTGTCCTTGATTACCGCACGTAGGATGCTAACCATTCACATAATTTTATGGGGAAAAAACTGAAGAACATTTCATACAATGAATCATACAAGTTGTCTTCTACCCATTTCTATGGATCAAATCCTCTACTAGTACTATACCTCTGCACACACTCATCCTAGATGTTGTGCACCCAACGATCAATATTATCCAGAGATAACCCAAATGCCATGCACACACATATTCAAGGTTAAAATAAAATAAGGTCTCAACAATAAAACCAAAATGTTGGAGTCTAGTTTCCAACACCTTATTGTTATCACCGAATCACAACACCCTCTTATTTACACAAGTGTGTGTTCTTGAGCTCACGGTGTAGACTGGGTAATATGTGTACTATATCCAAGTTTACTAACTCTAATGGAAGAAAAATACTGACTATATTTATTGTACAATTTCCAAGGGACCATGGAGAGAGCAATAACATGAAAATGAAAGAAACTACACTATAGAGGTGATGCACCAAAAGTAAGGGTATGAGAACAATCCCCAATGTGTGAAAATGAGAGCCACAATGTAGGTTAGAGAGGGTGATAAAAATTCCCCATAGTCTAACAAAAACACTTAGAACAACATTCCCATGCATGCACAATAATAATGAATCCCTGCAAGATCATAAGATAAACACAATACACCTGTAATAAGATTGAAGAGGCAAGAAGAATGCAAACAAATAAGCGAGGGAAGATACATCCACAAACTTGATTCTATTACTTCATTAATATGCATAGTTCAAGATATTATAAATTAAAGGTCTGGATCACCATGCAAGGAGTCCACTATAAAGGCTTGCAGCACATTGGCTTCACAAAAAAATGGACAGAGTTTTGCTTATTAAATCATCATCTCTTTGTAAATGGAAGAAAACCCCAATTGATAGAAAAGGAAGGAGATGTAGAGTTTTCTTACAATCTCGGATCTACCCCTTGGATAAATTACAAAGTACCCAAAGTGGATGGAAATCATGATTTACAACCTAAAAATCCTCCCCATACTACCCATAGCTTGGATTAGTGAATAAATGTCCATCCATGCCAATTAATTAAGCTCCCTACCACCATCAATTTACCAAATTTAATCGGGTTCATTTTCTACAAAATACACCATCAAAACTTCATCAATCCCTATATTTTTTATTGTGTTTTGTAGAGATCTTGGAACCATGATTCCAAGGAGACCAATTTTGTGTAATTTCATCGAGAAATTATGAAGTTAAGAGCTTCTACGTGCATGTAGGTAATTTGAGTTTGGTAGGCATTTCTTGGCCTTTACGGGATTGTGAATTAATTTTTGGTTGGGAAAAGATAATTTTAATTTGTCTCTCTCCTTTTCCAATGTTTCTTGAAAATATTCTAAATGATTCTACATTTAAAATGGTGGGCCCATCTTAAATTTACATTTTTAATATGGGGGACATCCCAATGTTTAATGTTTGCACTAAAGGCCAGCTCGAGACTGACTCACCGAGATGACATCCATTTTTGCACCAATCACATCCTTGGTTATACATTGAGCTCCACATGGAGGCCATGTGCAACATTGAGGTATCCTTTACCTTTGAATCTTTTGGAGTTACATCGAGGGGCCATGTGGAGACCGTGCATAACTCACCTCCTTCGTTGCCTTGGCCAAGTGTTCATCCATCGATGCTTTGTTTGTCTATCCAAGTATTCTTTTGCTGATCTTGACTTCTATGCAAAAAGATGATTTCCTATCCTCTGGCCCATGAAAGTTATCTAACACGATCTCCCTTACAAGAATTGGCTAGCATTTCAAGAGCTCGAGGAGCTAAAGAGTAACCCGATCCTCCATTTCGAGCTCGATCGATTGAAAACTAGCTTGGCCCCCTTGTTCATGTAGCGGCTTGATGGAATCGATCACATACCCCTTCAAATGATTGAATAACTTGGTCCTACAACTTTTAACTCACTCATGTCTGAATCGATACATATATCCCCATCGTCAAACCAACAACTCGGCCACGCATGCAACCAATTTGAGCTTAGTATTCTTTAACACATATCTCAATGCACAATCAAGGGGCCAGTTTTCTATCACATGAGCCCGATTTCTAACATGACTAGCTCATCCGAGTTTTACAGGTAGTTAACCAATGATTCAACTTAGCTCAACCATGAGCCTGGTTAGCGTATCCACGACTAGAGTATAACTCTCCCAACATCCTTCAGCTCTTTATCATATCCTTTATGCTCAAAGGTTCTCCTAGGAAAAATGTTGGATTTTTCCATCTCTTACCAAGTGGGCCCGTAAATCAATAATCAAAATAAACTTTCTTGTTATCAAATTTCACTGGGGTAGTGAAATTAGATAACACTTACTAATTTATTCAAAAGTTATCAAGTGATCACATCTACACTAATTTATTCAAATATAAACCTTAGTTTGACCCTTATAAGGATTATCCAACCCATTTTGTTATGCTTAGAAATACCTTGTTACTATGTGTAAAAGGGATTACAACTCGACATTTTGTCTCAAGAGAAAAGTTTATCATTACTCATTTGGAAGCTATACATCATTACATCAACTCTTTCTAACATGATGCACAACCCAAAGGAATAAACCAACTCAAAATAAACCCGAAGCAACTCTCCCTTTTCTACTCATGAAGGCCATCTGCATTTTTATAGCTCTGAGTCGATTCACAAGATCCGAGAAAGATAAAAATAACACATAGGAATCATATGATACCATTAAAAATATCATCAAATGAACCTTTTATTAAATTAAATAATGCTAAGCTCTAACCCAATAACAAATTCTTTAATCATCTTTGGAAGATTTACTATTTCAAATTAAGAAGGAAAACCATAAAAATCATTATGAACATTGCTTTTGAAACAACTAGGAGACTACTATCATTCTAGTAGGGATCAAAGACCCAATGAGTTCTAAACAGATGTGAGTGTGTTGGGATTTCAATCTTGTAATTATATAAATTATATGATTGAATACCAATACTCAACATCAATCGACATTCCTTTAAATGAGTCATAAGATTTAATAGGTTTAAAGTTAGAACTTTAACATCACATATTAACTGCTAATTGCCCCTTTCAAAGGGAAATTTATCCCACAACATGCCTACACCTAAATTATTGCAAAGAACATACAAATTAAGTTCTAAAAGAAAATTTCAAACATAAGATCATCTTGTCATGTTATATACAACAGTCAAAAAGTATGATAAAATAAATAACCCATACTTAGTAAATCAAAACAATTAAAATAAATCTAATGCCACTGTCTTACCAAGATTTAAATTACAGTCCAATCAATTTAATTACCCTTAAACCTATATTAATAAAATTTAAGCGAACCATGAACCGTCACAAAGGAACTAGTATGATGATGTTACATGAATTGCACTTAGCCATATCTCCTCCAATAGATAACCAAAAATCCTAATATTCCTTAATATATTCCAACACCCTCGTTTGAGCCAAAAACCTTAAAAACTACACACAAAACTTTATTAAACAAATAATACTCTCTCTCTTATTTCTTTTGAATAACAACTTATTGTTTTATCTCGCCACTCTTGAGTACCTCCATCTCTCGATCATAAAAAAAAAAAAATAACCAAAGTCTTAAACAAGGAGAAACTTTCCTTAGTCACGTCAAGATAATAATAATTATAAATATTAAATCACTAAGTCATCTCAAAAGTAATATTTCCCTCTATCATCACAAATAAATCACGATTCTTCCTATTCGTAATAGTTGGAGGGTAACCACCCCTATCCAACCTATTAGGTAAAGGAATGCCTTAAGTTATCACAAGGCAACAATGATTCCCGACCATTATAATGAACAAAAGAAGATAATCAACCAAACTCCTTTCGTAATAGATAAGACTTTACCATTATCCATATTTCTTCTTATTTTATCACAAAAGGGTAAGGCGTCGGCTAGAAAGAGGCATTCTACTTGTTAGGATTCAAGAAACCAACATAGTTAGAGCCCCCTTTTTGAAGATACAAAATCCTCTAACTCACTAGTTATAACCTAAGCCCCATTTACCCTATTGTCCTAATGATATTGAATTTACACAAAGTGAGAGGAGAGTATACGAGGGTACACCACACTAAACCTTATTTAGAAAATTACCAAAAGTTTACGGAACTCAAACATGCTTACCCATCAGTTACATATAAACTCGAAATTACAAACTCAAAATAAAGAAAACCGGATTTAGACTACAACACACAAACCCCTCAAAACTTGCCAATACAGGTTCACAGAGCCTATTGGCCCCTCCTAAGTGGAACTCATAAATGCCAACGGTCAAGGATAATATTAACTCTCAAAGAAAGAGTTAGAGTATCCAAATCCATTAAAAACTCACAGTCAACAAAGCAAATACTCATTCCCGTAAATTAGTAAGCCAAACTTATAGTGCACTATGTATTCTTTTTGTATCACCTACATAGACTTGAATCATCATTGAAAGGGTGTTTATTCGTAAAAAAAGATAATGCCTATATTCTCTTATCATCCTTCCTAGACTTAGGGTAAGGTTTTTCCAACTATATTTTCACATAAGAAAACATCCTCAAAAGAGAGATATGATGATCAAACAGTGAGCATCTAAGGGACACGACTAGAGTTTAAAGTTTCCATCCCCAAGAAGAAAATGCATTCATCATAGATTCACGAAAAAGAACCCAGCAAGCTAGTCCTTAATATTTCAATAGTACTTAAAACGTAAAAAACAACAAGAAGGTTAAGTATCCATGCAACCATTGTATATGATTAACAACAACAACAATAAGAGAGAATCATGGGAAACCCCACCCAACATGTAATCTTTGCAATCAAAACAACATTTCGGTTTGGATATAGGTAATCACAGAAACCCAAAAGAGTAACATGCAGGGTAAAATGAGTGTAAAACATCCATATAACTCAAGTAATTTACCATTTCAACAAAAAAAAACAATTCGTTTCATCAAATTGTTAACGTTGGCATATAAATCAAAGGGTAGTATTTGTCATGCCTAGAAAAAACATCCACACATTCCATGCATCTGAGATGGCCCTTGACACAACAACCTTGGTGAATCATCCATGTTTTACTTTCTGGACGTCTAAACATGGTCCATATCTCACGTTTGCATAAGCAGGGGGGATCCAAAACACAAGTTGCATCCAAACAAAAGAATGTGGTCTCAAGGGCTGCCATGACTGTAGCATCTACACAAAAAAGGGTTTGTAGGAAGGCCCAAGAACCCAAAGGAAACACATTGACAGGGAAGAGCCAAACTCCACACCTTGCAAACATACTCCCAGCCTATAATACAGTTCGCTTCAACATATGCAACTAACAGTGTTCAAACCGCTCGTTCACCATCTTCTAGCGACAAGTAGTCGGCACTAGGGGGAGGTTTGTAGGCCTACAACAAGAGCCGAGCAAAGTAACAAGGAGACATTAAAATTAAAAGTAATGAATCGGGCACCTAACAACATCTAAAGTTTTAACATCCTTTCAACAACCTCCAACTACGAGATACCTCGCTAGAGAATCCCATGGCTAGGCGAAGCATTATCAACCACCGTAAAATACCGAGCATGATTTCAATAAAATAAAAGATACAAAATGAGCGACCGGGCTTCCTAATTGGGAGTTTCCTTCCTTCCAAAACGTGAGCTAAAAATATGGCGTGAATAAAATAAAGAAAGTAGTGAGGGTCATTAAAGACATAGGTCGGATATGATTTAAAATATAGCTTGGGAAATAGGTGGCCAACCTCTCACTTGGAATTGAGACCAAGAAAATGATAGAAATGTTTAGCATTAAAGAAGAAATGATGGCACGATAGGTGTTCCACCTCCAAACACATATCACTAATGACTAGGTCTTTTCAACAAAATAAAACAAGTGTATGCGGCCAACATGGATGAATAATTGGTGGGGTGGGTGGATGCCTCCACATAAACCAAAAAAATGTTTTATCAACACAATGCTATATTTACAAAGCATGCAATGACGCCTAGATGGCCAAGGAGGAAACATTAAACATTAAACGTGAACACCACGTCCTAAACAAAGGAACCACAACAACAAGCTCCTCTTGTGCGAATTGAGGCTTGGGCACGAGAAGCGATCAACATTAAAATAAAATAACATTAAGGTAATTAATAACAATATTGATAAAAATTGACACTAAAACAAAAAAAATTATCAATCGACAATTTAAATTATAATATTATTATTATCATTATTTTTATGATTTTACAACGATATATATATATATTATTAATCATATTAATGACAACAATGAAATCTCGAAAGCTCGGCGAAGCGAGAACAAGATTTTCCTTTAATAGGATAATCATACAAGATGCTACAAGGTCCACAACTAGAGGTGTCGACTACGACTCGAGAAGGAAAGATGGAGAGGGAGGGTGCTAAATCTTCACTGCGACAAGGAAAAAGTAAAATAACGGTCAACGGAGCGTACACACCCTTCCCACACTTAGAAATAGGGTGTCTGGGGCAAGAGCTGGGGTAACATCAAACGGGGCATTACATTCTCCTCCCCTTAAAAAAGCATCGTCCTCGATGTGACATAACAATGAAGGAAGGAAAATCAGTAAGCATCAAGGGTTAGATAAGGACGAAAGTACGCACTATGGTTAAAATTTAATCGTTAAAGCATGACCATGGGGTGGCCTTAGAACATTTTGGTAGAATTTTTAATTTTCAAGGTTATGTCCAGATTAAGTGGTTCCTCTTATTCATTATTTAATTATTCTCTTTCCATTTACATTATTATTAATTCGGGTTCTTTAAAATTTCATAGTTGTAGAATTTTAGTTTATTCATTCTTGTGGGTGCCCAATATGCATTGTTATCACAACACCCCACCGGGGTCATACACAACACTAAGGATTCACAAGCATAATTTAACATGCTTTCATGACTGTACCACACCACAAGAGCTTAACCAAATTATGGAAGAGAACAAGCACAGTCCACATAAGATAGTAATTGTCACAAATCTATGATCGACATATAATACTCGAATAAAGGTGTACTACAACAACCAACAATTTCCATAATTCCATAGATGAAGATTTCACATAACTAAGAACAATAGCTACAGGTACATAGTGTCAACAAGGGCATAAAATCCATATCCACATTATCACACAACATACCCTACTAACATGAGTAACATGTACATCATAAGACCACTCCCAGAGACATCACAATAACTCAAAAAATATCCTGAAACATCAATCATATACACAAATCTCTTATGCCTCCCTCAAATATTTTATGCCTCCCTCAATCTCTTATGTCTCCCTCAAGTCTCTTATGCCTCCCTCAAGATATTATGCCTCCCTCAGGCTCTTATGCTTCCCTCAAGTCTCTTATGCCTCCCTCAAGATCTTATTCCTCCCTCAAATAGTAATAAATAATTAAATAGTTTTCCTTTTCACTCCCCAAAGAGGCAGTTTCCCTATGGCCCTAGGCACATAGAATCCAGGCACCCCTAACCCAAGTGACATAATAACTCATGGTTCAACAACCCACTAGTCCATAGGTCCAACCATTCCATGGTGCATCCCTATATAATGAAGCTGGTCCATAGGTCCAACCATTCCATGCTTTGCATCCCAGACCCTAATCTACACATCACAACAATAGAACCAGGATAACAATCTGATTCAAATACCAAGTGGAAAATTACAAGCCTTGGGCAAGGCAAGTAAAATTTTAAAATTTAAAGTAAGATCTAAATCCAAGCAAAATAAATGACCAATTAGCCATTTTAGTGCAAATATACGCATGTTATTACCAAAAACTAAGGAAATGCCCAAAAATATAAAAATTTGGAATCAAGAAAAATGTTGGTCTTTACAAAATAAAATAAAAAGTTCAATTTACAAATAAAATACACATATAAGAATAGCAAATTATGATGACTATGCCACCTTACTTGGCCACCAAGGGGCACTAGGAACATCGAGCCTCAGCTCGTAAAATAACATATCAATAGTACAACTAGCATCATCTCTATCTGAATCATCCCACCACCACTTCGACAAGGCTAAAAACATTCATAGCTACACTTAGGTTACATTCATACAACAACCATGAGGAGGGAGGGAACAAGGAGAACATGTCGTCATCTACTGAGCCTAAGGTCGGCTCGAGTTACTAGCCCTTGGTACACATCCCCTCACTCCAAACATACACTTTTACCGATTTCCCTTAGGGTCGGTTAGCGTAAGGTTCACATCATAACACGAAACTACATCACTAACACAATGGTGGTTCACACACATTAACTATAGCATCTTATGCATGGTATTGATACGGGGTATATCACATACACTACATTAGAGAAAAGTTTATCATTACATGTTTGGAAGCTATACATGGTTACATAAAAATCTTTCCAAAAAAATGCACAACCCAAAGGAAAAAACCAACTCAAAAGTAACTCTCCCTTTTTCTACTCATGAAGGACATATACACATTTATAGCAGAGTCGGTTCACAAGAACTCGAGCATGATAAAAACTACACATAGGAATCATATGCTACCATTAAAAATATCATAAAATGAACCTTTTATTAAATGAAATAGTGCTAAGCTCTAACCCAATAACAACTTCTTTAATCATGCTAGAATATTTACTATTTCAAATTAAGAAGGAAAACCATAAAAATCTATTATGAACATTGTTTCTGAAACAACAAGGAGACTACTATCATTCTAGTAGGGATCAAAGACCCAATGAGTTCTAAACATAGTGAAGAGTGTGTTGGGATTTCAATCATGTAACCATATAAATTATGTGATTGAAGACCAATACTCAACATCAATTGACATTCCTTTAAATGAGTCATAAGATTTAATAGGTTTAAAGTTAGAAATTTAACATCACATACTAACTGCTAATTGCCCCTTTCAAAGGAAATTTACCCCACAACATGCCTACACCTAATTTCTTGCAAGGAACATACATAGTAAGTTCTAAAATAAAATTTCAAACATAAGATCATCTTGCCATGTTATATACAACAATCAAAAGTACGATAAAATAAATAACCAATTCTTAGTGAATCAAAACAATTAAAATAAATCTAATGTCACCGCTTTACTTACAAGGTTTAAATTACAGTCAATCAATTTAATTACCCTTAAACCTATATCAATAAAATTTAAGTGAACCGTCACAAAGGAACTAGTATGACGATGTTACATGAATTGCACTTAGCCATATCTCCTCCAATAGGTAACCAAAAATCCTAAGATTCCTTAATATATTCCAACACCCTCGTTTGAGCCAAAAACCTTAAACAACTACACACAAAACTTTATTAAAAAAATAAAACTCTCTCTCTTATTTCTTTTGAACAACAACATATTATTTTATCTTACCACTCCTGAGTACCTCCATCTCTTAATCATAAAAAAAAAACCAAAGTCTTAAACAAGGAGAAAATTTCCTTAGTCACGTCAGATAATAATAATTATAAATAGTAAATCACCAAGTCATCTCAAAAGTAATATTTCCCTCTATCATCACAAATAAATCATGATTATTCCTATTCGTAACGTTGGAGGGGTAACCACCCCTATCCAACCTACTAGGTAAAGGAATGCCTTAAGTTATCACAAGATGGCAACAATGATTCCTGACCATTATAACAAACAAAAGAAGATAATCAACCAAACTCCTTTCGTAATAGATAAGACTTTACCATTATCCATATTTCTTCTTATTTTATCACAAAGGGTAAGGCGTCAGCTAAAAGAGGCATCCTACTCATTAAGATTCAAGAAAATAAAATAGCTAGACCCCCTTTTGAAGATATGAAAGCATCTAACTCACTAGCTATAACCCGAGCCCCATTTACCTGTTGTCCTCATGATACAAACTTTACATAGTCAGAGGAGAGTATACGAGGGTACACCACACTTTACCTTGTTTAGAAAATTACCAAAATTTCACAGAACTTGACATGCTTACCCCTCAGTCACATATAAACTCATAATCACAAAATCAAAATAAAGAAAACTAGATTTAGACTACAACACATAAACCCCTCAAAACTTGCCAATGCAGGTTCACAAAACCTTTTGGCCCCTCCTAAGTGGAACTCAGAAATGCCAATAGTCAAGGATAATATTATCTCTCAAACAGAGAGTTAGAGTGTCCAAATCCATTAACAACTCATAGTCAACAAAGCAAATACTCATTCCCGTAAATCAATAAGCCAAACTTATAGTGCACTCTCTATTTTTTTATCAGCTGCATAGACTCAAATCATCATTGAAGGGGTGTTTATTCCTAAAAATATAATTCCTATATTCTCTTATCATCATTCCTAGACTTAGGGTAAGGTGTAGTGCCCACTTCACTTCGACACCTTTAGTTGGTGATCCTAATATCTTTAACTATATTATGGACATTCTTATAGTTTTGATTTAGTATGATGTTAGATGTTGGATCATGGATTATTGTTGACTTTGATTTATATATGGTGCATGATGACTATTGGAAACTTTTATATATCGATAATGATATGTTGTTTGCCATGGTTGTATTTATGGATGTTATTCGGACATGTGATATTGGATATAATAAGTAAACCTAGAAAGTGGAATTAATCGATAATCATATAGTTGTTGATAAAATTGTAAATTATATTGTTGGTTTCCTTGACGTTGTTGTATGTTTATACACACACACACACACACATGTAGATGATTTTAAAATCACGTTTATATGCATTTTGGATGTTTTGATATGGCCACGAGGCCGAAGGAGGTAATTGTGTTTTTCAGGTTAAAATATCACAACAAACATCGGGGGATTGGAGACAACCACATTGGAATTCTAGATGAATTCAACAAGGTCACCATGGCAACTTGTAATTGTTTGTGTGTGTTGATTGTGGTTAGGATTCCCGTGGGGGATCCCCTTTGAATGTGACCAAGGGATTTATGTTTTCTTTTATTTGGTCCTTTATTAATGTTGTATGTGTTCTATAAGTGATGTACTTTCCTTTTCATTATTGAATTAAATTGTGGTAGATAATGTGAGTAATCATATTGTTAAAATTAATTAATCAAATTGGGTCATAAGAAAGTAATTATTAGAGTTGTTGGCCTAAAATTAAAGTGTTGTAAGAAATGTGTAAGTGATGTGTAAGAGATGTGTA
The DNA here is from genome assembly GCA_018340775.1 of Taxus wallichiana var. yunnanensis. Taxonomy (NCBI): domain Eukaryota; kingdom Viridiplantae; phylum Streptophyta; class Pinopsida; order Cupressales; family Taxaceae; genus Taxus; species Taxus wallichiana. The sequence continues at coordinate 679,451,907 of CM031244.1, forward strand.
AGTTGATTTTTGGAGTATAAAACACTCCACCTACTTTGAAATTCGAATTTGTCCTTGGAGGCTGATTTTGGAGGCTTGTGGGACAAGACACATCTTAAATTTATTTACCAACCATACCTATGGTTTAGGAGTTAAATTTAGAATTTCACTATGTTTTTTTGTGAGGCAAGTTGAATGTTTTAATTGCACTTTTCTTACATGTTTTAAATTCAGTCCTTATGGGGTGTGGGCTTGATTTGAGTGTGTAAATAAAACTCTCATATTATCTACACCTATTTATAATGCATTGGAGAATGAAGTTGACTTGGGTGTTGGGGTTGAGTATGTGTGATGTGGCATCCTACATGGATCCACCTCATCCTCTTCTCTTCCCTCTTCTATAAAATTCGAATTCCTTACCTTGTTTTGGGTTGCTTCACTTTTGCATACTTCATTTTGGGGCGAATTCTTTTGCTGTTGGAGCTCTTGTTTTGGAGAAGTTGAAGGTTGTTGAATGCTTGTGCTTTGTTGATATTTTGGGCTGCTTACATTGGAATAGCTTGCTATTTGGAACTTGGAACAACTCCATCATGGAGAGGTAAGAGCTTAGCTCTTGGAAATACTCTTCTTTCCTTTTTATGAATGTGTGAATGGTTGTTTGTTTGTTTGCTTGATGGTTGGTTGGGTAGACTACCTAGGGATGGTGTAGGAAAAGACTATGGGGTATTTTGTGGGAGGCATAAGTGTTTTGGGGAGGTATAAGTGTGGAGGGAGTTGGGATTTGGGTTCCACCTTGCAAAGAAATAGCTTGCATTTCTTTACTCGTTATGGGGTGCCATAAGAGGTTGGGGAGGCATAAGGAAATGTGAGGAATAAGGGGTACTTGGGGGAGGCATAAGGGCATGTCAGGGTTTGAATTGTTATATTTTGGTGGTTTGATCTCAGGTGGTGATACCCAATTTCCCCTTGGGAGGCATAAACAATCCCCCATAGTTTCTTTCTCCTTTGGCTTGCTTGATGAAGCTTGAGTTCTATTTGTTGTGTTTCATGTGGTTGCAAACTACATTGTGTGTTGGACTATGTTTTAAATGTAAAATTTTGCTTTTGTGTTGTGGAAGCTCTGTTGTTGCCATGTGTTGAAACACATCTTCTATTACATTGTGGTTGGGGCTCGGGGGCCAATGAAGAGGGTGGCTTCTCCTTTTCATTGGATGTCTTGGTTGGGTGGAGAGCGTTTCCTTTCCCCTAATTTTGTTGTGATCAAATTAGAGAATGATGGGATTCCTTGTTGCTTACGAAGCTGAGAAAGAGGACAGAGTTTTGACAGTCCTTTGTTGAGATTTATTCTTATTGTAACCTCTTCCCACTTTGAAGTGGATGACATTGTATATTAATTGTGATGGAAAGGATACTCTATTTTAGCTATGGAAGTTGTATTTGATTATGGAAGAATATACCTTGTATTCAATTTTGTTAATAGAAAAGAAAGGCATGTATTATGTATGTTGTATTTTGAAAATATATGGGAAAGGAGTTGTAAAAGATTCATTGAATCAATGGAAGTTTTCTTACCTTGTTCAACATGGTGTTGTTATATTTAAATCATGTATTTTAAATCCCTGTTTGAAAAATTGGAAGAAAGAAATACATATGAAGAAAATGTATTAATCTGTTTTGTTGAAATGCATGATTTGAAAAGAATAGAATCTGCATTTTTGTTTCTACATTTTGATTGAAGGAAAGATAACTACTTTAAACTAGCATGGAATGAATTCAATGTTGTTATAGTATGGCAAAAGAAATAGATTAATCCTTGTTTTTGAATTGTATAAACTCCATCTTTTATTTCACTTTATATACTTGCAAATTTTTATCAAATATTAATCAGAATGACCCTGCAAACTATAAAAGACAAATGAAATATTAAATTGAACTTAATGTGATCAAAATGATCCCAAGTAAACTAAAACACTTAAGGAAATTTTCATTGAACCTTGCAAATCAGGCTCAAACAAAAAAAAAACTCAGTCTTCTTACTATGCAAAATTGGAAATCTTGAGTTTCAAATCAATCAACAAATTGACCTTTGCTTTCTATCCCAAATTCTTCCAAGTGAAATCCTCCATGCCTATTTGGAATTTAGAGAAAGTGTTAATGAAGCAAGTTAAAATTACCAGTGCACTTTTTAAGTGACAGGAAAACATTTTCTCAAATTTTACCCTTTAAAACTTATCAAAATTAAAATCTTAAGTTTCTGTGCAAAGAGGACTTCGATAGCTTTCCAAAAAGTCCTTGTTTGCCAAAAACTGAGTTCCCAATCAAAATTTATGGCCTTATGAAGTTTTTACTTCATTTGGCTTCAAAAATAATCTAACTGTCAAATTTAAATGAATAAAATATTCTTGGGTGGACCCAGCAGGCTAAAACTTTCCTTTTTCACTTTTTTCCCAAAAGCACAAAGTCATGAAGTTTCCCGCCACTCCGCTAACCCACAAGCCTTCATTTTGTCTAAAAATGATCTAAGTTCAAAAAAGAAAATTTGGAAAAATTTTCCCCGCGGCCCCGCTTCCCCACCCTTACCTTTTGAAAAGTACTTACACGAGCGCACGGGCCTGCAACCCTTAACTTAGCTTTAAAAATAAATTGGAAAAAATTCCTAACTTTTCCCATGCTCCGCTGGCCTACAGCCAATCAAGTGCTTTGCCACGTGGCTTCACGAGGTAATGGCAAAGGTGTGGAATCATTTAAAACCTTAGCACTTTCAAAAATAAATTTGGAAAATTTTCTAAGTTTCCTCCGCGACCGCGCGACCCATGACCAATCGGGTGCTTGCAGGTGGCTTCACGAGGCGTCGGCGGAGGAGCGGATCCTTTTAAACCTTGGCACTTCAATTTTTTTGGAAAATGTAAATAAGTCTCCCCGATGGCCCGTAGCTAATCATTGGTTGACATGTGGTGTCTCAATGCGTCGGTAGAGGAGCGGGCTAAAATGTTCCTTTTCACCCTTTCTAAATTAAGTCAAATATCCTATTTTACCTCTGGTGACCCACCTTCCCACCTAGGCATGGATTTTGGACATGTGTCCTTAGCGGACCCCAAGTTCAAAATTTTCCTTTTGGGCGCGAAGCCCACTTGTGGCGCGGGTGCGCGGAAGTGAAATGAAAATTTTCACCCAAGAGCACTAAGGGAAAAATTTCTTCCCCAGGCCTATAGGCCCATCTTTGGAAAAATTTCCTCCCAAGGCCCGTCGGTCAATAACTTGAGAAATATCAGTTAGGAGGACTTCTTTATATCACTGGAAAGGGGAGGAAATTTCCTATCTAATGGGAGTGTTTTCAGAAATTTTTGAGTGCATTAATTTTGAGAAAAATCAGGCTGAATCTTTTAAGTCAGTTAGAGAATGGGATAGTGAGAAATTTCCTCTTAACCTAAATGATTATTCTAACCCTAAGTTTTAACCTTGAGAACTTTAATAATTGTTGTAATGGGAAAACTATAAGCTATTAATTATAATTGACCTTGAAACTTGTTTGTGACAACTTTTGTATTGTAGTATGGTTGTAGACACTTTTAAACAAAAAAATTATTCCATAATTTTTCTAACTAATCCTAGGTTGTTCTTGGGTCTCAAGTGGGTTGTTTTAGCGGGTGTTACATAAGTTTTTCAAACTGTATTTTCACATAAAGAAAACATACTCAAAAGAGAGATATGATGATCAAAGAGAGATATTTTCACATAGAGTTTAAAGTTTCCATCCCTGTGAAGAAATTGCATTCATCACAGATTCACGAAAAATAACCCAGCAAGCTAGTCCTTAATATTTCAGTACTACTTAAAATGTAATAAAAAGAATAAGGTTAAGTATCCATGAAACCATTGTATACAGTCAACAACAAGAATAAGAGAGAATCATGGGCAACCCCACCCAACATGTAATATTTTGTAGTTTGGATCTAGGTAATCATGGGAAGCCCAAAAAGTAACATGCAGGGTAAAATGACTATAAAGCATCCATATAACTCAAGTAATTTACCATTTCAACAAAATAAAACAATTTGTTTCATGAAATTGTTAATGTTGGCATATAAATCAAATGGGTAGTATTCGTCATGCCTGGAAAAAAAAATCCACACGTCCCACACATCCGACATGGACCTTGACATAAAAACCTTGGCAAATCATCCATGTTTTACTTACTATACGTCTAAACACAGTCCACAGCTCACGTTTGCACAGGCAGGGGGGATCCAACCCATGAGTTGCATCCAAACAAAATAATGTGGTCTTAAGGGCTGCCATGACTGCAACATATACACAAAAAATGGGTTTACAGGAATGCCTAGGAACCCAAAGGAAACACATTGACAGGGAAGAGCCGTAAATCTCACCTTGCAAACATACTCTCATCTTGCAATACGGTTCACTTCACCACATGCAACTAACGGCGCGTTCAACTACTTAGTTCACCATCTTCAGCGAGCATACGCATCAATACTAGGGGGATGTTCACAGGCATGCAAGAAGATCCGAACAAAGTAACAAGGAGACAACCAGTCCCAACATTGGCGCATGCAAGCTACCGACCAAAATCCATGGTAGACATTAAAAAAATTAATGAACCAGGTGCCTAGCGACATCTGAAGTTTTAACATCCTTTCAATAACCTCCAATGGTAGATCCCTCACTAGAGAAGCCCACACATCTACGAAGAAGCATTATCAACCACCGTAAAAGACCAAAGTAGGATTTCAATAAAATAAAAGCTAGAAATTGAGCGACCGGGCTTCTTGATGAGGCGTTTCCTTCCCCCAAAATGTGATTTAAAAACATGGCATGAATAAAATAAACAAATTAGTGTGGGTCATTAAAGACACATGCCGGATATGCTTTGAAAGACAACTTGGAAAATAGGCGGCCAACCTCCCACTTAGAATGAGACCAAGAAAATGACTAACATGTTTAGCATTAAATACGACATGATGGAATGGCAGGGTGTTCCACCTCCAAACACATATCACTAATGACCATGTATTTTCAACAAAATAAAACAAGTGTATGTGGCCGGGGGATGAATAATTGGTGGGGGTGGGTGGATGCCTTGACATAAACCAAAATAATGTTTTATCAACACAATGCTATATTTACAAAGCATGCAATGACGCCTAGATGGAAAAGGAGGAAACATTAAACATTAAACATGAACACCACGTCCTAAAAAAGGTGCCACCAACAACAAGCTCCTCTTGCATGAATTAAGGCTCGGGTATGAGAGTAATAAACATTAAAATAAAATAGCAGAAAAGGTAATTAATAACAATATTGATAAAAATTGACACTAAAACAAAAAATTGTCAATAAACAATTTAAATTATAATATTATTATTATCATTATTTTTTATGATTTTACGACTAAATATATATATGTATATATATATATATATACATACACATATATATATATATATATAATTATTAATCATATTAATGATGACAAACATGCAAGCTCGATGAAGTGAGAATAAGATTTTCCTTTATTAGGATAATCGTATAAGATGTTATTACAGGTCCATAACTAGAGGTGTCGACTACGACTCGAGAAGGAAAGATGGAGAGGGAGGGTGCTAAATCTTCATTGTGACAAGGAAGAAGTCAACTAACAATCAATGGGAGCGCACACACAACCTTCCCACGCTTAGCAACACGGTCGCCAAGGCAAGAGTTAGGGTAACATTGAACGGGGCATTACATGGTATATCACGCTTAAATAAAGTCTCACAACTAAACCAAATATATTACCATGTGATATATGCTTATCACAAAAGAACAAGGAATTTAAAACTATCATGTATAGTTTATAAAAGAAGTGTGTAAAAACATTATTAAAACACTCTGTCATTGTGAGCAACACTATATTTAACAAAGACAATCAAAAATAAAAATAAAATTAAACCAGCTTTTGAACATGTGATCAATGTTTACACTAATTTATAGTTTATCATAGTACTCTTGCTCCCGTTGTTATGATGGTATTCTATCGTAAGGTCTAGCGATCCGGGTGGTAAGGTGCACGTCAATGGTTCTTAATATTTCACCATATGCCGAGGGGTCCTTATACTACACTTCCCCAATGTATGGAGATGTGGTCATGTGGTCCCTTTCCTTCTACAAGGTTCTCGTCACTTCTTCTCGGCCCCATTTCTCTCATTTTTAGTGTCTCCTCAACCACCCTTTCTCACGCATCATTATACTTGCGAAGTCTCTCTTCCCTGTCTCTTTCTTCCACTTGGACCGACGCCATCCTTCCCAATCCCATTCCTACCCTTGTGCACGATATTGTTTAGTTATCCATAATAAATTTCTCCATCCCCAACGCAATCATCAAGATCTTCGTTGCTAAAGGTAGCTCGTGTAAATATGATCCCCTTGGCTCATGTAGAAACTAGAACTCTACTTCCTCTGGTCAAAAATACGTAAAAATTTTATACTCCAAGGTATAATTACACAACACTCCTTCCCACCAATGATCTACAACTCGTGTCAATGGTTCATCCAAATTAAAAAATACCTGATACTTGTCCTAACTCCACACCTGCCTCTTTCCCAGACATTGTCCTTGATTCTACGCATAGGATGCTAACCATTCATATAATTCTCTAGGGAAAAATATGAAGAAAATGTCATACATTGAATCATACAAGTTGTCTTCTACCCATTTCCATGGATCAAAGCCTCTACTAGTACTATACCTCTGCACAAACTCATCCTGGATGTTGTGCACCCAACGATCAATACTATCTAGAGACAACCCAAATGCCATGCACACACATCTTGAAGGGTTAAATAAAATAAGGTCTCGATAATGAAACCAAAATGTTGGAGTCTAGTTCCCAACACCTTACTAAGTCAGGCATGCTGGTACCTCACTCAGGCATGGGCCTAAGTTCTCACCCAAAGAGTGTGCAACTACTAGGTCCCTTCTATGTCTTACTTATCAAGATGTGTGTTATGTACTTAACCATTTATCTCATGTGGAAAGTAATTATGTAGTATAATAAGAAAATAAAGATAACATGCAACTATATAACTTGATCAATCATTCATTGATATAAACAATTAATAACAATATTTGTAGACCAATTATACAACGATCATCCCTGCTAATATATGCAATCCATAACAAGTTATACATAAAAATAACATCTATTACACTTACTCATAGCTGATTACATCCATGTGCGTAAGCTATGTATGTAACGCCTACAAAAACAACATTCTAGGAACATGCTAACACTTAACACTTACCCCAAAATTACGACTAATTTTTTTTTTTTTGTTACAAGAACAAGGTAGAAGGATAAAACAGGTTACAAGGATGTTAATCCCCTAGGGTACAACAACTAACTAACACCACTAACTCAAATTTTTGATTGAAGAACCCGGTCTAGAACAAAGGTTAACATATTCTCAAATTTATCTCTAGAGTCCATTAATCAATTATGCATTAGGAAGGTACCCTAGATTAATTTACTTAATTAAATGTTTTCTTCACTTAAGTTAATGTTCAATCCAAAATTGACTAACCTCATGATTAAATAATTTAGTTTCATTATCCTAATAGTATAAAGTCCTTTTATTAATTTACTAAAACATACTAAGGGCTAATAAGGACTTTACATTCCTAAGGCAATTAAATGGCCCCATTCCCCATTTGCACATACTACTAAAGTTTTAAAACAACATTTATAAAAATCATTCTCACCTAACAAAAGTAGGGTGAAACCTCCACCCTTAGATCAAGTCAATCTTGGCCACTAGATCCTAGGGTTCCCATCTAGCCCTAAATTTCCTTATGAGTTTTTATTAAAGCCTTTCCTTTGTTCATTTCCCTCATTTGGTCTATTTGTTTTGTTAAAAATTGCAGGTTGGAGAAGAGGAAGACATGGGAGAAAAGAAGGAAGAACTATGGAGGATTCTACAAGGAGATCTAGTTTAGATTAGTTTATTTGTAGTTTTGTTAATGTAATCTATTTCATTTAAGGATTGGGAGGGGGTTTCCTCTACCAATCTGGTTTTATTTCAAGCTTTTGTATTTAAGTTTTTTAATTTGGGGCAAACCCTACCTCCATAAATAAAATGAGAAGAAATGTTTTAGATACACCCTTCGCATGTTTTATTATTCAAATCCATGGGATTAATCTTTGTTTACATGCTGGTTGTTATTAGCTAAATTTTACATCTTATAAATTAGTAAAAACCAGTTAAAGTTTTCACACAGGTGTGGATCCATAGAGTTCTATCGTAAGTGACAGAACCACCGCCCAGAGCAGACCAGTGGTCCTGGGACTGCTGCCTTGCCTGGGTGATAAACCATGGACTGCCGCCCTATGATCGGTGGATTTGAGACCACTTCCTTAGCCTGAGCAACGGTTACAGGACCGCCAATCTACACAGGCAAGTGGTCCTATTTTTGAAAAAAGAACCTAAAAATCGTGAATTTTACAAAATCTAAAAGTTACAAAAAGGTGTTAAAATGCATTCTGAGCCTATTTTGAGCCTCTTGAGTTTCCAGTTTTGAGATTTCAATCTATTTGTTCATTCCTTAGTTAAATCTACTCATTTTTAAAGAACTATCTAAACCAATGAAAAACACATCTACTTACAAAATCATTCTATTATGTTCATCTAGTTTTCTTTCCATTTCAAGAGGAAAAGGGACCTAAATCTATTGCTTTACATTTTCACTTTCTTTATAAAAAAAAATCAACATTTCTAAATAACAATATATCCAATTTTTTTCTCTTTCACTTCACTATAATGTACATATATTCAAAATAGCTACAATAACTTTATTTTCTTTTCAAGTTTACTATACATACAAATCCAACTTCTTACAATTTATATATTTCCTTCTTCTTCATTTTCAACATTACAACTTCACTATGAAAGTAACTTTATTTTTCACAATGCAACTTCCAACTAAACTTTTACACAATATAGTCATTTTGATTCTTTCTCTTGCACAATATACAAATATTGGAATGCAATCTTTCTCCATGAAATTATTACAAAGTCTTCCACTCAAGGTGGGAAATAATACAAGAATGTAAGCAAATAATAGAATATAATATCACAAGTTTCTCCACTCTAAGTGGGAACAACACAAAGGAAGTTTCACAAGGTCTCCAACAAAACTCCAAGCTCCATAACTCCACAAGATAGCTCCTCCAAGATTTGTTTGATTCACAACAAAATGGGGGAGAGGCAACGCTCTCCACCCAACCAAGACATCTAATGAAGAGGAGAATCCATCCTCTTCATTGGCCCCCGAGCCCCAACCACATCACAATGGGAGATGATTTCAACACATGGCAACAACAAGCTTCCACAATACTAACAATTAGTTTCTCATCCATTCCATCCACATTCAAACACAACAACAACACAAGAAAGGAGAACACAAAACAACAATATAACAAGGCTTAACAAGAAATCCAAAGGAGCAAGACCTATGGGGAGGCCACTTATGCCTCCCAATGGGAATGGGCACCCACCTTAAAGCCTCCAATGCATATCTCAAATCCCCTACAAACTCTTATTCCTCCATCAAGTACCCCTTATACCTCTCATATACTCTTATGCCTCCCTCATAACAAGAAATAAAAAGAAATATAAGAATTCATCATACAAGGTGGGGCACCCAACCCAAACTCCCTCTAACAATAAAGTAAACTCTTATGCCTCCCTACATGAAATCTCCCCATAGTCTCCTCCTACTCCAAACTTAGGCAATCTACCCATACCCAACAAGAATTCCAAAGGAAAAAACACTCAACACAAACATATAAACACAAAATAAAAATAATAATTTAAGCAAAGTAAAGATCCTACCTCTCCATAGTAGAGCTTGTTCCAAGAGTGAAACTCCAAGATCCTAAAATATAAGAAAGCATCCACAAGCTCCAACAATCCACAAGCACTCCCAAAATCTTCTAACTCTCCAAAAATTTAAGAGTCCAAAATGATCAAGTAACCCCCAAACAAGAAAAAGAGAAACAATAAATAGAAAAGGGAGAGAGGAGGATGAGGTGGCTCCATGTAGGATGACATATCACTCATCCTCAACTCCACCTAAGAATTCAAACCTCAACCTCAATGCACCATAAATTGGTGGGTGAGTGGAATGACAAGTTACTTACACACACAAACTAAGCCCACACCCACAAAAGAAAAAAATTAAATATTTGAAAGAAAGTGCAATAAACATTTCACCTTTTTCTCTCCCAAAACACCTAATGGGGTTTAATTTTGACCTCCCAACCCATAGGTAGGGTTGGTATATCAATTTAAGAGGTGTGGGAAAAGTTTAACTTGTCCCACAAGCCCTCAAAATTTCACCTTAAGGTCAAATTCGAGTTTCCCATGAAGGGTAGAGTGTACAACACTCAAGATCTCAAGCATTCAACACACAACACAAAATCCAAGAGCAAATCAAGTCTAATAAATGATCTCCTTTTGGTCACATCTTTGATTAATTTAGGAATAGATTAATTTAACTCTAATTAAGACACTTAGACCCACTAAGACAAAGGGGAGAAGAATACATCATTTTCTAAATAATAAAAACAAGTAAATCACATCACTAAAAGAACCACATACAACATTAATAAAGGAACAATGAAAGACAACATATAACCCCTTGGTCAAAATTTCCCATAACCAAATAATTCTAACACACACACAATTACATGTTGCCATGGTGACCCTAATTGAATTCATCTAGAATTCCAATGTGGTTGGTCTCCAATCCCCTCGATGTTGTTGTGAATATAAATATAACTAGCAAAACAGAGAATACCTCCTTCGGCCTCGTGGCCACATTAAAACATCCATGCCAAAATATGTAATATAAATCTAAAATCATCTATATACGAACTAATATCATCTAGGCAATTACAAATCATTTACAAATTTCTAGCAACATTTCTATCCAATGTTTCATCCATGTCAAAAATGATCACAACATTAATTCAATTATCAAATCCTACTCATGGCGATGAAAGTATATCACATGTCAGAAATATATATAAATAACCATGTCCACAACATATCAACATCAATATCAAATGTCTCTAATAATCCACATGCATCATATATGAATCGAAATCAACAACAATCTAGTATCTCTAACATCTAGTGTCATGCTAAATCAAAAGCTACAACAATGTCCATAAGTGTAGTCACAATATCAAAATCAAAGCAAAAATGTGTCGAAGGGAAGTGGGCACTACAATGTACACCACACTTAACCACATATCAAGCATTTATACACCGATAGAATTGAGAACTCACTACCAATATTTGGAACTTAGCACTCCGCATGACTTATAAAGGAGTATGATACCTATTTAAACATGGTGGGAACTTGTCCTTCACCACCTACATGCTTTAATTCTATTAATAGATATCCTAAACATAGATCACATGCCTTCAAAACCCTTGCTTCAATCTTCAACCCGTGCTGTAAATATCTCAAAGTTATCCATTATTTGATCCTATATTTAGCTTTGTCCATGGATCATTCCTATCCATCCTTGCATCTACTTTATCTCTGGTTGGTGCCTTATCCTTTCCATGTCTATTTCTAAAACTCTTATCCTATTTTGTATATATTGTGTTCTCGTTGATCAATAAAGAAAAAAATTACAAGTTATTAGTTTCATGGATAACAGGGTAATAAATAAAATCACAATTAAGTATAGGTTTCCAATTCCAAGATTGGATGATATAATGGATGTGCTAGAAGGAGCCTGATATTTTAGTAAGATTGACCTACGGAGTGGGTACTATAAGATACGGTGACATGTGTCCTCTTCGGGCTTTAGGGCTTAGGTACACTTTACACTTTTGTATATGAGATGCTTCTTTTATAAAGTGCAATGTTGCAATGCACACTTGCTAGCTTGTTATAAGATTCCATAACATATTACCATATCGAGGCCAGGGAATGGTTTTCACATTACATTCTTACATGAATTGCAAATATGCTCAACGGTTCTTTAAATGCGATGACTCTATGAATATTCCACCTTTACGAGAAGAGGAGAGTGGTTTACACTTTGCACTTATGTATCAAATGCAACTTTGTAGAGGATAAAAGTCCCATTTTGAAGGATCGCATGTATATAAGAATCATTGTGAGCTTCAAACTTAGGTCTCCCAACTAAGTTTGTTGTGGAAATCAATCATAAGATACTTGTATTCTTACACTACCTTTAGTTGGCTTCCATTGAAAAAATTTGCTTCTTTTTTCCGTAGGAAGTTAATTTGCTTCTTTTTTCTCTCTCTCGAATTGTTTTTGTAATTAGGATAATATTATCTACATATAAGAGTAGAATGAATTTAAAATTGACATGTATATGTTGGTTTCACAATTAAATAAAGTATCTTATATTACCATGTGATATATGCTTATCACACCTCTGTATAGATAAAAGAAGAGCTCTTGTGAGTACCCACAACTGAAAATCACTTTTGAACATGCTCTCTCGAATTGTTTTTTTAATTAGGATAATATTATCTACATATAAGAGTAGCTTTATTATATGGCTAGCTAAGTGAATAAAAACATCACAACCAAAATTAAAAATTGATGACATGTAATATGTTTTTATTATTTCAAGTGGTATATCATAATTAAATAAAGTCTCACAACTAAACCACATATATTACCATGTGATATATGCTTATCACAAACAAACAAGGAATTTGAAACTATCATGTATAGTTTATAAAAGAAGTGTGAAAAAATATTATTAAAAACCGTGATTGTGTGCAACACTATATTTAACAACGACAATTGAAAATAAAAATAAAATTAAACCAGCTTTTGAACATGAACATGTGATCAATGTTTACACTAATTTAAAGTTTATCATAGTGAGGAGCACTAGAAATTTTAAACGTGGGATTTATGTTCACAATCATTTAAAAATGTAAATCCATTTTACAATAGAAGATAAATAAATGTAAACCAATCAAAACAAAAAAATGTAAAACTATTTAAAAGGGGGACCCGATAAAATTTTAAACAAAACAAACATGCAAAGAAAAACTCGATATGTTATTAATTTATTTTTTTAAAAAGGGACAGGCATTACGTAAAGGTATGGTGTGTCTGCAGTACTTGAAAATAGAATAATATCTTAAAGGATACCTCATATTCCACATCATAAAACTATCACATTACACATGATCTTTTCTCTCTTTTGTGTTGTAATCTTATAACTAGTGTCATTATAATTTTATATATGGTGAGAAAGAGTGAAATATGGCACTGACATTCCATCGTAACTGACAACCTGCATATGTTTTGAAAATGTAAGACATTGATAACTTCACGTGATGTATTTTCATGTAATTTGCTCGTGCTTTTTCCACGAACTCAACAATTCTTGCTATAAAAAGCCAGCAAACATTCTTCCCATTAGAACTTAGCAACCCTTTGCAATGGCATCTATTTCTCTCTCCCCTTGTATTATCTCCTTCTATAGGAACAAGCCTGCCCATAATGTCAAGCTCTCTAACAAGGCATCCATTAGCAACAAAATAAGGTGAGCTAGGAAGCCAATAATGAACAAGGCCTTAACTAATGTTGTTGTTTGTGGTGACCACTTTCCTTTGACACCTTTTGATACTGATCATGATACTGTTGATTATATTATGGACTTTATTATGGTATGATGTAGATGTTAGATCATGGATTATTGTTGACCTTGATTTAGTTATGATGCATGATGATTATTAGAGACATTTTTATATATTGATGATGATAGGCTATATGACATGGTTATATTATGGATGTTGTTCGGACATGTGATATTTGGATATTGTGAGTAGAACTAGAAATGGAAATTATTTGATGATGATATAATTATTTAGTAAAATAGCAAATGATCTTATTGGTTGCTTGGATGTTGTTGTGATTCATATATCTAGATGATTTTGGAATTTTATTTATATTATTTTGGATGTTCTGATATGGCCATGAGGCCAAAGGAGGTATTTGTGTTTTGTAGGTTTAAAATATCACAAAAAAACATAGGGGATGGAGACCACCCACATTAAAATTCTAGATGAATTCAACAAGGTTTCCATGGTAACTTGTATTGTTTGTGTGTGGTTGTTTTGTTAGGGATTCCCATGGGGGTCACTTTAAATGTGACGAAGGGGTTATGTGTACTTATTTATTTGGTTTCTTTTTATTGATGTTTGTATGTGTTTATTAAGTGATGTGTTTATCCCTTTTATTTAAATAAATTTTGGTATATAATGTGAATAATCATATTGTTAAAATAAATTAATCAATTGGGTCAAAGAAAGTAATTATTGGAGTGGTTGTTGGCTTGTATTAAATGTTGTAAGATATGTGTAAGAATGTGTAAGTGATGTGTAAGAGATGTGTAAGTTAACTTTTGAGTGTGAAACACTCCACCTTCTTGGAAATTCAAAATTGTCCTTGGAGGCTGATTTTGGAGGCTTGTGGGAACAAGTTAAACTTGTCCCATACCTCTTAAATTTACTTACCAACCATACCTATGGTTTGGGGTTAAAATTAGACTTTTATAATGCTTTTGAGAAGACAAATTGTAAGTTTTAATTGCACTTTTCTTACATGGTTTAATTTCAGTCCTTTGGGGTGTGGGTTGGATTTGAGTATGTAAGTAAACTGTCATATTATTCACCCACCTATTTATTATGCATTGGAGAATGAAGTTGACTTTTGGGATGAGGTTGAGGATGTGTGATGTGGCATCCTACATGGATCCACCTCATCCTCTTCTCTTCCCTCTTCTATAAAATTTGAATTGCTTGCCTTGTTTTGGGTTGCTTCACTTTTGGAAACTCCTTTTTGGGTGAATTATTTTACTATTTTGGAGCTCTTGCTTTGGAGATTTTTTTGGAAGATTGTTGCATGCTTGTGCTTGGCTGATTTGGATTACTTGCATTGGGTTAAAGCTTGTTGTTTTGGAACTTGGAACAACTCCATCATGGAGAGGTAGGAGCTTGGCTCTTGTAATGCTTTTTTTTTTTTTATGAAATTGTTATTGTTGTGATGTTTTGAATGTTTTGGGATGTTGGGTAGATGGCCTAGGAATGGTGTAGGAGAAGACTATGAGGTTTATTTTGTGGGAGGCACAAGTGTTTTTGGGAGGTATAAGTGTGGAGGGAGTTGGGATTTGGGTTCCACCTTACAAAGAAATAACTTGCATTTCTTTACTTGTTATGGGGTGCCATAAGAGGTTGGGGAGGCATAAGGAAATGTGAGGAATAAGGGGTACTTGGGGAGGCATAAGGGCATGTCAGGGATTTGATATACTATATTTTGGTGGTTTGAAATCAGGTGGCAATACCCATTTCCCCTTTGGGATTAATAATTAGCATCCCCCATAGTTTCTTGCTCCTTTGGCTTGCATGATGAAGCCTTTGAGTTTTGTTTTCTATGTTTTAATGTGGTTGCAAACTACATTCTGTTTTGGACTGTGTTTTAAATGTGAAATTTACATGTGTGTTTATGGAAGCTTGTTGTTGCCATGAGTTGAAACACATCTTTTATTGCATTGTGGTTGGGGCTCGAGGGCCAATGAAGAAGGATGGATTCTCCTTGTCATTGGATGTCTTGGTTGGGTGGAGAGTGTTGCCTTTCCCATGCTCTTGTTGTGATCAAAATTGGAAGAATGATAAATCTACATGTTGTTGTTCTGGAGACAAAAAAAAAAAAAGAAAAACAGTTTGATAGTCCCTTGTTGAAAAGAAGTCTTATTGTAACCTTTCCCACTTGAAGTGGATGAGCTCTTATATGTTTTGTAATGGAAATATATTGTATTGAATATGAAATTTGTAAGTTTGAAATGTAAAGGGAGGTATACTTTGTTTTTATTTTGAAAGAAAGAGATGTATTTTGTATATTGTATTGTGAAAATCAATAGAAAAGAGAAGTTGTAAAAGAAGGAAATCTTGTCTTTTGAATAAAAGTTGCATTCCTTTCCACGATTGGAACCACTACTGTTTAAAATATGAGTTTGAAATTGTATTTGAAATCTCTGTTTGAAAGGAATAAATGTGTGTGAGGAAAATACAAAACTCTGTCTTTTGAAATGTGTAAAATTGGAAATCAAAATTGCATTTTGGTTTTGAATAGTTTGATTTGAATCAACTAAATGTATTAGATTAGAATTGGAATGAATTCTAATACTTGGAAGATGAAAATGACAAATAGATCCTTTAAAAAGTTGATCTCTGTTTTGTATTTTCAAACTGCAAATACTTTATCCAAAAATGCACAGTTCGAACCTGCAACAATGAAATAAAAAATTAAATGATTAAATTGAAGTAATATTCCCTAAATGAATTCATTGGACAAAAACACTTAAGGAATTTCTTAGAAAACTTAGCAAAATCGGGCTCAACCGTTTTGCAGTCATTTTTCCTTTGTCAAAGTTGTATTTTTAAAAAAATTGGAACTCAATCAAACAAATTTACTTTCCAAATCCAACCTAAATTCCTCTAAGAAAAATCCCCATGCCTATTTGACATGTTGAGAGAGTAAGAATATCAAATTGAGTAAAATTTTATAAGTCAAAATTTACCAGTTTTCACTTTGAAATCCTGCAGATCATTTTCATGAAATTGATCATTTAAAATTTATCAAAATTAAAATTTTATGATTCTTGTGCAAAGAGGGCATCGAGAGATTTCTAAAAAGTCCTCATTTTCTCAAAAATGAGTTCCCAATAAAAATTATGGCCTTCTAAAGTTTTACTTCATTTTGGCGTCAAAAAAAATTAGGAAAAATTTCCTTGGCGGACCCATGGGCCCGAATTTTCCTTTTGCACTTTTTGGTCAAAAATTCCAAAGGAAAAAAATCCCCCACCTCTCCACTAACCCACAAGCCTTTCTTTTTGTCAAAAATCATCTTAGTTCAAAAATAAATTTTGGGAAAAATTTCCCCCGCGGACCCGCCGTCTTGCTTTTGCCTTTTTGGTTTTCTTTCGTGCTGTGTGCGGGCCCGTAACACTTAACTTAACCTTTAAAAAATTTTAGGAAAATTTTTCCTAAATTTTCCCACTTGCCCGCCTTCCCATAGCCAATCGAGATGCTTTTGCTACGTTTACCTCACGAGGCAACGATAGAGGCACGAAACCCATTTAAACCTTAGTGTTTTCAAAATTAAAATTGGGAAATTTTTCTAAGTTCTCGTGCCGGCCCGCAGCCAATGGATGGTTGACACATGGCACCTTGGGCGTTGGGCGTTCAGAAGGTGCGGATCATTTTGATCCCTTAGTGATTTTTGGAAAAAAAAAGGATAAAAGTCTTAAAATTCTCTGGTGGCCCAACTTTCCGCCAGAGTTTGGAAATGCCGACACGTGTCCTTTTTTGAACTCGCGTGGCACGCGGAGAAAAATCACACTTTTTCCCAAAAGGGAAAAAGCGTTAAAGTTCTTCCCCACTCTATTGGCTCGTGCATGGGAAAAATTTGCTTCCTCGCCCTGCCGGTCCGTATTCCTCCTCCGAGTGAAATTTCTCTCCGAAGTTTGCAGACATGAGTTGGGAAAATTTTCTTCCCCAAGCCCGCAGGCCCGCTCTTGGGAAAATGTTTCCTGCAAGGTCCACCTATCCATAACTTGAGGAATATGAGGAGTTAGGAGGACTTATTTATATCACTGGAAAGGTGAGGAAATTTCCTATTTAATGGGAATGTTTTTGGGAAGTTTTGAGTGCGTTAATTTTTAGAAAAATCAAGTTGAATCTTTTAAGCTTGTAGAAAGTGGTATAGTGAGAAATTACCCTCTTAATCCAATGGATTAATCTAACCCTAAGTTTGGACCTTGTGATCTTTTATAATTGTCATATTAATAAAAATATAAGCTATTAATAGTATTTGGCTTTGAAAATTGCTTGTAACAACTGTTGTCTTATAACTTGGTTGTAGACATTTTTAAACAAAAAAATATTCTATAATTTTTCTAACTAATCCTAGGTTGTTTGTGAGTCTCAAGTGGGTTGTTTTAGTGGGCATCACACTTGGTATCAGAATAGTGGTTCAAAATCTTGGGCCATTGGGTACACTAGAAAACTTGAGACATGAACTTTAAACCTAGCACACTTTTAAATCTAGAAAACAACTTAGTTTAGAAATTACATATTTTAGTAAACATGGAAACTGAATAAAACTTAGAAAGGTGAACTAACTCTCACCTTGGTTTATGCAGGAGGAAAAGATAGGATGAGGTGTCTTTTCACATAGACCTAGACATACCACCTCCAGATCATGTTGTAGCAGCCATCCTACCACAGATTTTATAGACTCTTCAAGATGTTAATGCCGCTCTATGCGGAGGGACCATAGGGGCACATTCAGTCAGACATGATAGGGTGACATCCATTGAGGCTCGTGCATCTCCTCGGCACAATGAGGAGCATAGAGGAGAGAACTCCCATGAGGATTTAGTTAGAGTTGAGTCACCACAGAGGGGACAGGGAGACCAAGTTTTAGGGCATAGAGAGAGGTCTCAAAGCCCTAGGCTTAGGGATGAGCATGTAGAGAGGCCTAGAGGCCATCAGACCACAACTACAGATCACATCAGGGAGATCCTGAAGCTTCGGACATCACATTATTCTGGTGACATAGGTGGATTTCAGGAAGAGGTCTGGTTGGTGTGTTTGAGTGGATGCTTTAAGCTCTATCCTTGTTCTAGCAACACGAAAGCTCATGTTGCGATCCATCTACTGAGGGATGGAGTTGGTGTTTGGTGGCGAGACAGAGGAGTAGAAGCTCCATGTTGATTATGAGATAGTTACCTGGGAGCTCTTTGAGGAGTGATTTAGGAGAAGATATTTGTCACAGAGGTTCATACAACAATAGATAGATGAGTTTCATGACCTTCGATAGGCATCTCTTACAGTGGCTGAGTATGAGAGTAGATTTTTGGATCTACTCCAGTATGTTGATTACATGCAGGATGAGCAGGTGTGGATCCACATGTTCATCCGGGGCTTGAATCTAGACATTAGAGGTGCGTGTGGATCCATTGTCCACAAAAATTAGCTGAGGCTGTCAAGAAGGCCTATATAGTAGAGGAGACTCGGGGAAAGACCCAACAGGCTAGAGACCAAGTCGGAGCTACATATAATAGATCGAGGGGGTACACTCTTCCTCGTGGTCGATAGGGTTCAACACAGTCATCTTGTAGACCACATCAACAAGAGTAGTCCCGCCCACCTTATAGACCTCCACAGAGGTTTGATGCACAGAGAGGTCGGAGTATGGGGCCTCCTCCAAGGGGTCCCATTAGGACACAAGGAGCACCTAGAGCTCAGTTAGTAGGAACTTACTAGCAGAGACCTCAACAGTCCATAAGTAGGGTATCGGGGTCCACAACACATGACCCTTTAGAACACCGATTAGAGCTGCTACTCGGGGAGAGGATCGGTGGTTGTTTTGGGTGTGGTGTTATTGGAGATTTTTGAGAAACTCGCACACATAACCCTAATAAAAAGGGTAAGGTACAAATCTCATAGCCTACTATTGGTGATATGGGGTGTAGTCATAGGATGTATGCAGCAGTTCGAGAACCACCAGGTAGAGCATTAGAGTATAGTTATTGAGACTATAGGTAACATTGGTGGTATTCTTACCTTCATTTTGTTTGATTCTGGTTCTTCTGATTCTTTTATTACACCATCTTTAGTAAAGCGATGCGGTAACATGGCATTTAGGTAGGGTCATAGTTGGGATGTTGAGATGGCTTCTAGAGCTAAGATCTCTATAGACTCCTTAGTTAAGGAGTGTGTGGTGGATTTGAGACCTTTCATCACTACCTTGGATATTCGTATCCTTCCTTTGGGATCATATGGAGTCATCTTGGGTATGAATTGGTTATGCACCATGAGCCGAGTGGATTGTTACCACAAGATTATATCTTGTACAAATGATCTAGAAGTTGAGGTAGTGATATCGGGGTTAGGAGACTCTTTTTATTTGTGCCATCTCTTGGACCAAATTTATTATAGAAAATGGAGCAAGTAAGCCCTGGTTATGATCGGACCATGATAGGTTGCGGAAGAAAGGATAGGCGGAAGAAGTATGCAAATCGGCATAGGACCAACCATAGATTTGATATGGGCATGAAGGTGTTCCTTTATGTCGGGGAAAATATGAGCCCTATCCATTATGGAAAAGGGTCTAAGTTAGCTCCTAGATTCATTGTTCATTTTGAGATCTTGGAGCATATCGGCCCTTTGACCTACCGTCTAGCATTGTCACCTAGCTTGCCTCGTGTACATGATGTGTTTCATATTTTAGTTCTTAGGAGATATATTGTAGATCCTTCTCATGTGTCTTTGTATTGGACCTCATTGCAGTGTAGGATTAGAGGCATGACGGTGTAGCCCGTTCACATTATAGATCGCAGGAACTTGGGCCTTCGAGGCATCGATATTGACCAAGTCCGGGTGTAGTGGGACACATATGATGAGATTGCGGCTACATGGGAGGATTCTACATTACTACGAGTTTGGTTTCCACATTTTTTCTAGTGACTTCCAGGAGGAAGTCGAGCCTAAGAGGAGGGGATGTAGTGCCCACTTCCCTTTGACACCTTTTGATACTGATCATGATACTACTGATTATATTATGGACATGATTATGGACTTTATTAAAGTATGATGTTAGATGTTAGATCATGGATTATTGTTGACCTTGATTTAGTTATGATGCATGATGATTATTAAAGACATTTTTATATATTTATGATGATATATGTTTGACATGGTTATATTATGGATGTTATTCGGACATGTGATATTTGGATATTGTGAGTAGAACTAGAAATGGAAATTATTTGATGATGATATAATTGTTGAGTAAAATTGTAAATGATCTTGTTGGTTGCTTGGATGTTGTTGTGATTCATATATCTAGATGATTTTGGAATTTTATTTATATTATTTTGGATGTTCTGATATGGCCATGAGGCCGAAGGAGGTATTTGTGTTTTGCAGGTTTAAAATATCACAACAAACATCGGGGGATTGGAGACCAACCACATTGGAATTCTAGATGAATTCAACAAGGTCACCATGACAACTTGTATTGTTTGTGTGTGGTTGTTTTGTTAGGGATTCCCATGGGGGATCACCTTTAAATGTGACCAAGGGGTTATGTGTATTTATTTATTTGGTTTCTTTTTATTGATGTTTATATGTGTTTATTAAGTGACATTTTTATCCCTTTTATTTAAATAAATTTTGGTATATAATGTGAATAATCATATTGTTAAAATAAATTAATTGAATTCAGTCATAAGAAAGTAATTATTGGAGTGGTTGACTCTTGTATTAAATGTTGTAAGATATGTGTAAGTGATGTGTAAAAGATATGTAAGTTAAATTTTGAGTGTGAAACACTCCACCTTCTTGGAAATTCGAAATTGTCTTTGGAGGTTGATTTTGCAGGCTTGTGGGACAAGTTAAACTTGTCCCATACCTCTTAAATATACTTACCAACCATACCTATGGTTTGGGGGTTAAAATTAGACTTTTATAATATTTTTTGAGAAGACAAATTGTAAGTTTTAATTGTACTTTTCTTACATGGTTTAATTTCAGTCCTTTGGGGTGTGGGTTTGATTTGAGTATGTAAGTAAACTATCATATTATTCACCCACCTATTTATTGTGCATTGGAGAATGAAGTTGAATTTTGGGATGAGGTTGAGGATGTGTGATGTGGCATCCTACATGGATCCACATCATCCTCTTCTCTTCTCTCTTCTATAAAATTCAAATTGCTTGCCTTGTTTTGGGTTGCTTCACTTGTAGAAACTCCCTTTTGGGTGAATTCTTTTACTATTTTGGAGCTCTTGCTTTGGAGAAGTTTTGGAATATTGTTGCATGCTTGTGCTTGGCTGATTTGGATTGCTTGCATTGGGTTAAAGATTGTTGTTTTGGAACTTGAAACAACTCCATCATGGAGAGGTAGGAGCTTGGCTCTTGTAATGCTCTTTTTTTTTGTTTATGAAATTGTTATTATTGTGAATGTTTTAGCATGTTTGTGGGATGTTGGGTAGATGGCCTAGGAATGGTGTAGGAGAAGACTATGGAATTTATTTTGTGGGAGGCACAAGTGTTTTGGGGAGGTATAAGTGTGGAGGGAGTTGAGATTTGGGTTCCACCTTACAAAGAAATAGCTTGTATTTCTTTACTCGTTATGGGGTGCCATAAGAGGTTGGGGAGGCATAAGGAAATGTGAGGAATAAGGAGTACTTGGGAGGCATAAGGGCATGTCAGGGATTTGATATACTATATTTTGGTGGTTTGTAAAAGGAATGATAACCAAATCATGCCAAGCCAAGAACACAGATGCTAATCAAACATCACAATCAATAAGATGAAAGCAATTCACTAGAATAACTTTACATAAACCTTTGCAAACAAATGAGAAGCAATATCATATATTATTATGGAACTCAATGAAATACAATGAGAATGGCCTTGGTTATATAGGTAAGGAATAACAATCTAAGAACCACCAAGGTCATAGATCAAGCCATAAATCATGGAAAGAACTAGTCATCAAAGAACTAGTCAAGTCCATAGATTTATGAGAGAACTAGACATCAAGGATCTAGTCAATACCATAGATCTAGGAAAGAACTAGTCAATACCATAGATCAAGGAAAGAACTATACCTAACAACTAGATAATATCTCCTAATATCTAAATAAATAAAAATAAATATCCACACACATAAGTGGGTGAGGATAAATACAATAAAGGTAAATAATGTACCTAGGTGAATATGAGCTAAGGTAAATACCTACTCTAACACCCCCTCAAGTGAAGCTAGGGGCCAAAATAGAAGTGGCATGTCCATAGTATGAGTCCCAACAACTAGGCCTGATGAGGTACTCATGTATAATATATCCATGAAGAAATCTTGAACCAAAAGAAGGAAAGAATCCTGTTATAAGGAAAGAGAAGAAGAAGAAGAAGAAGGAAGATGTTCTCACGAACACCCCCAAGAACAACTTCTGAAACCCCAAGCATTCCACACAACTCAAGGTAGCGAGGTGATGTAAAAGGCTTTGTAAATATGTCTACAACCTCTACTGTTTGAGTCGGAAGGTACTCTAAGCAAAGAACTCCATCCTGAATGTGCTGCCGAATGAAGTGGATGTGTATCTCGATATGCTTGGTCCACTGGTGCTCAACTGGGTTGTGAGAAATGTGAATTGTACTTTGGTTGTCACACCAAAGTATAGTTGGTGAATCCTATGGGAATCCAAACTTTGTCAATAATTGGCAAAGCCAAAGAATCTACTAACTCGCTGTAACTGCTGCCTTGTACTCTACCTCTGAAGATGAAAGTGCAATAGCCTGTTGCTTTTTGCACGCCCAAGAAACTAGAGAAGAACCAAGAAAGAAAAGATAGCTAGAAGTAGAACGCTGTCATCAATAGAACCTATCCAATCTGAATCTGTATACCCAACTAAGTAGAACCCCTAGTGTAGTGTAGGCTAAAGTGGGAAGTGCCCTGTAAATAGCGTAAAATCCTTTTAGCATCCTGCCAATGACTACTATGAGGAGAATTTGCAAACCGAGATACAAGCCCTACTACAAATGAAATATCAGGGTGAGTATGGGTCAAGTACATGAGACTCCCAACCAACTACCTATACAATGTAGGATCACAAAGTGGTGTGGTACATGTGGATGTAAGAATAACTCCATCTTGAAAGGAGATGGACTTGGCTTAAAATTAGCCATATCAAAGCACCTAAGAAGGTCATCGGTGTACTTTTACCGACTCAAATGAATCCTCAATCTATTTGAGAAATCTACAAACCAAGGAAATAATGCAATAGCCCAAGATCTATCATGTCAAACTGTGTAGAAAGAGCCCTCTGAATACTCTAAATGTGGGAAGAAGAGCTGCCAGTAAGTAACGATCATCAACATACAAGAAAAGTATCACAATATCCTCATCGACATGCTTGGAGATACAATGTATGATCAGAGTGGCAACAAACAAAACTAGTAGATAAAAGAAAAGAATCCATCTTCTCATACCAAGCCCGAGGGGCTTGTTTGAGACCATAGAGAGACCTTCGAGCCTACAAACAAGAGAAGAATCCTAAACAAATCTAGTCGGCTGCTCCATATATATTTCCTCTTGTAGATCTCCATGTAAGAAGGCACTCTTCACGTCCATCTAGTATATGGGCCACCCTTGTGATGCAACAATAGCAAGTACAAGGCGTATAGAATCCATCTTGGCAACGGGTGCAAAAGTCTCAGAGTAATCAATACCTTCGACTTGTGAAAAACCCTTTGCAACAAGACGAGCCTTATACTTGTCAATGGACCCATCAGCTGCGTATTTGGTTTGGTATACCCACTTACACCTAACCATCTTTCTTCCTTTAGGAAGAGATACCAAATCCCAAGTATGATTCTTCATCAAAGAAGAATACTCAGCTGTCATCGCATCATCCCACTCTTGTATCCCATGAGCCTTTGAAAAGGACTGTGGATCCTCAAAACCGCCCGACACAAAGTCCGAACTCCGTAGAATGTGTGTGATGATGCCTAGTGGTTGGAAGATCCTCTATGAAAGGTGCTGCCTCAGAAATGGTAGTACGAGCCCACTTAGGCATAGTGACAACATCAGTGGGAATAAGATCCTTAATGACATCTATAACCTCCTCATCAATCTCCTTAAAGAAAGGATCCTCAAGATGAGATGAAGGAGAAGAAGGAATGGAAGAAGATAAAGAATCATGAGGAGTGAAATGCTCATCAAACTGAACATGTGTTTGAAAAAGAACATCATGTGTATCAGGATCTAAAAGATGATAAGCTCTCATGTCCTCACAATACCCTACAAAAATCAAGGGTTTACTCTTCTTATCCAAATCTTTCCTTTTCTTCTTTGGCACAAAGGCCCAAGCATGGCCCCCAAAGACTCAAAAAAATGAGACATCTGGCTTAGTGTTGGACCAAGCTTCCTCTGGAATCAAATTCTCAAGTGCTCTATGTGGTGTGTGATTCTGAATATAGTTAGCACAATTAACTACTTTTACCCAATAGATAGGAGGTATATCTCTAAAATGCATCATACAGTAAGCCATTTCCTTCAAAGTTCTATTCTTCCTTTCTGCTAAGCCATTCTGTTGTGGAGTATGAGGAACAAAATGTTGGTGAATAATGCCTTGAGTTACCAAAAATTTAGAAAACTCATCGCTGAAGTACTCCCCCCATTATCAGTATGAAGGTTCTTGATGCAACTAGAAGCTTGTTTCTCACCAAAACCTTGAAGACTTTGAAGTGTGAAAAACATCACTTTTACACTTGAGAAAATAAACCCAAGTATGCCTCGAGAAATTATCAATAAACGTAAGTGCATACTTAGCTCCATTGAAAGAGGGGGTAGGAAAAACCATCAAGTCACTATGCACAAGCTCAAGTGGTGAAGAAACTCTCTTAGAAAATTCTTAGGAAATGGATCTTGGTGTTGTTTCCCTAATGCACAGCCAGAGTAAACTCCCTCAAGACTAAAAATCTAGGAAGACCATCTACCATACCATGAGTGCTCAACTCCTTCAAATATATGTAATTAAGATGTCTAAATCTTTCATGCCAAAGCTTACTCTTTGAATCTGCATGAGAAACCAATCCTGTCCCTATAGAGTAAGTGTCATCAATACCCTCAAAGTGATATAGTCTAGAACTAAGTTTGAGCTTTTGGTGTGACGGCAAAGTCGTGTAGCTTTGATATGAGGTAGTTATGTGACAGCCCTAGAGTAGGGCTGGGATGGGTGACCTCCCAAAAATTCCCAAAGCGTCACTTTGCCTCCTAATGCTTTGTTGGGCTTGATTAAGTGTATACCGGCTCCATCATGCGGGATGGTATTAGTGTAGCAATTATTTAACATGATGAGATCCCTCTCCACCATCGCCCGAGATTTTGGTGTGATGGCAAGTCATGTAGCTTTGATACCATAAAAGGAACGATAAAATGATCGTGCGAAGCAAAAACGCAGATGCTAATCAAACATCACGATCAATAAGATGAAAGCAATTTTCCAGAATAACTTTACATAAACCTTTGCAAACAAATGAGCAGCAATATCATATATTATTATGGAACTCAATGAAATACAATGAGAATGGGCCTTGCTTATATAGGCAAGGAATAACAATCTAAGAACCAATCAAGGTCATAGATCAAGCCATAAATCATGGAAAGAACTAGTCATCAAAGAACTAGTCAAGTCTATAGATTTATGAGAGAACTAGACATCAAGGATCTAGTCAATACCATAGATCTAGGAAAGAACTAGTCAATACCATAGATCAAGGAAAGAACTATACCTAACAACTAGATAATATCTCCTAATATCTAAATAAATAAAAATAAATATCCACACACATAAGTGGGTGAGGATAAATACAATAAATGTAAATAATGTACCTAGGTGAACATGAGCTAAGGCAAATACCTACTCTAACAGTTTGAAATCGGTGATGACACCCATTTCCCCTTTGGGAGGCATAAGTAGCATCCCCCATAGTTTCTTACTCCTTTGGCTTGCATGATGAAGCCTGAGTTTTGTTTTCTATGTTTTAATGTGGTTGCAAACTACATTCTGTTTTGGACTGTGTTTTAAATGTGAAAATTACATGTGTGTTTGTGGAAGCTTGTTGTTGCCATGAGTTGAAACACATATTTTATTGCATTGTGGTTGGGGCTCGGGGCCAATGAAGAAGGATGTCTTCTCCTTTTCATTGGATGTCTTGGTTGGGTGGAGAGCATTGCCTTTCCCCTGCTCTTGTTGTGATCAGAATTGGAAGAATGATAAATATACATGTTGCTGTTCTAGAGCGGAAAAAAATAGTTTGATAGTCCCTTGTTGAAAAGAAGTCTTATTGTTATATTTCCACTTAAAGTGGATGAGCTCGTATGTGTTTTGTAATGGAAATACGTTGTATTGAATATGAAAGTTGTAAGTTTGAAATGTAAAGGGGAGGTATACTCTGTTTCTATTTTGAAAGAAAGAGATGTATTTTGTATATTGTATTGTGAAAATCAATAGAAAATGAAGTTGTAAAAGAAAAAATCTTGTCTTTTGAATAAAATTTGCATTCCTTTCCATACTTGGAACCACTGCTATTTAAAATATGAGTTTAAATTGTATCAGAAATATCTGTTTGGAAGGAAGAAATGTGTGTGAGGAAAATACAAAACTCTGTCTTTTGAAATGTGTAAAACTGGAAATCAGAATTGCATTTTGGTTTTGAATAGTTTGATTTGAATCAACTAAATGTATTAGAATAGAATTGGAATGAATTTTAATACTTGGAAGATGAAAATGACAAATCGATCCTTTAAAAAGTTGATCTCTATGTTTTGTATTTTCAAACTCGTAGATACTTTATCCAAAAATACATAGTTCGAACCTGCAAATGATGAAATAACAATTTAAATGATTAAATTGAAGTAGTATGCCCTAAACGAATTCATTGACAAAAACACTTAAGGAATTTCTTAGAAAACTTAGCAAAATCAAAGCTCAACCATTTGTTGTCATTTTTCTGTCAAAGTTGTAAATTTTTAAATTGGAACTCAATCAAACAAATTTACCTTCCAAATCCATCCTAAATGCCTCTAAGAACAATCCTCCATGCCTATTTGACATGTTGAGAGAGGAAGAAGATCAAATTGAGTAAAATTTTATAAGTCAAAATTTACTAGTTTTCACTTTGAAATCCTAGAGATCATTTTCATAAAATTGATTCTTGTGTAAAGAGGGCATCAAGAGCTTTCCAAAAAGTCCTCGTTTGCTCAAAACCGAGTTCCTAATCATAAGTTATGGCCTTCTGAAATTTTACTTCATTTTGGCGTCAAAAAAAATTTAGGAAAATTTCCTTGCGAACTCAAGGCTTGAATTTTCCTTTTGCGCTTTTTGGTCAAAAATTCCAAA
This sequence comes from Taxus wallichiana var. yunnanensis, assembly GCA_018340775.1. Taxonomy (NCBI): domain Eukaryota; kingdom Viridiplantae; phylum Streptophyta; class Pinopsida; order Cupressales; family Taxaceae; genus Taxus; species Taxus wallichiana. The sequence goes on from CM031244.1 coordinate 679,479,928, forward strand.
GGAACAAAATCCCCACCTCTCTGCTAACCCGAAAGCCTTTCTTTTGTCAAAAATCATCTTAGTTTGAAAAAGAAATTTTGGGAAAATTTCCCCCGCAGACCCGCTGTCCCGCTTTTGCCTTTTTGGTTGTCTTTCACGGTCGCGCGGGCTCGCAACACTTAACCTTTAAAAAAATTAGGAAATTTTTTCCTAATTTTCCTGCCGCCCCGCCTACCTGCAACCAATTAGATCCTACTACGTGGTCTCATGAGGCAACGACAGAGGCGCAGAACCCGTTTGAATCATAGTGTTTTCAAAATTAAAATTGGAATTTTTTTCTAAGTTCTCCCGCTGGCCCCGACCCGCAGCCAATGGATGGCTGACATGTGGTGCCTTGGGTGTCGGCGGAGGTCAGATCATTTTTATCCCTTAGCAATTTTCAGCAAAAAAAGGATAAAAGTCTTAAAATTCTCCGGCAGCCCGACTTGCCCCCGACTTTGGAAATGTCGACACATGTCCTTTCGGGATCACGAGCGTGCGGAGGCAAATCATGCTTTTTTCCCAAAAGGGAAAAACTCGCTAAAGTTATTCCTTCATTTTAAGACACCTCTAGAAAATTGGAGGTGGAAAATACCTAGCGAATATCCCCAGAACCGGTTTCAGTGAAAGGTGAATTTGATAGTTTTCCAGAACCAAATTTTTGCACCAGGTTTTTTTTTGAGCCAGAGAGACTACAGATTTTCATAAACTAATGCCTCATTGACACACATCAACAAGATCTTGTTGATGTTGTTAACAAGGATTGTTGATGTGCATTAATGGCCCTTGTTGACATGCGTCAACACGGCGTCAATGGTCCTTGTTGACGACGCGCCAGGCCCTTGTTGACAAGAGCTCATTTGGCGTTGTGTTGACACGTGTCAACAAGGATCATTGACATGCGTCAATGGCCCTTGTTGATGCACGTCAACATGGTGTCAATGGTCCTTGTTGACACATGTTAATAGTCCTTGTTGACGCGCGCGTCAACAAGGGCCACTTGCATGCGCTAACAAGGGCCATTAAAGCACGTCAACAAGGGCCATTGATGCATCAACAAGGGCCATTGATGCGCGTCAATGGCCCTTGTTAACATGTGTCAATGGCCTTTGTTGACGCATCAATGGTCCTTGTTGACGCACATCAAGAGGAGTCATTGACGCGCGTCAACAAGGGCCATTGACGCATATCAACAAGGGCCATTGACACACATTAACAAGAGCCATTAACACACGTCAATGGCCCTTGTTGATGCGTGTCAATGGCCCTTGTTGACGTGTGTCGATAAATGTCATTGACCCTGATTTGTCCTATAAATACCCTCCCCGGTCATTTTCACGTTTACACTTTCTGGCTCTCAATTTTTTTGTATATACAGAATCCATCATTCTCAAAGACTCAAGCACAACTACAATGGTGACTACAAGTGCATCCCAACTGCAAGCTCAAGACAAAAATCAAGAGGAAAATCCAGTCCTATCCATGGGCAAGATCATCTACAGGAATCCTTTGTGCCCCCACATCCAAATTGTTTTACAGATGACTTCCGAATACAAAGATTTGATCGATGCATGTGAGTTTAGTGGGCTCATTAAGATGCCCCATTTCGAAATAGACCCAGATATTTTGAACTACCTTCTCTCATCTTACAATACAGAGGATGGCTTGTTTTATGTTACTATGAATGATGGCCGATTGTTTCAATTCGGTATCGACGTAACTGACATCCATCGGTTTACTGCCTTCCATTCAGAAATTTACCCTTTGTTACAATGAAGGCAACACTCATCGAAGATGATAAGAAATATCTCGAATCGACGTTTGGTTTCCATGTTGATTGTAAGTATAATTCATTTTCATTCGTCATTTTTTATTCAATTTTTTATTGTGATACAATTTAATGTTATATTAATTCCCACTATTTTTTGGCATTTGCAGCTCATGTCAATAAATCCAGGCATGGTGTGGATACGCAAGCAATTGCACACCACTTTCTTACTGCAATGATTTCCTTTTTTCAATCCAGAATAGTTTTATAGGTCGGCAAAAACAGATATACCAAACTGGGCCATTGCATACATTGTTGCAACTATCGCAAAACAAAAATTTGATTGGTGCACCTTTTTATCAAAAAAAAAGAACTGACATAACAAATGCAAAGCTTTCAGAAAAACCTATCATTTACTCCACAAACTATCTCCTTGGCCTTTATTACGAGGCTCTTTTAAATTTAAAAGACAAACCAATTCCCACTTGCACTGACGAGGCGTTGATGAAGTTGTCAATTCCATTTGAAGAACAACAGTATAAACTATTAAGTTTGTATTTCGACATTACACTGTGCACAGTATTAACAATTTACTATTTGCAGAGAAGATTTATGGAAGCCCTTCCCCAAAAAAAGGTGTTATCAAGAGGAAGAGGCCAACAACACGCTGAGGCTTTGGGAGATTCCCAATCTGAAATGGAAGCTCACTCCTCTCCGAACCCCCAACAGTTTGAATTCGTTAAACGCCAGAGAAGTAATACCTTTTCATGTATTATTTACAAATTCCAAATTTGTATTTTCATTTTCCAATTTAAATTTTACCCAATTGAATTGACATACAATTCAATGTTGATGACATCACAAGGACTTTGGACCATACGCGTGTTTCGGAAACTCAACCATCTTCCCCAACTCACTCAGTACAGTCGCATGCATTTGTATCTTCTCAACAACCACCAATTACTACTCCAACATGGCCACCCTTAGCACCGCGACAAGCTACCCCTCAACAACAAGGTACAAGTTTTGAATACTACTTCATTTAATTTTATAGTTTTTGCATTGTTTTCTAGTTTTTCATATGTTTTTTCTTGAACTTTTCAGCACATTGCAGTCCTCCTTCTGTTCAAACAACAGCTGCACCGACCCCCTCAACCAATAATATTTAAAATGCCAACCAGAGGATCAGGAAAAAATAACATTGGTAAACACATGCCAATTTCCGCCCCTAGCGGGACACTAAACATTGCCTCCTCCTTTTGAATTCCAACCCTCTCACTTGGTGGCTTGCCCAAAGGCAACGGGCATATATAGTTTTGAATAATATAAATTTAGATGAAGATTACTTGGCATTGATAAGAATGACCCAACTAGATTTTTCAATACCCGTGAGATGATTCAAGGCCAAAGTAGTATACTTCAATTTCAACATACTTTACCATATTGAATTACATTTCGCTTTAGATTTATTTGTCTGAATCTTGATTAATTTTATCACAAATAGGATCAAGCCACCCAAAGGCAGAAACAAGTAGCAGTTGATCAACCCAAAAGCCCCCATACCTCTCCAAATGAGATCATCTTCATCAGATACAGATGGTGAACAGTTGCTACCTTTTCCTTTGGAGAACTTAATTGGTTATGATTGTCAATCCCATGTCGGTGAGTTTATTCTACCTCATATCAGTCAGCTCATAGAATGGGAGAGAAGGGATAAAGTACTTATCAATGAGATTATTAGTCATTATGAAAATTATTGGCAAAGGGATAGTTTATACGCTTGTAGTCCAGAATCAACCTACGAAGATGGATTCCTTACTTACCCAAGTAAGAAGTGGGACTGTCACGTATAACAACAACTATAAAGATGACATTTTGGATAAGACATTAAACAAATTGGAAAATATTAGTGCTGAGGCCTGCATATTTTAACAAATGGTCTAAGGACAAGGATCTGGTAGTAGTTGCAAATGCCGAGAGAGATAGAGCGGTCGTAAGTATTATCACTTTCAAACAATAATTTTTGTTAATTTAAAGTTTTCTTATTTTAGTAATATGTTGAATTGACATTACTTTTTTTGTGCAGTTGAAATATGAAAATTTGAAGAGTCAAGCAAAGGTTTTCCAAGTTCACTTGGAAACAACAAAGAACAATTTATCCGCAACGAAGAATTTGAAGGAAAATATTGTTTTGGTTAACAAACAAAACAATACACTGAAGCGGATAATTAAAGAGCACGACTTTGACCCTGAAATATTATTCAAAGCTAAGGCAACAACTGATCCAAATTTGTTGTCCCATGGAGATGCGAACAAAGCAAGAAGAAAGAATTTTAAAAAATCTGGATAGTTGCTGGAAGATCTCATAAGTTCTGGGGTTATTTCTACCATTGGGGAAAGGGGTACAACCACAGGTGAAGAAACCATTGGGGAAAGGAGCACAGAGTTGAAATGGATACAAAAAGAGGGTTGAAATTTTTTATTATTGAGTGTGGAAACTTGAAATATTGAGTCTATATTTGAAAATTTGAAACATTGAATGTTGTGGTCATGGCATTTGAATTTTATTATCTGGATTTGATAGCCTTTGAAAATTTGAAATACTATATAATCTTTAATTTTATAACTTCCTATATATTATGTATAGAATTTCTAGATTGTATATGGAGTTTATGTTTTTGGTTTACTTGTAATGATGATTGCATTAGATAGGGATGATGACGTATGTTTCTTGTTTACTTGGATTATCATGAATTGTATGTGGATGTAGATTTAGCTTCAAGCACGATAATTCTTCTTCTCTAGACATTTAAACTTGTTTTAAGATAATTCTTCTTCTCTATACTTGTAATGATATGATCATGATGACATTAGAATGGATATAGATGATGATGAATGATGATAATGGATAATTGTTTAAAAAAATTAAATGTGTTAGACAGAGACATTTCTTTAAATTTAAAATAGATAAATAATTGTTTTAATAATAATTGTAGTGTCGATTATGATAATGATATGATGATGATATATATATGATGATATGATATATATGATGATGATGAATTTTATGTGGACGTAGATTTAGCTTCAAGCATGATAATTCTTCTTCTCTAGACATTTAAACTTGTTTTAAGATAATTCTTCTTCTCTATATACTTGTAATGATATGATCATGATGACATTAGAATGGATATAGATGATAAATAAATGATGGATATAGATGATTAGATGATATGATGATGAATGATATAATTGTTTTAAAAAATGGAATGTGTTAGACAGAGACATTTCTTTAAATTTAAAATAGATAAATAATTGTTTTAATAATAATGTAGTGTTAGGATTATGATAATGATATGATGATGATATGATATATATGGATGATGATGAATTTTATGTGGACGTAGATTTAGCTTCTAACACGATCATGGATGACGAATTGTATAATGGATCGTGGATTATGAATTGTATAATATGGAAATATCTTCCTCTATAAAATTCAATTGTGTCATTTTATCCCACAAAGTTTAAAAAATATATCAAAGCATTTTGCAAATATAAAAAATAAATTAAACATAATTGTAAGAAATCAAGAAAGATGATATGATAGGGTTTAACTTACCTCTAGTGTTTTAGATGGTTGTGAAATCATCACTGGTAATGTGCTAGATCTTTGTTTTAAGAAAACTCAACACGAGAAATGGATTAGTAGATAGATGGGTGAGTTTCCTGACATTGTCAGTCCCGAGAAGTACCAACTTCCTGATGGATGTCAACCCACGTTTTCAAAAAAAAAAAAAAAATTGTATTTAAATAAATGTAAATATATATACCTGTAACATCTTTAATGATAACAAGAGCTGAAAAAAATTTAAAGTGACAAACAATAAGATTAAGGTGAAGAAGATACCTATTTAAAGTTGAAACAATCCATTATCAATAGCTTCTTCAAACTCGATGTTCTCTTCTGTAGAGTGTGACGATGCACCAATTCCACTCTCAACATTGGGAACAATTGTACTTGTAGCTGTATTATTCACACCTCTTCTTTCGCAAAGGGAATTCCAATGCACAATTGCTCTATCGAAAGGAAAGGTTTCCATGGAGTATCGAGATACATAACACCTCATGCAACTTTCCAGATTTTTATCCAACCTGTTTCTCAGTTTTGATTTTATAAATGATAATGCACTGAAAACCCTTTCATCCTCCACAGACCCCAAAATCATTGTTTGGCATAACTCATATAATCTGAAATATTCATTGATATCTTCTTGTAAGATAGAACTTTGATAGATTCCTCACCACAACCTTGTAATAACACCACTTTCAGAAGGTTCATCTAAATTTTTATATTGGTTCCTCATTGTTGTTGCAAAATTTGTTGATTGAAATTTTAATAAATCAGCATTCAATATACCTTTGATTTCCATACCCTTGAACTCTGAAGTCTTTGCAAAATGTTCCATTATTGTACCCATGGATTTATGGAAATGCTTTCTTACAAAGTCAACATGACCACCTTCAGTATTCCAAAAATTAGGATTCATCACACCCATGGCTTCAAGAATTTTATCTTTGGAGAAACGTTCTCTAATTTCTGATGATAAGGATTCTGAAATTTTTTTAAGCTTTATTCTTGTTTCAACTATAACAGACTCAAAGAGATTACGTGTCATGGAACATCTTCTCATTCCGATCCTGTAATATCTTGACGTTTTTGCAAAATGTGCAATGGTATGTCCCTCCCATTAACAGTGATGTAGAGGTGATCGGATATTAAATCTCAAATAGTTACTGGGATTTTTAAGATCTAATAAAGCTTTCCAATTCTCAAAAATAGTGTGTATCAAAACTATCTTGGGAACAATACAAGATATCAAGACTTTGACATACCATTTTTCTCATCCGTATAAAATCCACAATATAGATTAATCTCCCATGTGCATGCTTCATCAATGTATTGATCTCCTGCAACATTGGAAGAATACCAACCAATGTAAGCAATGTCTCCAAATCAGTTAAACGGAACAACAAGTCCCTCGCCCTATCAACTTCATGATGATATTTGTGCATGAAACCAACCAACGAAGGATACTCCTCATGAACTCTGCATGCAGTTCATACAAAGAGATCCATCTAGTCTCAACATCTTTCAGAAGTTTTTTGCCATCTGTAATTCCAATTGCAAATTTATGGAACTCAAGAAATCACTTTGGGCTGCTTTCCATATAGGCATGAAGTTCTCTTATAAGGTCTTCTAATTTAGCAACATTTTCATGGTTTCTTACCATTTTATACGCTAAATTCATTCTGTGAGCCATACAATGAATTGGTAGCATATATGGGGCCATTGTTGTTTGTAATCTAACACACAACCCTGTTCGGTGACCCTGCATGACATGATGCACCATCTGCTCCGACGCATACCAACTTCATAGCAATTTCATAATCAGTCATTCCAGCAATATCTTTCAAATGAGAAACAACTATTTTATGTAGGTTTTCAGCATTACAGTTTTCAACCATTTTCATAACACCCAACAGATGAGGTGTCCTTATATGATTTTCTAAAGTATAGACATGGATACATACCCATGCAGTGTTGTCGACTATTTTCACTTCATCAATTGAAAGAGAGATAAACTTTGATTTTTTTACATTCTCTTTCAAATCTTCCTTCTCTATCATCGAAAGGCATTTTTCCATTTCCCATCCACTACTTTCAGACCAATGAGACTGAGGTACGTTCAACATTCCATTATATTGATACAAAACTTTGAAATCGAGGAAATCCAAAATCGGTCTTCCTTTCTTTAGTATGTGAAATAAAGTAGAGAATTGTATGAGTTTTGCATGTAGATTTGTTTGATTCATCTTACCAATTTGTGATGTGATCGTTCCTCCCTTTTCCATGAGATGTCTACATTTTTTTCTACTCTGCCTCATAATCCACTGTGTATCTAACATGCATGCATTCTTTTTCAATTTTCCACCTGTGTGTTTTGATTTTCTAGCCATCCGCCCCATTATACTCAAATATTGTTTTCCACAATGTTTTTCTATAGTGTCCAACTTCATTTGCATTTTTTGTTTCTTTCCCAATTTCCACGTACATATTGTACATGTACATTCAGATGGGATCTCTTCAGAATTAGATGATTGTACAGGTTCGATAAATGGAAATTTAGCTACCCAATCAAACTTGTATGACCTGCCAATGGTCCACATATTCTTGTTCATTTTCAATGTTTTACTTTTTTGAGTAGAATTTTGAGCAATATCACAATCACCTAGTTTCCTCTTTCATGAACCGGAATTTGAATTTGATTTTTGTGTTCCATTTTGCTGAGTATTTGTATGTGTGATATCTTGATGCACTTTTGGTTGCACCCCAAAAGAAGAATATCTTCAAGATCTGGCATATTATCGTAGGTGTCATTTGTTTGATACTATGTAGAATGCATGTCCACCTCAATAATACCTTCCACACAGTCAATATTTTGATTCTTTCTGGTGGCATCTATATGGTTGTTGGTATTTTCAATATCTGATATCAACAGAGTTTCCAAAATACTTGAACAATGATTTCTAGATTTCTTAGTTACTTTTAGGGTCTTCACATTCTTAGGACTAACACCTTCCATTATTCTGAATAGAGTCCTACGTCAGCAAAAGAACCAAGTAGCGACTCAAATGAGTCGAGTCAAAATTACATCGCATGCATCAACTATGGTAATCCACACATGTCAACAACAACCCTATCCTTTGTCACGTCAACAAGGTCAACATGTCAACTATCCCTATCATGCACATCAACAAGGCATCAATCTATCATGTCACTCGCATCAACCTCTCAAGGCATCAACTCATGGCATCACTCTCTCATGTCAACAAGGCTATCTCACTTTCTCTGCATGTCAAGGTGTACACCTTCTCTACACGCGCCAACTCTACTCCTCTCGCACACATCTACAATCTTACCCTTGTCACACATCTCAATCTCCTTGTCTTTCTCTACATCTTTGCGCATCAACTATATCCCTATCACGCATCAACAACTAACCCTAACAAGCTAACAACAATCTTTGGTGCTTAAGAGTATGCGAGTTCAAACTTCACGGTATTGGTAATTTGGTAAGCTACTTGTGGTAGTACCATAGTATACTACCCGTGAATCACCTAGGTTTTTATAGGAGATGTTTTCAAATGAAGGTGAAGCCACCCCAAAAAAATATATATACTGTAAATTTTAGGTGAACAGACACCGACCCGCTCCGAAAAAATCACCTTTTCAAATTTTCCTAAAATGAAATTTTCCATATTACAAATATTCACCACTAAAATTATCAAAAAATTATTCTATAATTTTTATAACTAATCCTAGGTTATTTGTGAGTCTCAAAGTGGGTTGTTTTAGTGGGCATCACATTGTTGAAGGTGTTCCTTGGCGCCCATGCAACCATCATCCCAACTTGTGGGATGATGATTTTATACAATCTCTCCCAAACCACCCTTACGAGGCAACAATACAATTTGTGAACCCATAGTTTTTACTTTTTCTTTTCGTATACAGTCTCTCCTAAAACACTCATATTATTCTAATCTCTGAACATTCCGAGCTTGCTTTGAGAAGTTGATTGGGGAGATCAAGGATGTGTTCGATGCAATGGATGTTGTAGAAACTTCCACCCTTTTGTATAAAATATTTCGAATCTTGTTATGGTGGATAATATTGAATGTCTTGGAGTAGATCGACATTTCCAAAAGGAAATAACACAATCCCTTGATTATGTTTACATGTTTGTTTATTATTTGATCAAAGCTTTTGGATGATATTATTGTTATCCAAAATTCACCCTCAAGGTAATTTTGATAACATGCATCAAATTATTCAGTCCTGAGCAAGTAGATTGATTCGAGGCCCAAAATCATGTTTTTGGGGTCCCCTCGGCTTCTTTCTAACTCTCCCATCCAAGAAGAAATCCCAACGAGTTAGAAAAAATGGAAAAAATGTAAAAATAAGGTTGCAGGATTGTTTTAAAGCATTTTGTCTCAAGGGTTCGGTCGTACTAGTGTGGGTTGTACTCGAGGTTCGCCATACATGCAAGCTTTGAGCCAAAATACAAAGAAAATCGGCTAAGTCAGACATTTTTGTCCTAGGAGGTCCATGGGACAGTTGGGACGTGAGGGGGACGCAAAATATGAAACGGCCAAAAGCAAGAAAAATCATCAAGTTTTTTCGACGCATGGTTTGGGACAGTCGGGACAAAAGTACACGCGGGACGTGAAAAGGTGAAAAGGCCGCAAAGGGGACAAGGAAGCCCAAATCGGCCGATGCGGGAGATATTCATCCGGGATAACCGGGACAGAAGTATGCATAGGACACGAATCGGCCGATTTTCTGAAATAGCTGCAACAAAGAAGAAAAGTCAACGTTTGACCCGTGAAACTTCAAACGGCCATAACTTTTGACTCCGAGCTCCGATTTTCACAAAATTGGACTTTCTGGAACGAGCACGATGTCCTCTACGCCACAAAAATGGATTTATTATTTTTAACAAGGGTAGATATATTTAAATAAAAGAAACATATTCGGCTCTAGTCAGTTAATGCTCATTCCTCACAATGACAAAAACCCCGCTGCAGACCCAAAATAGCTGCCCACACTCAGAAGGCCATAAATTTTGCATTTCTCAACGAAATTGCACAAAATTGGTACCGTTGGAATCATGGCTCTGAGCCCAATGCAAAAAAAAATCAAGAAATTCTAGATTTGATGAGAGATTGATCGAGATTTTTACAAAACGTGGCCGGGTTCATAACAGTGTTTTATTTGGTGGTTGGGAGTGCAATTAAGAGGCATGGTCATCATTCTTTCTCTGCTGCAGCACCTGGGATAGTATGGGGAGCCTTTTGCAAGTAATATATAATAATTTTACTCCATTTAATGCCTCTTACAAGTGGTTGAAGGACATATTTTGGGATTTCCATTTTCCCTTCTCTCTTCTTCTCATTTTTTCTATAAATGGGAGTGTTGGGCTCATTGTAAGGGAAGTAGTTTTTGTAGCAAATCTCTACCAAAATTGCTTTGTGAAGCCAATGTGTTGTAGGCCCTTGTTGTGGACTCCTTACATGGTGATCTAGGCCCTTATCTTGTAACCGATTGAACTGTGCATATCAGGAAGTAATAAAATACAAGTTTGTGGATGTATCTTCCCCTGCTGTGTTTTCTTGCATTCTTCTTGCCCCTTTAACCTTGATTACAAGAATATTGTGTCTATTATTATGTTCTTGCAGGGATCCATTATCATTGTGTATGTTTGAAATATTGTTGTAAAATGCATTTTGCTAGATTATGGAGAACTATCATCACCCCTTCTAGTGTGCACTTTGCTTCTGTATCTCACGCATTTGAAGACTACTCTCACACCCTCCTTTTCTAGTGTATCACCGCTGTAGTGTAGGCTTTCATTTTATGCATTCTCTCTCCCTGGTCCCTTGGAAATTTAGATTAGAATAGTTAGTTTCCCTGCATTAGAGTAGATTGTGGCAGGTAGTTTAGGAGCAAGAACCAACTTTCTCTTGGAGGTCTATCTCAAGTAGCAAGTCCCACAACTTGGAGATAGTACCCATGTTATCCAATCACACCGTGAGTTCAAGTATATGCACTTGTATAAACATAGGGGTGCTGTGATTTGGTGATAACAATTATTTGAGTGATTTCTCCATTAACTATTTATATTACATTCATCATTAAATATTAAAAAAATTGATCATCATATATACATTTAAAATTAATGATATATTCTATTTAACAAAAATTACTTGACTTCTTAGGTATTGCGAATTGCATACACATCTAAACATGACAACATTAGGGCTTCAATTATTTGACCACAGATATGACGTTTATTCGGTGCCCACTTCGTTAAAAATATATAATCGAACTCTTTATGGCCAAAAGCTAATGTTTTTGTTTTTTTGTAAAATTAGAATTTATTTCATTTGATCGTTGGATTGCTCTCATGTGTATGTTTTCGATTAAACTAGAACTTTAAATTACAAGTTTTAGCTAATAATAAAAGTAAGTTTACATGTTTGTTGCTTCAAAGCACAATCCACATGATGTACAAGCTTTAAATTGGTATTCTTATTATCTATAACATCTTTGATAGATGTGTTGGAAACATTTAAAGTGAAAAATGGAGGGTTCTTGTGTTCCACCACTCAACCAGAGGAGGAGATAAAATGTTTTCTAAATTTGTTTCAGGCTTCCCTCATTGTTTTTCCCAATGAGAATGTTATGGAGGAGGCTAAATCCTTTGCCACTACCTATTTAAATCAAGCCCCTGCACAAGACCGACATCAGCTCCAGTCTTTCACAAGAGGTGATGGTGTTGAGCAAGAATAATAACTTTTCTAGGTTGCTCAATATATCAGTCTTCTTATTCTAATTATGTAACATAAATATGATGTACGAGCTTTAAATTGGTATTCTAATTATAATTTGGTATTCTTATTATTTATAACATCTTTGGTAGATGTGTTGGAAAAATTCAAAGTGAAAAATGGAGGGTTCTTGTGTTCCACCACTCAACCGCAGGAGGAGATAAAAAGTTTTCTAAATTTGTTTTGGGCTTCCTTATTATTTTTCCCAACGAGAATGTTATGGAGGAGGCTAAATCCTTTAGCACCACCTATTTAAATCAAGCCACACAAGATTGACATTAGCTCCAGGTCTTTCACAAGAGCCGATGGTGATGAGCAAAATGGTATTTTTCAAGGTTGCTCAATATTTTAGTCTTTTTCTTAATCATGACGATATTGTTTTTTAAACACGAGATAAGATTCAATCTAGAGTATGGTTGGTGGCCCACTCTACCCAGAGTGGAAGCAAGGAACTAAATAGACATGTATGAAGAAAACAATTCATGGGCAAAGTAATATGGATCCCCTTTATATAGTCTTTGTGGCAAGATATATATGGTTATAATAATAAAAAGATGGTAATGTTTGCTTTTCGGGATGTCGGTTAGTAAAAACTTTTATACCGCCAAATTAGACTTCAATATAGTGCAATCAATATACTAACGAGAGCTTAAAGATCACTCCAGGTGAGGTGGTTAAATACACGCTTATGATGTCATATATCATATTTTATATTTTGTTAATATACTACTACGTATATCTCAACAATCTATTTATAAATCTAGGTCCTTTTATTATGCCGAGAGGCATCTTCATTTATATATATATATATATATATATATATATATATATATATATATATATATATATATATATATATATATATATATATATATATATTGAGTTGAGGAGTCTGATGTCGTGCCCGTGTAAATAATTATTTGTGTAAATAAAAAATTTCATGTAAATAAAAACCAATTCTTTTATTAAGCAAATAAATGTGCTAAGTGAAATGGGTATTATGCGGTAAATGGGTAAATTTAATTTCTTTTATTATTATATATATATATGATATATATATATATATATTGAGTTGAGGAGTCATGTCATGCCGTGTAAATAATTATTTGTGTAAATAAAAAGAATTTGTGTAAATAAAAACCAATTCTTTTATTACGCAAATAAATGTGCTAAGTGAAATGGGTATTACGCGGTAAATGGGTAAATTTAATTTCTTTTATTAATTAATGATAGGGTGAAATGGGTATTACATGGTAATAAAAATAAATGTGCTAAGTGAAATGAGTATTACGCGGTAAATGGGTAAATTTAATTTCTTTTATTAATTAATGATAGGGTGAAATGGGTATTACATGGTAATAAAAATAAATTCTTTTATTGATAAATGTGCTAAGTGAAATACCTAGTACGGTAAATGGGTAAATTTAATTTATTTTATTAATTAATGATAGGGTGAAATGGGTATTACATGGTAATAAAAAAAAATTCTTTTATTGATTGCTTCGGTAAATTTAATTTCTTTTATTAATTGATCTCTTTGGTTAGTAAAGGGTATGGTATTTTATTAATTAATGATATGGTGAAATGGGTATTTCAAAGTAAAGGGTATTACACAGTAAATTCAATTGTATTTTATTAATTAATGATAAGGTGAAATGAATGGGTATTACATGGTAAATTTAATTTCACCTATTAATTGATTGCTTTGGTAAATTTAATTTCTTTATATATAATTTTTACGTTCTCAAAATATATTGTGTATTCTTATGTTCTATGTTACAGGTCTACCAAAATTTTATGTAGCATCCATGTCTTCGAAATACAAGACAACTGACACAAGTCGATATTGAACGTGACTACGAAGATATTCTCAACAGTGTAGAATGACATACAATGTGTAGAGAGGGTGCCTGCCTACGTAAGAAAAGGGGAAAAATGGTTTGTAGGTAAGATGTTCAAAATTTTGAATAATTAAATTGAAATAAAAACACATATGTGGAAGAACTAATAATTGATTATTACATTTTATAGGTATAATGCACCATGGCCATTGAATCTCAATGGATCAAAGTTATATCAAGACTTAGAGACGGAGATAAAAAGTTTGAACCTGCGAGAAATGATGATAGGGTAAATACACATAATCGCTACATATTACAATTGTGGAGAGCAAATGTAGATTAGCAACCTGTTCTTTCCAAGCATGTCGTAGTCAAGTACATTGCAAAGTATGTAGTGAAAGCGGAGAAAATCTCTAAAAATTATCATCAAATGTTGATGCGGATTGCAAACATTGAAAACCCGGATGAAATGGTAGTGACAACATACATGAGACTTCTAACTGAAACAATTGTTGAAAGAGACATTAGTGCACAAGAAACATGTCACATGTTGTTGGAGCTACCTTCAGTAGAGAGCAGTAGAGTATTTTTCAATTTGAATGTTGCTTTAAGAGGTGTTAAAAAAGTAACAACTAATGGAGATGACCATGAAGAACATGTAAAAACTTTCATTGACGGGTACAAGAATAGGCCTTTTTCCATGGAAAGTGTGTCTCTTATTAATGTTGCTAGATCTTGGACATATAATCCAAGGAGAAAACGGGATAAAACGTGGGAAGTCATGGGTTTGGCAGCTATTGTGAGAGTGTTCCTAAGGTTTTCCTCTATCCCTTCACGGGAATCTCATAAATGGGTTGATTTTTGTTGGTCAGAGTTGTTGCTTTACAAGCCGTTTCGGGATATAGAGAGAGATATCGACTTGATTATGATTCAATAAGTTCAAACTGGGATTCATTCCGTTATAATCCATGGCATGTTGAAAGGAGGATTACAGTAGAAGACGTTGAAAATAATAGAAATTTTGAAGATGAAATTAATCAACATGTTCAACAGAATACAATAGAACATGATTGGGAAATCATGTGTAGGCTTCATCGTGGTCAAATTTTTCAAGTGACGGAAATAGATATGTTGGGAAGGAGAGATATTGATAAACAAGCACCGTGGAATGATGAATATCAAGGTGAAGAATACACAAGTAAACCGGTAAAAATCATAAGCAACATGAAAGAAAATGGGTTGGTTATAGATGATGAATTAGCCCCAAATTTCAATTATGACACCTTAGGTGCTAAACAAAAACAAGCACTTGATATAATAATGACACATTATAATCAATGTCGAAATAACATTCCATTGCTCATGATAGTTCAAGGAACAATGGGAACAAGAAAATCCTATTTGATTGGTGTAATTCGTTAGGCACTTTTTGATGCATCATTCCTAGAACGTTCTCCTCTTCTATTACTTGCACCAACAGGAGTTACAACTTTTAATATTGGCACCTCGACGATCCATTCACAACTTTGAATCCCTATTATAGATTTTGCATAATTGGAAGGATCGAGACTTGCAACATTCCAACAAGAGATCTACCACATAAAATTTGTATTGATTGATGAAATGAGATTTTTTTGGACAAATTTTGCTAGAAAACGTGAACTCTCAACTTCATCAAGCATTATATGAAAGAGCAGACATGAGTTTTGGTGGTGTTTCTATGGTTTTGGTAGGAGATTTGGGGCAACTTCCTCCTGTTACCGATAAACCACCATATGATAGTAATAGACATGTAAAGCTATCACGGGAAGCATTCAGAACAAATGTTAAATTGGATAAGGTGTTTAGGCAAGGAGGAGAAGATGAAGACCAAAAATGTTTTTGACAACTTCTTGAAAATCTCAGAGATGTGAATCCAACACTGGATGATTGGATGTTGTTAATGAGTAGAACAAGTTCTGCATTAGAAAAAAATAGAAAAAAATAATTCTATAATAATATTCACCTATTTGTGA
Organism: Taxus wallichiana var. yunnanensis; assembly: GCA_018340775.1. Taxonomy (NCBI): domain Eukaryota; kingdom Viridiplantae; phylum Streptophyta; class Pinopsida; order Cupressales; family Taxaceae; genus Taxus; species Taxus wallichiana. The sequence continues at coordinate 679,496,022 of CM031244.1, forward strand.
CAAATATTAATGTGAATAACCACAACAACAAAAAATTACATTCATTGAAAAGACCTGTCACATGTAGCATTGCAACTAGAACAAGTACCGCCAACACACTAGTAGGAGGTCTGAATGACGAACTTGATTTAGAATTATTAATTTCTAATTATGCAAGGGTTATGTTAACATCCAATCTTTGGATAGAAGCAGGTCTTATAAATGGAGCTCGGGATATATTCAAAGCATAGTATATGCACAAGTGCAATCGTCCACCAAACTCTGCTAACGTATGTAATGGTTGAATTTGATAGCTACTTGAATACCATTCGAAGATAGAAATATGCATACCATCCCAATTACACCAATACAGAGGGGACGAACACACCACCAATTACCCTTACGGTTGGCATGGGCATTGACGATACATAGATCGCAAGGTTCGAATCTTTCCAAGGCTACAATTGATATTAAAGAAAGAGAAACAATGGGGTTAACATTTTTGGCAATCTCTCGAGTGAAGTCATTGTAGAGTCTCAAAATATCTCCGCCATTTTCATATGAGCACTATGTAAAGATTAATAACGGAAAACTACTTTCGAAACGAAAGGTTGAGGAAAAAATACTTATGTCCTTAGAATATAAATAATGTACCATGTGTAACACACATTTCATTCTATGAATTTGTCATTACATGTGATGTACATTATGCATTTCAATTCGTATGAAAAAAATTGTATTTTTTTAACTTGATAATATGGTTACTAATAAAATCCATAAGAACTTTGTGTATTATAGACCTTGATTTTTTTGCTCATACTCATTCTCTTAAGAGATATGGTTCCTTCTTTAAATGCATTTATGATGTTCCTTGTAAGATATTTGATTTTATTCATGCACGAACAAAATTCCCCTTATTTTCCATACTTTATTTTTGGTATTATTTTTTGCATAATGCATCTCCAGCGGTTGCTACTAGCATACCTATATTATATAAATATATGTAATATATGCCGAGAGGTATATATTACATATATTTATATATTATATAAATATATAGGTGCCTTGTGAACTTCACCTCTCAAAGCATATTTTACATACATATAGAACATAAATCAAAACATGACATGTAAAATATGCCGAGAGGTGAAGCTCAAAAGGCACCTATATATTTATATAATATAGGTATGCTAGTATATATTTATTAAAATAGTTAACTTGGTGTGTTGTGTTAGATGGTGGATAGAGTTTGATTTGTATAAATTGGCTTTTACTCGACATCGTCATGTGGAATATCATTTTGTTTCATGTGCAATTTGCGTGGAACCAAAATATTATGCTTTTAGAAAATCATTTGAAAAGTTCTCTATTTTGGGAACTATTTTGGATGATATCTATGATACATATGGAACTATTGAAGAGCTTAAACTCTTCACAACTGCCATTAAGAGGTGAGTATTATTAAAATTCATTATTTAAATGAAACTATTTGTGTATTATATTATGTACTATAGAAGCTCTTCAAAGCTGCCACTATATTTGTGTACTATTTAAATTGAATCCATTACACGATCTAATGATTTTGTATTATATTTCAACACAATAATAATAATAATAATAAGTAGAAATATTGACATGTTTTTTTTTTTTGGGGGGATCCCTCTCCTGCTGATTTTCTTCCGAATATATGAAAATTACATATATAGCATTCTCTGACAAGGCAATAAATGAATCTGCGCACAAGATGCGAAAAGACTCAAGGATGAGACATGCTCCAATACATTAGAAAAATGGTATAAACATAATTTCATTTTTATTTAATTGAACCTTGATATGCATTTAATAAAATATAATACTTATATCTATTCAAAATTATTACATAATATAAGATCTTTTAAACAATATTTATATAAAAATATATATTTTAGCTTGATATTCAATCATTTTAGTTTTTATCTTAAATTTTAAATTTATTTTAAGTTATTATATAACAAATTTTACATTTTATTATTAGATTTTAATTTTATGATGACCATATAATAATAATAATCTAACATAAATAAAACTAAAAAGAAATATACAAATATATTCCTAACCATAATTTTTCAATGTAAAAATTAGTTTTCAACATACATAATATCTTTTATATTTGTGAAAATATTTTACCATTGACTTTATTTCTAATGAAATTCATTTCTTTAAGTTGCTTGACTAACATTTATTCAATCCATATACCTTATTTCCAATAAAAAGAAAGAAGAAATAGGCCACTACGGTGGTAACTTATAGATTGGGATGCTTTTTTTTCATGTGTGTGTTTTGATGTTGTTCTTATATCCAAGTAGACATAGTTTTAACGGTGACATTACTCTTTCAAATATTTTAGAGTTACATCAAAATTCAAAAGGGCTTAGAGTTCAAGCGTGTTACTATTTATTTAAATAGTCACATATTTAATATTTATTTATTTTTACTTATAAAAACTTTAAATTAGTTTATTGTATTAAAGCTAATATTTTTGTTTGTTTCGTAGTGGGAAGTTTATATCGATAGTATTATGCAAAAAGTTTGAATGGTTAGTTCTTTGGATACATACCAACTTTGAATGAATATTTAGAGAATGGAAAAGTGAGCTCCGATGCTCGCGTAGTTATATTACCATCTATATTAACATTAGATGGGTTACTTTTAGAGGATATTCTTCATAAAATTGATTATCCATCAAGATTTGATGAATTTTCGGGATTGTTGCTTAGATTACGAGGTGACACTAGAACCTTCAAGGTATGCAATGAAATGCTCATGAACATCAAGAATATTATATTTATATCTCCACATATGAATAATATGTTAGATGTGAGTGTAATTTTACTTGATTCAAAATTGTAGAATGTTTGGTGTTTTGGTGTTGAAGGCTAACACAAATCATGGAGAAGAAGCATCATGTATAACATCTTATATGAGAGACCATCCTGGATCTAGTGAAGAAGTTGCCTTAAATTATATTAAAGGTTTTCTAGATGAACGTCTAAAAGAGTTTAATTGGGAATATTTGAAACAAGACAATGTTCCAACATGTTGTAAGGATCACGCTTATAACATCTCAAGATGGTTTTTCCTTTTCTACAAAGAAGAAGATGGCTTCACAATTGCAAACAAAGATATAAGAAAATTGGTGACTCAAATCCTCATAAATCATGTGCCCATTGATTCCTCAATGTAGATATCATTCTCATTATATATGTTTTTAATCCAACTTTATGTAGTACCATACCATTAAGTTTAATATATGGTTTAAAGTTTGCCCAGATTATCAATTTGATGTTTATAATAAAATTATATTTCACTTATATGACAAGTCTTTGGTGGTTTTTAAATTATTATGTCTTCATTTAATCTTATGTATAATGTATTTTATATAGTTAGTTGTGATGATGTTTTCTATCTATATATATATTTATTTGAATGTGTATATAAAAATATTAGAAATTACAAATGATGATAATCCATTTATTCAAATTTAAAGTTGAATTTATAGTTATAATTATTGAATAATTGTATGATTTTGATGTATATGAGTTGTATTGCTAATTCTATAAAATTTATAATAATATATATCAAACATTTATATATTTTATAACTAAATTACTATATTTAATATTACTAATATGAAAAATAATTTGAATAAATAAATATAATTTAATACTTATGAACCTTATAATTATCAATCTTATAAATTGTTATTATGGAATCGAAGAAAATAAAATAATAAAAATAAATTAAATGTGAAAAAAATACAAAAAGATATTATGAAAACGTGTTTATGAAAATAGAGAAACCACCAAAACTTTGAAACAAATCGACCATAACCAAAAGCATCAAATCAAAAATAAAAACATGAAATACAATTCACCTACCTAGATATCCCCACACAAAATAACCAATCCATGTGCGAAGAGAAGGAAATATATTTCTTTTTGGATTGGAAACCAACGGAAATACTATTACAAGAAAATATTAAGTTATAAACTAGCAATCGCATGTGTACAATGCAATGTGAACATTGAATGGTATATGTTATATGGTTTAGAGGGATAGTTATTACTTTTGTAGTTGATGTTAATAAGGGGTGTGATTGATTTTGTAAGTGTAGGATTATAGATGAAGCGCTTTGTTTATAAATGCGTTTTAAAGAATTGTAATCCAATTCTTTATAAAGATACTGTCATCACTACCCACAAAACTTGCATGAATTTGAAAGTGAGTGGAAACATTGGAAGCATAAAACATCATAATCTTGTGAGTTTGCATGGATATTCACTTTCTCAACATGGAAACTTATTGTTTTATGATTACATGGTGAACGGAAATATGTGGGATATCCTACATGGTGAGTAAAATGATGATTATGTAATGGAGAAAGTTAATAAGAATACATGGAAAGTTATAGTGGAAATGAAATGGTTAAACATATGAATTTTACAAAAATGTGAATTTAGTTCCCCTTGACTCTGTTTTGGCATATCCTCACCAAAAAACCATACTACTATAATCATCGAGGGTGTTAACATAAATTGTATACAAAGGTGGAGAAATAAAAATGGATTTTGAGGCAAGTTGTTTAGAATTGAATAATATAAACTATGCTCACTAAATTCAAAACCTTAATGAATTCAAATACCCTCGAGTTTCAATCTACCTAAATTGTTTATGGGTTACAATGCATTTCAATCTGGAACTTCCATTAAATAATTATGATCATTAAGAAGGCAATATGCAATGTGAACGCTTGATTTAGAGGGATAGTTATTACCTTTGTAGT